>CM060201.1:36548111-37148111 GCA_030562195.1 Nipponacmea schrenckii
ATTACCAGCTCGATGGCAGGGTTCTTCACGTTAAAGATTCATAGAATCAACCGGAAGTTCAATAAAACTTAGTCTAGTTGGTACAGAGTTCAGAATGTATTTTACATGAGCCCCAAAACAGTCGGATTGAGGTCGGAATTAGAACAGACGGAACTTGTTCACAACGAATTCCAGCATTTGTATTTCCGTTGTTGTGGTTTTGTTGAGAATGTATTATGTGTAAAGATAAATGGTCTCTTCTCACATAATATTATATTACGTCACGTATAATATATTATATACTCAAGTCTCGAGGGGTGAATAGCTCGATTGGAAATTCGCTTAGTGGTGATTGGTAAAACAAAACAAAAATTGATAAAGGGAGGTAATTCAATATAAGATCAGAACCGTGATTTACATGAAGGACAGCGCTAAACTTAATCTAGTAAAACATTTTATGCTAATGAGAAACGCTGTCATTCGCTTACAAGTGTATATATTTGCATAGTTTTTGAACAGGGTACTCCAGATACATGTCAGATGAAATAAAATATTTAAACTCAGTCCAGTGAAACGAATTTAGTCCGAACTATTTTTAGAAACCCCCTTCCTTCCTTCCTTTTGGTGTTTTTGAATGACCATTGATGACTAATTTTCGGCCTAAATTTGATGTCTGAAATTGCATTTTCTTTCAGAATTTCTGAGATAATGAGAAATTTAATTGGCGGAAGATGATTTCTTATAATAGTGGTTGTGTGTGCAGTGACAGTCAAGCGGATGTTGATAAAATGTAGTGGTTCACTTTCAATTTGTTTAGTTCAAAATTTTCATGGTCATGATATATTGAAATTTTGTACAGAAACTAAGTATTGGCCAGACTTTCATGTAGCATATGAAATTTTTCAACGTGATTTCTGGAAAAAGTAATGGAAGGTTGAATTTCGTAATTTAACATTGAAATCGATGGCAAATAAATTGGTGGACTGAGTCCTGCAATGATCAGATTACTAAAGTGTCTGGATATTTGTGACTTTATATTAGCAAGTGTTATCTCCCTTCCATTGAAAGGACATGGTTCTGTCTAACATTCAGCCCATGGAGACAAACATAGACTCTATATTTTACATGGGTCAGAATTAGATCCAATACACAAGTACATGGTTCTGTCTAACATTCAGTCCATGGAGACAAACATAGACTCTATATTTTACATGGGTCAGAATTAGGTCCAATACACAAGTACATGGTTCTGTCTAACATTCAGCCCATGGAGACAAACATAGACTCTATATTTTACATGGGTCAGAATTAGGTCCAATACACAAGGACATGGTCCTGTCCAATATTCAGCCCATGGAGACAAACATAGACTCTACATTTTACATGGGTCAGAATTAGGTCCAATACACAAGGACATGATCCTGTTTAACATTCAGTCTATAGAGACAAACATAGATCTTTATTTTACATGGTCAGAATTAGGTCCAATAACAAGGACATGGTCCTGTCTAACATTCAACCCATAGAGACAAACATAGAATCAATATTTTACATGGGTCAGAATTAGGTCCAATACACAAGGACATGGTCCTGTCTAACATTCAACCCATAGAGACAAACATAGAATCAATATTTTACATTGGTCAGAATTAGGTCCAATACACAAGGACATGGTCCTGTCTAATATTCAGCCCATGGAGACAAACATAGACTCTACATTTTACATGGGTCAGAATTAGGTCCAATACACAAGGACATGGTCCTGTCTAACATTCAACCCATAGAGACAAACATAGAATCTATATTTTACATTGGTCAGAATTAGGTCCAATACACAAGGACATGGTCCTGTCTAACATTCAGTCCATAGAGACAAACATAGACTCTATATTTTACATGGGTCAGAATTAGGTCCAATACACAAGGACATGGTCCTGTCTAACATTCAGTCCATAGAGACAAACATAGACTCTATATTTTACATGGGTCAGAATTAGGTCCAATACACAAGGACATGGTCCTGTCTAACATTCAGTCCATAGAGACAAACATAGACTCTTTATTTTACATGGGTCAGAATTAGGTCCAATACACAAGGACATGGTTATGTCTAATATTCAGCCCATGGAGACAAACAAAGACTCTACATTTTACATGGGTTAGAATTAGGTCCAATACACAAGGACATGGTCCTGTCCAATATTCAGCCCATGGAGACAAACAAAGACTCTACATTTTACATGGGTTAGAATAAGGTCCAATACACAAGGACATGGTTATGTCTAATATTTAGCCCATAGAAAAAATACAATGGATGATATGAAGAGTGTATTGATTCACAAGACCAGTATTTCGCTCTAACTGATTATATAGCAAAAGAAATTATACAAAAATTAGTGTGAAAAACAAAATCAGAAAGTACATCCGGCTCCGTATGTCACCTCCCAACCAGGGATTCAGCAACATCTGTTGTACATAAAAGCACAATGTGTGATGATAATTTTCTGCTTGAATTTTATAACAGGATCTAACACGAGTCTTAATTCTCTACCAATCAATTATATTATATTCACCAGTACTGGGTATATTAGAAAGTCGACCGAGATCTTCGCCTTACATGGTACTTATTAGTACCGTACCAGCTTTAGTTTTGCTAAGAATTCAAACCATCACACAGCAACTTACAGTAGCCTTGTTCGGTGCCGTTGGAAATCAATCGGGAACACCATATTACAAGTAAAATACTAGATTATCAACTGGGAAGGAATATTGACGCTGATTTATAAAGATGGTCAATAATAACAGCTTTTCGGACAGGATATCTAAACTGAATGAAGATGTAGAAGAATTGAGAAAACTAGGAAGTGAAATGCAATTGTCGGAGGAGGAAATCAGTCAATGTGCGATTCGATCTCTAGATGAGGATTTAGAATTACAAATTTTATGGCACAAAATCAAGGATAATTGTGACAAATTCGTCACCTTTATCACACCATATTTGGTTTTGATGGGAAATTACATCAAAGCTCGTGTTTGGAAAATTGATAACCGCTGTCATAGAATCATCTTAGCTGTTCTAATCGCCGTGGGTCTGCTAGCTCTCTCCTGGGTTTATTATGCTATTTATCAAGACCAGGGACCGCTAGGGAAACTACTGTCGCCAATATTCTCACCGTATGATCATTGTGTGATGCGGTTGGTCAGATTGATGGTTCTTCCTTTACATTCATGGTTAAATATTGGAAGTAAGTACTGTTATGGTTATTTAACAGAATTTCTTCTTTTTTTGATTTTACTTGCTAGTGGTGTTTCGTTTTTTCCCTTTCGTTATCTTTAATATTTCTTTATATATATTCATATTACCTTAACAATAATTTTGAAGAAAGAATTGCACGTATGTTTAAATATATATTGAAATATATTATGTATGTATATCGGCTCTCACTGGTTTTGATTTAAATATATTTTATTGCATAAAGAAATACAAAAGGATGGAGTGAAAGTTACAAAAACTTGTATCACTAACCTGCGAAAGCAATTATATTGTAGACGAGCCGAAAGCCATAAAGTCATTTAATTTATTTTTAAGGCATCACATTTCATTGGTTTGTTCCGAGATGCCCATTTAATGAGACGGATATTCGTAGATTCCTGATTATCATTTCAAAATTCTTAGTTTTTCATGTGACTCATGCAACTCTAGCTCGTTATTCTCCAGACTCGATAAGAAAATAGACGCCGGTCTGCCCTTTCCCACCACATTGATTTTACTCTACCTTAAATTATTCTTATCTCTTATAGAGTATCATAACGCACCGTGTATCATGCAGAATCCTTACTTTAACGAACCGGTTCCTGAGAATTGCTGGAACTGTAACCTTATCAACAAGACGAGAATATCCCCGATTACTAACAGAACATTGCCTCGTGCCATGCTGACTAGACCACTAATATTCCTGGTAGGTATGAAGCTCTTGGTGAATTACCCTGTTTACTTGTCATTGACATCTCTAACATGTTCAATACACCATGGCTTTTATTATGATTTAAATTCATTAATAAGACTTTCAAATGTTCATTTGAATATGTCCGTGGACCGTGAACCTATATTGTCGAGGCCCTGTCCGTTAGCATTTGTTGAAGATACAATTTTCAATGGATTTTGATGAAACTTTGTGTGAGCATTGGAATTGATAAGACGCCGGTCAAGTTTGAATTTAAGGATTTTTCAATGAACGGTTTTTGAGTTATTGGCCTTGACTTGTAAAATCGCGTCAATTTTTTTTGCAGGTGTATACGGAGATGGAATTTAATGGATTTTGATGAAACTTGGTATGAGTAGTGGCATTGATAACAATTTTCAATGAATTTCTTTTGAGTTATTGCCCAATTGATTATTCAAATTCAAGGCAGTGAGTGGCCATATCCTTGAAAAGCTATGTTTTAAAAATTCAACCGTGTATGTTTTTCCAGAATTACACTACAGATGTCACAACTGTTAAAAACATCACGGGTTTAATAAAAGATAACTTCGAGACTTTAAACCATCCGTCGATAGTTCTCCAGTCTACTGTTCCCTGGTTGAAACAACCCACGGATCTACTGAAGGTCGACGATCTCGAAAAGAAAATACTCTCAGAGAAAAACTTCCATGTCGATTGGTGAGATTTCTTTGTGTGAGAATTAGTTATATGTTATATCTAATCGCCTAGACAGGTTTCCTCTTGTTAGTGATGCAGGTCGAAGGGATTGTTTTGGACAAAGCGTGTAGATGTTCGGATGGGACAATAAACCGAGGCCCCGTGTGCTACAGGCTGTGCACCTTAAAGTTCCCTCGACAGACGCAAAAAGAGTAGGCTAATGCCACTGTCTTGGTAACATTTCCCTCGTTTGCACACTGTATAGCATTGTCTATCTCCATCAGCCCATAAGGTACAAAAGAATGAAGAGAGAATGTAAAACTCCATTCAAATAGAGTTCAGCTGATAGATTAGCGTTCAATATCTAGTCGTCTGAAGTTGGTTTGTGTGAAACCATTCGCCCCCCCCCCCTTCCACTGCTTGCGAGCCTTCCTTGACACCTCTGCTGCCTATACTCGACTGGTTCAATGTCATTCATAAGCAAAAATACTTCAAGCATAGTTCAGTAAAAAACGGTAGTTTAGCCACTCTTCTTTTAGACACACGTTAATTCGGTCACCTGCACAGCGTAATTTAGGCACAGCGTATTCTAGGCACAGCGTATTCTAGGCACAGCGTATTCTAGGCACAGCGTATTCTAGGCACAGCGTATTCTAGGCACAGTGATTTAGGCACACCTTCAATTAAGCAAATAATTCACTTTTAAGGCACTCTCATATCCGACACTTTATCATTAAGGAACAGAGCGATTTAAGCACATATCCAAAAAAGCACCTATGCATCTGGACTAAATCACTGAACCTAAATAACGCCATACCTATATGAACTTGTGCCCAATTAAACATATTCCGAAAGTACAGTGTTAAATCTGTCATCTGCGTGTAATATGTGTGCCCTATTGTCTGCGTACCTCTCGACCACCTCACGATTCAGTGATTCGCCAATCTACCAATTCCTGGGTTACTTTCGCTCTATTTGACTTTTGATGGTAATTTTCCAGGATCAGTAGACGAATTGTAATCAGTCAAGTTTTAAGAAAATTATTCCCTCGTCCCAAATTTCTAAACAAGAAATCCGAGGTGCTGATCACTAGAAGGTTAATTATCGATGGACCGGGGTCGAAACCAATGTTGCTGGTGAGTTGTTGTATCTTATTGAGTAACCAGCAAAACCGAAAGAGATTTATAGAAATTGTCATCTTTGGGAACAAAATTCTCACCAGGCTGTTCGTTTTTCATCTCGCATCTAAAAAACCCCCGACAAAACAACTTCAAAACGTACAGAACAGACAGTATATTGACTGGCCCCTCCTCTCTACCTTCTATTCTCAAAAAGTCACAACCCAGCCCCTCCTCTCTACCTTCTATTCTCACAAAGTTACAACCCAGTCCCTCCTCTCTACCTTCTATTCTCACAAAGTTACAACCCAGCCCCTCCTCTCTACCTTCTATATTCACAAAGTTACAACCAAGCCCCTCCTCTCTACCTCCTATATTCACAAAGTTACAACCCAGCCCCTCCTCTCTACCTTCTATATTCATAAAGTTACAACCCAGCCCCTCCTCTCTACCTCCTATATTCACAAAGTTACAACCCAGCCCCTCCTCTCTACCTTCTATATTCACAAAGTTATAACCCAGCCCCTCCTCTCTACCTTCTATATTCACAAAGTTACAACCAAGCCCCTCCTCTCTACCTTCTATACTCACAAAGTTACAACCCAGCCCCTCCTCTCTATCTCCTATATTCATAAAGTTACAACCAAGCCCCTCCTCTCTACCTTCTATACTCACAAAGTTATAACCCAGTCCCTCCTCTCTACCTTCTATATTCACAAAGTTACAACCCAGCCCCTCCTCTCTACCTTCTATATTCACAAAGTTACAACCCAGTCCCTACTCTCTACCTCCTATATTCACAAAGTTACAACCCAGCCCCTCCTCTCTACCTTTTATACTCATAAAGTTACAACCCAGCCCCTCCTCTCTACCTTCTATACTCATAAAGTTACAACCCAGCCCCTCCTCTCTACCTTCTATATTCACAAAGTTACAACCCAGCCCCTCCTCTCTACCTTCTATATTCACAAAGTTACAACCCAGTCCCTCCTCTCTACCTTCTATACTCACAAAGTTACAACCCAGTCCCTCCTCTCTACCTTCTATATTCACAAAGTTACAACCAAGCCCCTCCTCTCTACCTTCTATTCTCACAAAGTTACAACCCAGCCCCTCCTCTCTACCTTCTATATTCACAAAGTTACAACCAAGCCCCTCCTCTCTACCTCCTATATTCACAAAGTTACAACCCAGCCCCTCCTCTCTACCTTCTATATTCACAAAGTTACAACCAAGCCCCTCCTCTCTACCTTCTATTCTCACAAAGTTACAACCCAGCCCCTCCTCTCTACCTTCTATATTCACAAAGTTACAACCAAGCCCCCCCCCATTTTTCCTTACCCCCCCCCTTTTATTTAATTCACAAAGTTACAACCCAGCCCCTCCTCTCTACCTTCTATATTCACAAAGTTACAACCCAGCCCCTCCTCTCTACCTTCTATATTCACAAAGTTACAACCCAGTCCCTCCTCTCTACCTTCTATATTCACAAAGTTACAACCCAGCCCCTCCTCTTTTTAAACCCCCCCTTTTTTTTAAAAAATTCCCCCAAAGTTAAACCCAGTTTTTTAAAAACCTTCAAATATTTTAAAAGTTAAAACCAAAAGCCCCCCTTTTTAAAAACCTTTTAAAATATTAAATTTTTAAAAACCCCAGTACCCTTTATTTAATTTAACAAAGTTAAAAAGCCCTTTCACCTTATTTTAAAAATTTTAACAATCCACCCCCTTTTATTTAATTATAAAGTTAAAAGTTTTTTTATCCTTTATTAAAATTTTAAACCCCGTTTCCACCTTATTTTAAAATTTTAAACCCCAGTCCCTTTTAAATTAAAAATTTAATTAAAATTTTAAAAAATTTTAACTTTCACCTTATTTTAAAAAATTTTAAACCCCAGTCCCTTATTAAAAATTTCATAAAGTTAAAAGTTTCCTTTAAAAACCTTATATAAAATTTTAACAACCCCAACCCCTTTTAAGTTTAATTATAAAGTTTAAAAGTTTCCTTTACCCTTTATAAAATTTTAAACCCCAAGTACCCGGGTTGATTTCAAATTTTTTAAAATTGTAGAAAAACCCCTTTGGGGGATAATAGTTTAAATTTATTTCACGCGGGGAAATAGAATTTTGAGTTTAGGGGAAAAACCGGGTTGTAAAACCGGGAAATTAAATTTAAAAGAGTCCCGCTGGTGATATAAGTAAGTTTAACTGTAGTACACGCTGGTGATATGAGTAAGTTTAACTGTAGTACACGCTGGTGATATGAGTAAGTTTAACTGTAGTACACGCTGGTAATATAAGTAAGTTTAACTGTAGTACACGCTGGTGATATAAGTAAGTTTAACTGTAGTACACGCTGGTGATATAAGTAAGTTTAACTGTAGTACACGCTGGTGATATAAGTAAGTTTAACTGTAGTACACGCTGGTAATATATGTAAGTTTAACTGTAGAACACGTTGGTGAAATGGGTAAGTTTAACTGTAGTACACGCTGGTGATATAAGTAAGTTTAACTGTAGTACACGCTGGTGATATGAGTAAGTTTAACTGTAGTACAAGCTGGTGATATGAGTAAGTTTAACTGTAGTACACGCTGGTGATATAAGTAAGTTTAACTGTAGTACAAGCTGGTGATATAATTAAGTTTAACTGTAGTACAAGCTTGTGATATGGGTAAGTTTAACTGTAGTACACGCTGGTGATATGAGTAAGTTTAACTTAAGTACACACTGGTGATATGCGTAAGTTTAACTGTAGTACACGCTGGGGGTATGATCACGTTTAACTTGAGTACACGCTGGTGATATGAGTAAGTTTAACTGCAGTACTCGCTGGTGATATGAGTAAGTTTAACTGTAGTAAACGCTGGTAATATGCGTAAGTTTAACAGGAGTACTTGTTGTTTACCTGTAGTACACGGTGGTGATATAAGTAAGTTTAACTGTAGTGTATTTATTATTGCGGAATCTAAAAACTGTTAGAAACACGGTAACACCGCATGCCAAATAGAATTTTGGGAAATTCGGCTGTCAAGAACAACAGATGGTATTTCTATGTGACAATCGTCAATATATGATATTGATTATAATGGAGTAACCCTTCCCTCAACCTAATTTGACTTTTTTGTATTTCAGTTTATCTGCCTACTATATGGGATATCCATGTGTTAGAGAATGGAGATGAACTGAGTGTGGTTTCTGTAGCCTATGTTGATGTCAGATAAAGATTGCGATAATCAAATAACAGTTTCTCCACACATATCCAGCTGTTACTTTAAACAATTTAATACGAGCACTCACGTTCAAACTATTCTCAAAGCAGAGAAAAAATTTGAAAGATCACGGGTTGCAATAGGAGTCATCCGAAAATAAAACATGAGACGAATATCCAAATTCAGATAACGTTATATATTTATTTAAAATATTCTGTTTCTAAAATGTTGTATAAGGTGTTAGTATGTTGTTTTGCAAATTGAGTACCTGAGTTAGAAATTTAGAAAATAAATCCCCCGTGGAGTAGTTTAAGCCTATATAAACATATTTAAATAACAAACCAATCTATTACTGGAATATTGAACAAGATGCTGTACATGTTCTGTGTACGCTCACACAGCGTATTTCCTATACAATCTCTATTTATCATTATAATTATTTTATCAATGAAATGAGAGGATTCTGTAAACTTGTAGCTCGTCATTCATAAATGTCATGTCATGTACTTTAATAAACGTTCTAGTGGTGAATTGTTTAATTATTTGATTAGTATCTACAATTTACAGGTTCGGGCTTCGATTCTTGGCCATCTAGAGGCACTCCAGCTGTTATCCAAAACACACAAGTACGAGTCTGCACCTTGGATTTGTCTTGTAGCATAGCAGTTGATTGGTTAAAAATAAAAATAATTCTGAACAAGAAATGAAATAAAATTTTTTAAATAAAAGGAGGTTTTTCTTTTCCCACCCTTCTTTTCAATTATCTAATAAAACGGGTTAAAAAATATATAACCCAATTTTCTTAAAACCCCAAATTTAAGGTTACTTTCCACCCCTTTTTGTTCAATTATAAATTTTATTTGAAAAAAAATTTAAGGGGTGGAAATTTTTTGTAATCATTTTTTTCTTAAAACAAAATTTAAAAGGGTTTGATTTTCCTTCCAATTTTGCTTTTTTCAATTTATGGGAAAAATGTCCAAAGTAAAAAAATTAAACAAAACAAAATTTGGTAAAAATTATGGGTTTTCTTCCTTTAAAAAATGAAGGGTTTTAAGTCCCCAAAATCTTCCTTAGTTTGGCTTATTTAAAACCCTTGAAAAGTTTTTTTCCAAAAGCCAACCACCCCCCAAATCCCCAAAAAGACACCCCAAGAATAAACCCCCGGTTTTTTCCTCCGAAAAAATGAATTTTTCCTACCTCCCCCCCCCACCGTTATGGGCAAGGGGAAACCGGGTAAAAAAGAAATTTTGCCAAACAGGGATTAACCCCACCCTTTTTGCGGAAATTTTTAACGGTCCCCCGGGGGCCCTTTCGTTAAAAACAAAAAAAGAATAGGGGGCCTTTTTTGGGTTTTTTTTAATTCCAAAATAGTTTTTCCAAAAAAAGGTTCCCTCCCAATTAAAATAAAGAACAGGGTAAAAAATCCGGAAAAAAAATTTATCTCGGTCTTAAAAATTGGAAAAAATTTAACCCCCGGAACCTAAATTTTAGGAGAAAATTTAACCTTTATCACCGCGGTTCCCTTTTTCGGGAAAAGAAAAGCAAAGAAAAATCATCTTTGTTAAAAATTTATTTTATTACTAAAAATAGTTTCCCGAAAAACAAATTTAAAAGAGGGATGTGAGTTTTTTGAATTTAAATTTAAAATAAATTAGTAACAATGGGTTTTGAATATAAAATTTGGGAATTTTATTTTTTTAACATGGCTTTCCAAATAATTGGGAATTTAAAATATCTTGAAATTAACCCAAATTATAATTTTTTTTTTTGAGTTTTAATTTAATATTGCAAAAGTTGATCACCCCTTGAATATAACCCAGAGTTAGGTGATGTCTGGTATTACTACAGACAATAGTACATACTTTTGTGAGTTATTTTTTATTGCAATACAGATAATCACCCTCTAGTCTAGAATATAACCCAGAGTTAGGTGATGTCTGGTATTACTACAGACAATAGTACAACAGACAATCACCCTCTAGTCTAGAATATAACCCAGAGTTAGGTGATGTCTGATGTTTCTTTGAGCTACTTGGTATTTCCGAAGCTGACTTAGTACCACATGGATCACCCTCTAGAATATAACCCAGAGTTAGGTGATGTCTGATGTTTCTTTGAGCTACTTGGTATTTCCGAAGTTGACTTAGTACACAGTGGATCACCCTCTAGAATATAACCCAGAGTTAGGTGATGTCTGATGTTTCTTTGAGCTACTTGGCATTTCCAAAGCTGACTTAGTACTACAGTGGATCACCCTCTAGAGTATAACCTAGAGTTAGGTGATGTCTGATGTTTCTTTGAGCTACTTGGTATTTCCGAAGCTGACTTAGTACTACAGTTGATCACCCTCTAGAATATAACCCAGAGTTAGGTGATGTCTGATGTTTCTTTGAGCTACTTGGTATTTCCGAAGCTGACTTAGTACTACAGTGGATCACCCTCTAGAATATAACCTAGAACTAAAAAATACCAAATTTTATGACTTAAAACCACCCAAAAATAGGTTCAGGTTCTACACAGAATTCCCTTGACTTCATTCTGTCAACATGTACCATTATATACTGTTTTTACGTACATGTATTTATAACCGGTGATCACTCCTTTAATTTTAAAATCAATGTTTTATCAAAGTCTAATCTTGTGTATAAACTCCACGGATAACCTTCACCTTTGACCTTGTATATTCAAACAATTATTTCATCGATATAAACTTAACAAAATATATACATATTTATACATAATTCTACATATTTATACATTGTATCACAGTTAGATATAGAAATAAATATGTATATGCATAACGACCATTCCTTCTCCTTCGAGTCAATAAAAACACGACCAGTCCACTTTATTTATAGGTAGAATAAATAGTAACAGAAACTATACAGACTAAACCCAACTGAAGCTCTTGTCTGATTTCTCATATTATTTTGAACAATGTAATCAATAAAACAGAACTAATTAAAAACAAAAAATCTTCTCTTATCGATTCAAATAACAATATTTCTAAAAATATAAAACATTAAATTTCTAAATTGTTCTAAAATTAATTAAAATAAACTATTTGGTCCCAGGGCGAAATTTTCAAACAATCCACAAATTTCTTTCCATCAATCAAATTTCATGAATTATTATAATTATTCTGACAACAACTTGTGGTTATGAACTAAAAACGTTTAAAATTGTTTAAAGTTGAAGGATGGTAAAGAATTTTAAACTTTAAATCGATCACACTTATGGAAACAATCTGATCGTGCCAATTTTCAATCAGACGTCCGTGTAACCTTCAATTCTATAAATACTAAATGTTTTTTCATATCACTATCACAAAGTTCCTGACATATTTTTAAAAGACATCATAAAACATTTACTTTGAGTAGAACTGCATCAAATCTACTCCGACAGTGTATCGATAGAGATATAAAGTTTAGAAAACCTCTTTACGTTCCTTCAAGTCCGTATTTCTTATCAAGACAAGAAGTTATTATTGGTCAACTGTAGTCGTTGTAATGGATGCCACCTTGTATCTTCCTGTAACAGATCTAAATCGTGTAATTTCAGATAGACTGCTCCTAGAAAGTTGTTTTCTCCAAGTCTATCGTGGTCCCAGACTGTAACCTGTAACATCCGGAACCTGATCTGTTCTAACGGCATCTTATACTCCAACTGTAAAAATAAAAACCAACTGTTAGTACTCGGGCAGGGCTGATAATTTCATTATCAAACATGGGTTCCCTTATTTTCATTTATCAAACATGAGTTCCCTTATTTTCATTTATCAAACATGGTTCCCTTATTTTCATTATCAAACATGGGTTTCCTTATTTTTATTTATCAAACATGGGTTCCCTTATTTTCATTATCAAACATGGGTTTCCTTATTTTCATTTATCAAACATGGGTTCCTTTATTTTCATTTATCAAACATGGGTTCCCTTATTTTCATTTATTAAACATACAAAGTCCCTAAAAAAGTCGTAACTAGCGAACTACGAAGGAAATGTTCAAACCAGCGTTTATTTCCCCATAACAATATCAAGATCCACATTCATTCTTTATATTTACATTGGTCTATCTTTTTTATGAAATACTTCCAAATTTTCGAATTTTAATAGAAAAGATAGCTTGCCAGGCAAGGTAACATACGCCCACTGGCAGCATTGAATTTGAATAATAAATTGACCAATAACTCAAAAAACATTCACTGAATATTGAAGTCAAGGGCAATAACTCAAAAACCATTCATTAAAAAAAGTCGTCATATTGAAACTTGACTACTGTCTTATCAATTCAAATGTTACACCAAGTTCCATCAAAATCCTTTGAAAATTGAAGCTTCTTATTGCAACCACAATAGAATTTTGACTCAATTTTACTAAGTCAAGGGCATAAAACAAAACCGTTTATTGAAAAGAATTTTCAAATTCAAAATTGACTCAGGTCTAATCAATTCCAATGCTCACATCAAGTTTCATCAACATCCATTGAAAATTGTAGCTTTTATTGCACCCACAATAAAATTTTAATGCAATCTTACTAAGTCGAGGGCAATAACTCAAAAACAGTTCATCGAAAAATCTTCAAATTTGAACTTGACCGCCGTCTTATCAATTCCAATGCTCATACCAAGTTTCATTCATATCCATTGAAAATTGTAGCTTCTATTGTGTCTACAATAATTATATAGAAGCAGGGGCAATAACTAAAAAATCCGTTCATCGAAAAATCGTCAAAATCGAATTTGACTGCCGTCTTATCAATTCTAATGCTCACAGGTTTTATTCAAATCCATTGAAAATTGTAGCTTCTATTGTGTCCATAACAAATGTTGACGGGCGGACCGACAGACAGACGGACAGGGGCAACGACAATATATGTCCACATATTCATGTGGGCGTATAAAAATGCCTGAAACCATTGTGTTTTCCATACAACGTGTATCTGTCAATCAGGCTCATTGTTTGAATCATTGTTTGCTAGGAGATGAATTTTGTTGTCATGTTGTCATGTGACAAACTACAGATAT
The DNA here is from genome assembly GCA_030562195.1 of Nipponacmea schrenckii. Taxonomy (NCBI): domain Eukaryota; kingdom Metazoa; phylum Mollusca; class Gastropoda; family Lottiidae; genus Nipponacmea; species Nipponacmea schrenckii. Next base: position 36,562,086 of record CM060201.1, read on the forward strand.
TGGAAAATTAACGCCAGTTTATGTAACTGGTTTATTGAAGGGAGTGATAGTAGAAATGTTAATATTGTAAAATAAACACCAGTTTGTGTAACTGGTTTATTGAAGGGATTGATAGTAGAAATGTTAATATTGTAAAATAAACACCAGTTTGTGTAACTAGTTTATTGAAGGGAGTGATAGTAGAAATGTAAATATTGTAAAATAAACACCAGTTGTGAAACTTTATTGAAAAATAAAATTTAATATTGTAAAATAAAACCCCAGTTTTGAACTTTTATTAAAGGGTTTATAAAATGTTAAATTTAAAATAAAACCATTTGTTAATTTTTTTGAAGGGATTATAAAAATGTTAATATTGTAAAATAAACCCGTTTTTAATTTTATTGAAGGTTATATAGAAATGTTTATTGTAAAAAAAACAATTTTGGAACAGAGAAGGGAAGAAAAATTTTAATATTGTAAAATAAACAATTTGTTAACGGTATATAGAAGGGGTGTATGAAATTTAAATTAAAAATAAAAAAGTTTGTGAATATTTTTGGGGGGTTGTAGTGAAATTTAATATTGTAAAATAAACACCAGTTTGTGTAACTAGTTTATTGAAGGGATTGATAGTAGAAATGTTAATATTGTAATATAAACACCAGTTTGTGTAATTAGTTTATTGAAGGGAATGTTAGTAGAAATGTAAATATATCTTGGTAACATCAACTCACCAGTTCATTATAAGTGGGATTAGCTGAACTTCTAGCTATCTTTGTTTTACGTTTAGTATGTTTCTCAGGGTCTGGTAGTAAATATGTCTTGACGTAAGGACTCGGTAAATCTGTACCACGACTTGGCTGGAACAAAAATATAATTTATCTTATCTTCTTGTATGTTAATTCCAATAAACAGAACTGTGACAATCAAAATGGCGACGACGTCTATTGAAACCACCAATATAAAATTTCGGACTGCCGAGAAGGAACAAACTTTGATTGATATGTGGTCCAAATTTGTTTGTTTATTTACGATGGTTTTATCCATTTATCTTTTCTTACTCTTAACTGATTTTTCACAAAAGACAATATTTTAAACTTAATTCATTGCCCAAAATTTAATTTGGAATCAATTTTCAATCAAAAACAAAATCAGAACACATGTAGTTTAATTTGACAAATAAATAAGATAGATTTTCTAAAAACATATTCAATCTCAATCTAAAACAAATCCAGACTGGAAGATATCTTGGAAAGAAAATTTAATTGTTTAGTATAAATATTCAATTAATTCAAAACATTTTTTGGAATATCTAAATTTTGATAGAAGCTTGATTACAACAATTAATTAAAAAGGGAAGTAACTCACCAGGTTTCTAACATGTATAACCATCAGGTGAAACTTGTCTTTTTTATAATGTAGGGAGAGTTTAATTTCACCTTGGATACCAGAAGTTACAGAGTTAGTAGGGGTCACCACTGGTTCTAAAACAAAAAATTCCAGAATTCAATTTTCTCTATGGTAATAGCCCTAAATAGTATTTCAGTCTTTCTAGTATACTAATATGTCACTATATAAAAGTTTATGGTGGAAGGGTGGAATAAAATCATAACTGATGAATATATTCTCTTATTGACCAAGTTTAAGTTAGAAGTGTTTTTCAATAATTACTTAGTTTAATAGATATATCATGTTATATAGAGATTCTATTCTTTAGTCATGACACCTGGTAAGTCTAACTGATGAATATATACTCTTATTGACCAAGTTTAAGTTAGAAGTGTTTTTCAATAATTACTTAGTTTAATAGATATATCATGTTATATAGAGATTCTATTCTTTAGTCATGACACCTGGTAAGTCTAACTGATGAATATATACTCTTATTGACCAAGTTTAAGTTAGAAGTGTTTTTCAATAATTACTTAGTTTAATAAAATATCATGTTATATAGAGATTCTATTCTTTAGTCATGAACCTGAAGTCTAACTGATGAATATATTCTCTTATTGACCAAGTTTTAAATTAGAAGTGTTTTTCAATAATAACTTAGTTTAATAAAATATCATGTTATATAGAGATTCTATTCTTTAGTCATGACACCTGGTAAGTCTAACTGATGAATATATTCTCTTATTGACCAAGTTTAAGTTAGAAGTGTTTTTCAATAATAACTTAGTTTAATAGATATATCATGTTATATAGAGATTCTATTCTTTAGTCATGACACCTGGTAAGTCTAACTGATGAATATATTCTCTTATTGACCAAGTTTAAGTTAGAAGTGTTTTTCAATAATAACTTAGTTTAATAGATATATCATGTTATAAGAGATTTATTCTTTAGTTATGAAACCCGGTAAGTCTAACTGATGAATATATTCTCTTATTGACCAAGTTTAAGTTAGAAGTGTTTTTCAATAATAACTTAATAAAATATCATGTTATAAGAGATTCTATTCTTTAGTCATGATACCTGGCAAGTCTAACTGATGAATATATTCTCTTATTGACCAAGTTTTAAATAAAAAGTGTTTTTCAATAATAACTTAATAAAATATCATGTTATAAGAGATTCTATTCTTTAGTCATGATACCTGGAAGTCTAACTGATGAATATATACTCTTATTGACCAAGTTTAAGTTAGAAGTGTTTTTCAATAATTACTTAGTTTAATTTATATATCATGTTATATAGAGATTTATTCTTTAGTCATGAAACCCGGTAAGTCTAAATGATGAATATATCTCTTATTGACCAAGTTTAAGTTAGAAGTGTTTTTCAATAATAACTTAGTTTAATAAAAAATCATGTTATATAGAGATTCTATTCTTTAGTCATGAACCTGGAAGTCTAAATGATGAATATATACTCTTATTGACCAAGTTTTAAATTAGAAGTGTTTTTCAATAATAACTTAGTTTAATAAAAAATCATGTTATATAGAGATTCTATTCTTTAGTCATGACACCTGGAAGTCTAACTGATGAATATATACTCTTATTGACCAAGTTTAAGTTAGAAGTGTTTTCAATAATTACTTAGTTTAATTTATATATCATGTTATATAGAGATTCTATTCTTTAGTCATGACACCTGGCAAGTCTAACTGATGAATATATTCTCTTATTGACCAAGTTTAAGTAAAAAGTGTTTTTCAATAATAACTTAGTTTAATAGATATATATGTTATATAGAGATTTATTCTTTAGTCATGAAACCCGGTAAGTCTAACTGATAATATATTCTCTTATTGACCAAGTTTAAGTAAAAAGTGTTTTTCAATAATAACTTAGTTTAATAAAATATCATGTTATATAGAGATTCTATTCTTAGTCATGATACCTGGAAATCTAACTGATGAATATATACTCTTATTGACCAAGTTTTAAATTAGAGTGTTTTTCAATAATAACTTAGTTTAATAAAATATCATGTTATATAGAGATTCTATTCTTAGTCATGAACCTGGAAGTCCTTTGGGAAAATATTTTTGTTTGTTTTTTTTCAAATCATAAATAACTTTATAAAAATCTGTCATGGTAAAAGGGAAAGGGCAAAAAAATTCAAAAGGAAATAAAAGTGTAAAAAAAAAACTTATTTTTAAATTTTAAATAAATTTTTTTTCTACTTTTCTATTCATCTCGTAATAATATGGAAGAAGGTTCATAAAAAACTAAAATAAACAATTAGCCTTATCGACAAGATTTTTCTTGGGAATTTTAACCCCAATAAAAGTCTAACCCTTTTTTTAAAGGGTTATTTTAAAGGACCTTTTTCTTGAAGAACCTTATTTTTGAAGAATTATTCTTAAGGGCCTTATTTTGAAGGTTTTCTTAAACCCTTTTTTTAAGGGTTATTTTAAGGACCTTTTTCTTGAAGGACCTTATTTTTGAAGGGTTATTCTTAAGGGCCTTATTTTGAAGGTTTTCTTAAACCCTTTTTTTAAGGGTTATTTTAAGGACCTTTTTCTTGAAGGACCTCATTTTTGAAGGGTTTTTCTTAAGGGCCTTTTTTTGAAGGTTTTTCTTAAACCCTTTTTTTAAGGGTTATTTTTAAGGACCTTTTTCTTGAAGACCTTATTCTTGAAACCTTATTCTTAAGGACCCTTTTTTAAACCCTTTTTTTAAGGGTTATTTTAAGGACCTTTTTCTTCAGGACCTTATTTTGAGGGGTTATTCTTAGGGGCCATTTTGAAGGTTATTCTTGAAGGGTTATTTTAAGGACCTTTTTCTTGAAGGACCTTATTTTTGAAGGGTTATTCTTAAGGGCCTTATTTTGAAGGCCTTATTCTTGAAGGGTTATTTTAAGGACCTTTTTCTTGAAGGACCTTATTTTTAAAGGGTTATTCTTAAGGGCCAATTTTGAAGGCCTAATTCTTGAAGGGTTATTTTAAGGACCTTTTTCTTAAGGACCTTATTTTTGAAGGGTTTTTCTTAAGGGCCTTTTTTTGAAGGTTTTTCTTGAAGGGTTATTTTTAAGGGACCTTTTTCTTGAAGGACCTTATTCTTGAAACCTTATTCTTAAGGATTTTTTCAAAACCCTTTTTTTAGGGGTTATTTTAAGGACCTTTTTCTTGAAGGGCCTTATTCTTGAAACCTTATTCTTAAGGATTTTTTTAAAATATTTTAAGAATTATTTTAAGGACCTTTTTCTTTAAGAACCTTATTTTTGAGGGGTTATTCTTAAACCTTATTTTGAAGGTTATTCTTGAAGGGTTATTTTAAGGACCTTTTTCTTGAAGAACCTTATTCTTGAAAACTTTAATTTTAACCCAATAGAATTAACTAAAGATAGCTTGCCAGGCAAGGTAACATACGCCCACTGGCAGCATTGAATTTGGAAAATAAATTGAGCAATGACTCAAAAACATTCACTAAATGGATATTGAAGTCAAGAGCAAAAACACTTTAAAACTGTTCATGGAAAATAATCAAATTAAAACTTGACCACCATCTTATCTATTTCAATACTCATACCAAGTTTCATCAAATCTATTAAAAAATTGTAGCTTATTTTGCACCCACAAATATTTTTGACGCAATATTACTAAGTGCAATAAATCAAAACCATTCGTTAACGTCAAGGGCAATAACTAAATATCTGTTCATCAAAAAAATTGCCAAATTCAAACTCGACTGTTGTCTTATCAATTCCAATGCTCACACCAAGTTTCAGCAAAATCCATTGAAAATTATAGCTTCTATTGAACCCACAATTACATTTTGACGCAATCTTACTAAGTCAAGGGCAATAACTAAAAAACTGTTCATCGTAAAACTTTAAATTCGAACTTGACTGCTGTCTTATCAATTCCAATGCTCATACCAAGTTTCATTAAAATCCATAGATAATTGTAGCTTCTATGGTGTCTACAGAAAATGAATTTTTACACAACTTTACTTAGTCAAGAGCAATTACTCATAAACTTTTCATCAAAAAATCGTCAAATTTGAACCTGACTACAGCCTCATCAATTCCAATGCTTATACCAAGTTTCATTCAAATGCATTGAAAATTGTAGCTTCTATTGCACCAACAATAAATTTTGATGTGCTTTTAATAAGTCAAGGGCAATAACTCAAAAACAGTTCATCGAAAAATCTTCAAATTCGAAGTTGACCGCCGTCTTATCAATTCCAATGCTCACACCACATGTCATTAAAATCCATTAAAAATTGTAGCTTCTATTGTGTCTACAACAAATATAGAGGCAGGGGCAATAACTCAAAAACCGTTTATCGTCTTATCAATACCAATGCTTATACCAAGTTTCATTAAAATCCATAGAAAATTTCTACAACAAATGTTGACGGACCGACAGACCGACGGACAGGGGCAACGACAATATACGTCACATATTCATGTGGGCGTATAAAAATCTGTTCATTCGATATTTCCATACATGCATATCAAGTTTCATTAAGATCGGATAAAAACTGTAGCCTCAATCGTGGATACAACCCAAATTTGAAGCGTTTTTACTAAGTCAAGGGCAATAACTCAAAATCCGTTCATTCGATAATTTCCATTTTTGACCTTGACCGAAATATCATCAATATATACATGTATACCAAGTTTCATTAAGATCGGATAAAAACTGTAGCCTCTATTGTGGATACAACCCAAATTTGACGCGTCTTTACTAAGTCAAGGGAGATAACTCAAAAACCGCTCCTGTGATTATTTCTATTTTCGAACTTGACCGAGATATTATCAATATATACATGTATACCAAGTTTCATTAAGATCGGATAAAAACTGTAGCCTCTATCGTGGATACAACCCAAATTTGACGCGTTTTTACTAAGTCAAGGGCAATAACTCAAAATCCGTTCATTCGATATTTCCATTTTCGAACTTGACCGAGATATCATCAATATATACATGTATACCAAGTTTCATTAAGATCGGATAAAAACTGTAGCTTCTATTGTGGATACAACCCAAATTTGACGCGTTTTTAGTAAGTCAAGGGCAATAACTCAAAAACCGTTCATGCGAAAATTTCCATTTTCGAACTTGACCGAGATATCCTTAGTAGATACATGTATACCAAGTTTCATTAAGATCGGATAAAAACTGTAGCCTCTACCGTGGATACAACCCAAATTTGAAGCGTTTTTACGAAGTCAAGGGCAATAACTCAAAATCCATTCATTCGATAATTTCCATTTTTGAACATTGAGATATCATCAATATATACATGTATACCAAGTTTCATTAAGATCGGGTAAAAACTGTAGCTTCTATTGTGGATACAACCCAAATTTGACGCGTTTTTACTAAGTCAAGGGCAATAACTCAAAAACCGTTCATGCGAAAATTTCCATTTTCGAACTTGACCGAGATATCATCAATATATACATGTATACCAAGTTTCATTAAGATCGGATAAAAACTGTAGCCTCTATCGTGGATACAACCCAAATTTGACGCGTTTTTACTAAGTCAAGGGCAATAACTCAAAAACCGTTCATTCGATAATTTCCATTTTTGAACTTAACCGAGATATCATCAATATATACATGTATACCAAGTTTCTTTAAGATCGGATAAAAACTATAGCCTCTATTGTGGATACAACCCAAATTTGACGCGTTTTTACTAAGTCAAGTGCAATAACTCAAAAACCGTTCATGCGATAATTTCCATTTTCGAACTTGACCGAGATATCATCAATATATACATGTATACCAAGTTTCATTAAGATCGGATAAAAACTGTAGCCTCTATCGTGGATACAACAAATGTGGGACGGACGGACGGACCGACGGACGGACGGACGGACAGGGGCGACGGCAATATACGTCCACATTTCCATTTGGGCGTATAAAAATACAGTTATTGTAAACAGATTGAATCAGTATAGCAACATTAAAATTTTAACAGTCAACCTGGGGCCTTATTCTAGAAAACTTATGATTTATCATCTGATTGGTCAATCTCTAAAATCAATTTTAAAGATAGCTATTTTTATCCAATCCGAATTCTGTATTACTATACCGGTACCAATGAATTTTTATTCAAGTTAAGTTTTGGAGAATGAGGTCTCTGGATTAATCAAGATAAAATTACCTGTGATATTTCTGGTGCTTTTATTAACAAAGATTCAAGGAATTGTTCTATTTCAACCTTTCTGTTTTCTGCTACACTTCTAATATTACTTCTTCCTAATACCATTCTATAATAGATACATAACAAGTTAATAATAATTATATATACAAGAATAACAACTTAGGTTCTCAAGGATCCTTTCTACCAGCTGGTCCTTTGTCAAACTTCTTGGTATTGATTTAACAAGGATGACAACTTAGGTTCACAAGGATCCTTTTTACCAGTTGGTCCTTGGTCAAACCTCTTGGCAGTGGACAGGCCCCAAGTAACAACCACACATGAAGACCTCCACCTACTGACGTTACATCTGCGCAATCGATTCCTGTGACGTCAACAGTGACTGATTTGTGAACATCGACGTCGATTGCTGCAGTGGGCGCTCAACATTCAATAATGGCAAGCCAAGGACTGGCGAAGAGTGACATTTTCGAATGAGAGCCGCTTCCAGCTGTACAGGAATGATGGGAGAGCATGGGCGTGCAGACATCGTGGTGAGCGCTACCAACATTGCTGTGTCCAGACAATGGAACCATTTGGCGGAGGTAGCGTCATGGTCTGGAGAGGAATATGCAGAGAGGGGAAGAGGGATCTTGTGATGTTGGATGGAAATCTCAATGCAGAGAGTTACATCGATTAGGTTTTGGGCCGAGTGGTCCTTCCATTCTTGCAGCAACATAACAACAGAACCCTATTTCAACAGGATAATACAGGAGCAAGTCAGGATTCCAGGAAATTGTCAATAATTCAGGGAAGAATGGCAAAGAATACCAGCCTTTGTTATACTGCGTCTGATATTATTAGCACGGCATCAAGTTCAAGCATGCATCGAGGCTGAAGGTGGACACAATACTGACAATTTACTCGGTAAAAATCGATTTTCATAGTTTATAACTCTCTAGTTATAACAAGGTGATCATGATTTCTATATGTCTTATAAACAGTAATAAACTCTACCTGGTAGAAAAGTTAGCCCACTGTATCAAGGGAAACATGGAAGCTAATTTATCACGAAACTCCACAAATTCTTGAAATAAACGGAAGATATAGGAAGATACTCTTTGGTTTTCACGATCTATTTTTAGAATGTAAATCTGAAATATAAAAAAATATATGTATATCATAATTTCCGAAGTGGAAATGAAATACCTGAACAAAATATATATTTTCTGTGTATCATTGTCTATTTAACACCCCTCAACTTCGTATTGAACCCTTCCAAACATGCACACTTTTTATTAATATAATACACTGGTGTGGTTGTTAAGAACAGTTTATTTGCTAAATAAAGGGGTGTTTCTAATTACCAGTTATCTATTTGAAAACCCTCAACTTTCTATTAAACCCTTCCAAACATGCACACTTTGTCAGAACAGTTCATTTGTCAAATTCTTAGTAAAAAGCAAGGGGTTTGTCCAATAGCTTGTCCTATCAAACTATCAAGAGGTAAACTTACATAATGTTTATCAGGTGTATAGCGTTTTTGTATAGAAAACAACTTGACTCCGATTATTTTTCCATCAGTTTGCTGACTGAAAACAGAGCATAGTGTTTCATTAACAAAACCAAAACCCGTTTTTAATATCACTAACAAATATGAAATGAAATGAAGTTTTACGTCCTCTCCTGCACCTTATGAACTAATCAAGACAGATCATGCAGTTTGCATTGAGGGAGACCTTGCCAGTAAGACAGCATACGCCTACATTTTTTTACAATACCGACTTTCAGGGCACCATTAACGTGCACATAAAGGAGAAAAGAAGGCCTCGTTTTATTTTCCCATTTGAACGACTAGAAGCTTTTTCATGTCAGCTCCTGCATCACTGAATTGAATAGTCCCAGACCTTCTGATTTCCATTCTAAGGTTCTCCCAAGGAATAACAAGACTGACGACTTACCTATAAGTTTTGGGTACGAACGATAACAGGGCCCCTTCCTGATGGCTGGAGAATTTTAACTGAGCTAGATTGTGTATGAAGAAGTTAAACTGGGTAAAAACTGATTTGACACTTTCTTCAATCATTCTGGAAGGTAAAAATTAATATATTAATAGACAGGAGCTCCTATATAAAAGGTGTTGGGTTGATCTTTAACATCACTATCTAAATCCTTTTATAAAACAAAATATTTCATCTTCTTGTCTAAATCCGACATCAGTTTCTACACATCTTGCTGTTCTCACATCATTCTGAAAGAATTCAACTAGATAACTCATAACTGAAGAGGAAATCAGTGAAAAGAAATAAGTAAAATCCAAGATGATACTGTACCTGATATTTGTAAAGAGAAATAAGTAAAATCCAAGATGATACTGTACCTGATATTTGTGAAGAGAAATAAGTAAAATCCAAGATGATACTGTACCTGATATTTGTGAAGAGAAATAAGTAAAATCCAAGATGATACTGTACCTGATATTTGTGAAGAGAAATAAGTAAAATCCAAGATGATACTGTACCTATATTTGTGAAGAGAAATAAGTAAAATCCAAGATGATACTGTACCTGATATTTGTGAAGAGAAATAAGTAAAATCCAAGATGATACTGTACCTGATATTTGTGAAGAGAAAAAAGTAAAATCCAAGATGATACTGTACTGATATTTGTGAAGAGAAATAAGTAAAATCCAAGATGATACTGTACCTGATATTTGTGAAGAGAAAAAGTTAAATCCAAGATGATACTGTACCTGATATTTGTGAAGAGAAAAAAGTAAAATCCAAGATGATACTGTACCTGATATTTGTGAAGAGAAATAAGTTAAATCCAAGATGATAATGTACCTGATATTTGTAAAGAGAAATAAGTAAAATCCAAGATGATACTGTACCTGATATTTGTGAGATACTGTACCTGATATTTGTGAAGAGAAATAAGTTAAATCCAAGATGAAACTGTACCTATATTTGTGAAGAGAAATAAGTAAAATCCAAGATGATACTGTACCTGAAATTTGTGAAGAGAAATAAGTTAAATCCAAGATGATACTGTACCTATATTTGTAAAGAGAAATAAGTAAAATCCAAGATGATACTGTACCTGATATTTGTGAAGAGAAATAAGTTAAATCCAAGATGATAATGTACCTGATATTTGTGAGATACTGTACCTGATATTTGTGAAGAGAAATAAGTAAAATCCAAGATGATACTGTACCTGATATTTGTGAAGAGAAATAAGTAAAATCCAAGATGATAATGTACCTGATATTTGTGAAGAGAAATAAGTAAAATCCAAGATGATACTGTACCTGATATTTGTGAGATACTGTACCTGATATTTGTGAAGAGAAATAAGTTAAATCCAAGATGAAACTGTACCTATATTTGTGAAGAGAAATAAGTAAATCCAAGATGATACTGTACCTGAAATTTGTGAAGAGAAATAAGTAAAATCCAAGATGATACTGTACCTGATATTTGTGAAGAGAAATAAGTTAAATCCAAGATGAAACTGTACCTATATTTGTGAAGAGAAATAAGTTAAATCCAAGATGAAACTGTACCTATATTTGTGAAGAGAAATAAGTTAAATCCAAGATGATACTGTACCTGATATTTGTGAAGAGAAATAAGTAAAATCCAAGATGATACTGTACCTGATATTTGTGAAGAGAAATAAGTTAAATCCAAGATGATACTGTACCTGATATTTGTGAAGAGAAATAAGTTAAATCCAAGATGATACTGTACCTGATATTTGTGAAGAGAAATAAGTAAAATCCAAGATGATACTGTACCTGAAATTTGTGAAGAGAAATAAGTAAAATCCAAGATGAAACTGTACCTGATATTTGTGAGATACTGTACCTGATATTTGTGAAGAGAAATAAGTAAAATCCAAGATGATACTGTACCTGAAATTTGTGAAGAGAAATAAGTAAAATCAAAGATGAAACTGTACCTGATATTTGTGAGATACTGTACCTGATATTTGTGAAGAGAAATAAGTAAAATCCAAGATGATACTGTACCTATATTTGTGAAGAGAAATAAGTAAAATCCAAGATGATACTGTACCTGATATTTGTGAAGAGAAATAAGTAAAATCCAAGATGATACTGTACCTGATATTTGTGAAGAGAAATAAGTAAAATCCAAGATGATACTGTACATGATATTTGTGAAGAGAAATAAGTAAAATCCAAGATGATACTGTACCTGATATTTGTGAAGAAATAAGTAAAATCCAAGATGATACTGTACCTGATATTTGTGAAGAGAAATAAGTAAAATCCAAGATGATACTGTACCTGATATTTGTGAAGAAATAAGTAAAATCCAAGATGATACTGTACCTGATATTTGTGAAGAGAAATCAGTAAAATCCAAGATGATACTGTACCTGATATTTGTGAAGAGAAATAAGTAAAATCCAAGATGATACTGTACCTGATATTTGTGAAGAGAAATCAGTAAAATCCAAGATGATACTGTACCTGATATTTGTGAAGAGAAATAAGTAAAATCCAAGATGATACTGTACCTGATATTTGTGAAGAGAAATAAGAGGTTAGAGAAAAAGGAAATCAACAACTGACAGAAAGAGGTTATCAAATATAAAATCTATACCTAGTGAAGATAGAAGAAGCTTGAGCATCTGTTTGTCCAGGTAATAAAGCTGTCTTGACATATTGAGCTGCATTCTCTGTTACTCCAGGGATACCCGATCGGGACATCTATAACAACAATAATTCACAGTTATTTACAATTATTTACAATTAATGACAATTATTTACCCTAAATAACAATTATTTACAAATATTACTAATTATTTACATTAAACAACAATTATTTACAAATATTTACAATTAATAACAATCATTTACAAATATTTACAATTAATAACAATCATTTACAAATATTTACAACTAATAACAATTAACATTTCTACTATCATTCCCTTCAATAAACTAGTTACACAAACTGGTGTTTATTTTACAATATTTACATTTCTACTATCATTCCCTTCAATAAACCAGTTACACAAACTGGTGCTTATTTTTCAATATTTACATTTCTACTATCATTCCCTTCAATAAACCAGTTACACAAACTGGTGTTTATTTTACAATATTTACATTTCTACTATCACTCCCTTCAATAAACCAGTTACACAAACTGGTGTTTATTTTACAATATTAACATTTCTACTATCATTCCCTTCAATAAACCAGTTACACAAACTGGTGTTTATTTTACAATATTAACATTTCTACTATCAATCGCTTCAATAAACTAGTTACACAAACTGGTGTTTATTTTACAATATTTACATTTCTACTATCATTCCCTTCAATAAACCAGTTACACAAACTGGTGTTTATTTTACAATATTAACATTTCTACTATCATTGCCTTCAATAAACCAGTTACACAAACTGGTGTTTATTTTACAATATTTACATTTCTACTATCATTGCCTTCAATAAACCAGTTACACAAACTGGTGTTTATTTTACAATATTAACATTTCTACTATCACTGCCTTCAATAAACCAGTTACACAAACTGGTGTTTATTTTACAATATTAACATTTCTACTCCCTTCAATAAACCAGTTACACAAACTGGTGTTTATTTTACAATATTAACATTTCTACTATCACTGCCTTCAATAAACCAGTTACACAAACTGGTGTTTATTTTACAATATTTACATTTCTACTATCAATCCCTTCAATAAACTAGTTACACAAACTGGTGTTTATTTTACAATATTAACATTTCTACTATCAATCCCTTCAATAAACCAGCTACACAAACTGGTGTTTATTTTACAATATTTACATTTCTACTATCAATCCCTTCAATAAACCAGTTACACAAACTGGTGTTTATTTTACAATATTAACATTTCTACCATCACTCCCTTCAATAAACCAGTTACACAAACTGGTGTTTATTTTACAATATTAACATTTCTACTATCAATCGCTTCAATAAACCAGTTACACAAACTGGTGTTTATTTTACAATATTAACATTTCTACTATCACTCCCTTCAATAAACCAGTTACACAAACTGGTGTTTATTTTACAATATTAACATTTCTACTATCAATCGCTTCAATAAACCAGTTACACAAACTGGTGTTTATTTTACAATATTAACATTTCTACTATCAATCGCTTCAATAAACCAGTTACACAAACTGGTGTTTATTTTACAATATTAACATTTCTACTATCACTGCCTTCAATAAACCAGTTACACAAACTGGTGTTTATTTTACAATATTAACATTTCTACTATCACTGCCTTCAATAAACCAGTTACACAAACTGGTGTTTATTTTACAATATTAACATTTCTACTATCACTGCCTTCAATAAACCAGTTACACAAACTGGTGTTTATTTTACAATATTAACATTTCTACTATCACTCACTTTATTAAACCAGTTACACAAACTGGTGTTTATTTTACAATATTTACATTTCTACTATCACTGCCTTCAATATACTAGTTACACAAACTGGTGTTTATTTTACAATATTAACATTTCTACTATCACTCCCTTCAATAAACTAGTTACACAAACTGGTGTTTATTTTACAATATTAACATTTCTACTATCACTACCTTCAATAAACTAGTTACACAAACTGGTGTTTATTTTACAATATTAACATTTCTACTATCACTCCCTTCAATAAACCAGTTACACAAACTGGTGTTACCAAGATATATTTACATTTCTACTATCAATCGCTTCAATAAACCAGTTACACAAACTGGTGTTTATTTTACAATATTAACATTTCTATTATCACTGCCTTCAATAAACCAGTTACACAAACTGGTGTTTATTTTACAATATTAACATTTCTACTATCACTGCCTTCAATAAACTAGTTACACAAACTGGTGTTTATTTTACAATATTAACATTTCTACTATCACTGCCTTCAATAAACCAGTTACACAAACTGGTGTTTATTTTACAATATTAACATTTCTACTATCACTGCCTTCAATAAACCAGTTACACAAACTGGTGTTTATTTTACAATATTAACATTTCTACTATCAATCGCTTCAATAAACTAGTTACACAAACTGGTGTTTATTTTACAATATTAACATTTCTACTATCACTGCCTTCAATAAACTAGTTACACAAACTGGTGTTTATTTTACAATATTAACATTTCTACTATCACTGCCTTCAATAAACCAGTTACACAAACTGGTGTTTATTTTACAATATTAACATTTCTACTATCACTGCCTTCAATAAACCAGTTACACAAACTGGTGTTTATTTTACAATATTAACATTTCTACTATCAATCGCTTCAATAAACTAGTTACACAAACTGGTGTTTATTTTACAATATTAACATTTCTACTATCACTGCCTTCAATAAACCAGTTACACAAACTGGTGTTTATTTTACAATATTAACATTTCTACTATCACTGCCTTCAATAAACCAGTTACACAAACTGGTGTTTATTTTACAATATTAACATTTCTACTATCATTCCCTTCAATAAACCAGTTACACAAACTGGTGTTTATTTTTCAATATTTACATTAAAACAACTTACCAACATAAAGAGACTGTAGAATAAATCATGGTGTTTCCGTAGAATATTAAAAGCTTGTGAACAAAGATCTATAAAATGCTGAAATTTTCCTGTTTGTTTTTCACCATCGTTGATGACGTAAACCATGTCGGAGGTTAATACAAATGGTACTCGGTCTCTAGTATACAAAATATATATATACAATAAAGTTTGTATAGAAATAGCATAACAGATTATCATGTCAACTCTTCCTATTGCATTTTAAAAATGAGTTATTTGAGATGGTTAATTGAAGGCCTATGTATGAAAATATAGAAGTTGAAATGAAATGAAATGAACGGAGTTTTACGTCCTACTCTTCTTTCCCTTATGGGCTAATGAAGACGGGCAATGCCATTTAGTGTGCAATGAGGGAAATTTTGCCTCGATAGTGGGATTAGCCTACTCTTTTTTCAATTTCAAACTGTCGAGGGATCTTTTAATGGTTTATTGTCCCATTCAGATGCTATTTCCATGTCAGTCCCTCCAAACTGCATCACTGACAAGGGAAAACCAGGCTGAAACAACTGAAAATCTCCACATTTGCCAGGATTGAACCCTGTACCTTCAGGAAGTCATTTTGAAATAGATCACATCTAGATAGAGGGGTGGAAACTACTATCTCGTAGTTCCGGGAAAGCACGGGCCTAGGAATCAGACCTAATTTTTATTTCCTCGCACCGATCGGGATTCGAACCCACGGCACCTAGTCGCCTAGCAGACGACAGTCCAACTCGCTAACCACTGAGCCATTCACCACCCTAAAAAAGTGGTTTCAGAACTCAGTTTTAACGAGAAGTACTGTCGCCTACACGATTCAAATGAATGTTTTCTTACACCCGCTCGGGGGGACAGCCATATATCCTGGCACTGGCAGATTTAGATAGAGGGGTGGAAACTACTATCTCGTAGTTCCGGGAAAACACGGGCCTAGGAATCAGACCTAATTTTTATTTCCTCGCACCGATCGGGATTCGAACCCACGGCACCTAGTCGCCTAGCAGACGACAGTCCAACTCGCTAACCACTGAGCCATTCACCACCCTAAAAAAGTGGTTTCAGAACTCAGTTTTAACGAGAAGTACTGTCGCCTACACGATTCAAATGAATGTTTTCTTACACCCGCTCGGGGAGACAGCCATATATCCTGGCACTGGCAGATTTAGATAGAGGGGTGGAAACTACTATCTCGTAGTTCCGGGAAAGCACGGGCCTAGGAATCAGACCTAATTTTTATTTCCTCGCACCGATCGGGATTCGAACCCACGGCACCTAGTCGCCTAGCAGACGACAGTCCAACTCGCTAACCACTGAGCCATTCACCACCCTAAAAAAGTGGTTTCAGAACTCAGTTTTAACGAGAAGTACTGTCGCCTACACGATTCAAATGAATGTTTTCTTACACCCGCTCGGGGAGACAGCCATATATCCTGGCACTGGCAGATTTAGATAGAGGGGTGGAAACTACTATCTCGTAGTTCCGGGAAAGCACGGGCCTAGGAATCAGACCTAATTTTTATTTCCTCGCACCGATCGGGATTCGAACCCACGGCACCTAGTCGCCTAGCAGACGACAGTCCAACTCGCTAACCACTGAGCCATTCACCACCCTAAAAAAGTGGTTTCAGAACTCAGTTTTAACGAGAAGTACTGTCGCCTACACGATTCAAATGAATGTTTTCTTACACCCGCTCGGGGAGACAGCCATATATCCTGGCACTGGCAGATTTA
Organism: Nipponacmea schrenckii; assembly: GCA_030562195.1. Classification (NCBI taxonomy): domain Eukaryota; kingdom Metazoa; phylum Mollusca; class Gastropoda; family Lottiidae; genus Nipponacmea; species Nipponacmea schrenckii. Next base: position 36,578,993 of record CM060201.1, read on the forward strand.
GATAGAGGGGTGGAAACTACTATCTCGTAGTTCCGGGAAAGCACGGGCCTAGGAATCAGACCTAATTTTTATTTCCTCGCACCGATCGGGATTCGAACCCACGGCACCTAGTCGCCTAGCAGACGACAGTCCAACTCGCTAACCACTGAGCCATTCACCACCCTAAAAAAGTGGTTTCAGAAATCAGTTTTAACGAGAAGTACTGTCGCCTACACGATTCAAATGAATGTTTTCTTACACCCGCTCGGGGAGACAGCCATATATCCTGGCACTGGCAGATTTAGATAGAGGGGTGGAAACTACTATCTCGTAGTTCCGGGAAAGCACGGGCCTAGGAATCAGACCTAATTTTTATTTCCTCGCACCGATCGGGATTCGAACCCACGGCACCTAGTCGCCTAGCAGACGACAGTCCAACTCGCTAACCACTGAGCCATTCACCACCCTAAAAAAGTGGTTTCAGAACTCAGTTTTAACGAGAAGTACTGTCGCCTACACGATTCAAATGAATGTTTTTTTACACCCGCTCGGGGGGACAGCCATATATCCTGGCACTGGCAGATTTAGATAGAGGGGTGGAAACTACTATCTCGTAGTTCCGGGAAAGCACGGGCCTAGGAATCAGACCTAATTTTTATTTCCTCGCACCGATCGGGATTCGAACCCACGGCACCTAGTCGCCTAGCAGACGACAGTCCAACTCGCTAACCACTGAGCCATTCACCACCCTAAAAAAGTGGTTTCAGAACTCAGTTTTAACGAGAAGTACTGTCGCCTACACGATTCAAATGAATGTTTTCTTACACCCGCTCGGGGAGACAGCCATATATCCTGGCACTGGGAGATTTAGATAGAGGGGTGGAAACTACTATCTCGTAGTTCCGGGAAAGCACGGGGCCCAGGAATCAGACCTAATTTTTATTTCCTCGCACCGATCGGGATTCGAACCCACGGCACCTAGTCGCCTAGCAGACGACAGTCCAACTCGCTAACCACTGAGCCATTCACCACCCTAAAAAAGTGGTTTCAGAACTCAGTTTTAACGAGAAGTACTGTCGCCTACACGATTCAAATGAATGTTTTCTTACACCCGCTCGGGGGGACAGCCATATATCCTGGCACTGGCAGATTTAGATAGAGGGGTGGAAACTACTATCTCGTAGTTCCGGGGAAAACACGGGGCCCAGGAATCAGACCTAATTTTTTTTTCCTCGCACCGATCGGGATTCGAACCCACGGCACCTAGTCGCCTAGCAGACGACAGTCCAACTCGCTAACCACTGAGCCATTCACCACCCTAAAAAAGTGGTTTCAGAACTCAGTTTTAACGAGAAGTACTGTCGCCTACACGATTCAAATGAATGTTTTCTTACACCCGCTCGGGGAGACAGCCATATATCCTGGCACTGGCAGATTTAGATAGAGGGGTGGAAACTACTATCTCGTAGTTCCGGGAAAGCACGGGCCTAGGAATCAGACCTAATTTTTATTTCCTCGCACCGATCGGGATTCGAACCCACGGCACCTAGTCGCCTAGCAAACGACAGTCCAACTCGCTAACCACTGAGCCATTCACCACCCTAAAAAAGTGGTTTCAGAACTCAGTTTTAACGAGAAGTACTGTCGCCTACACGATTCAAATGAATGTTTTCTTACACCCGCTCGGGGAGACAGCCATATATCCTGGCACTGGCAGATTTAGATAGAGGGGTGGAAACTACTATCTCGTAGTTCCGGGAAAGCACGGGCCTAGGAATCAGACCTAATTTTTATTTCCTCGCACCGATCGGGATTCGAACCCACGGCACCTAGTCGCCTAGCAGACGACAGTCCAACTCGCTAACCACTGAGCCATTCACCACCCTAAAAAAGTGGTTTCAGAACTCAGTTTTAAAGAGAAGTACTGTCGCCTACACGATTCAAATGAATGTTTTCTTACACCCGCTCAGGGGGGACAGCCATATATCCTGGCACTGGCAGATTTAGATAGAGGGGTGGAAACTACTATCTCGTAGTTCCGGGAAAGCACGTGCCTAGGAATCAGACCTAATTTTTATTTCCTCGCACCGATCGGGATTCGAACCCACGGCACCTAGTCGCCTAGCAGACGACAGTCCAACTCGCTAACCACTGAGCCATTCACCACCCTAAAAAAATGGTTTCAGAACTCAGTTTTTCTAGAGTTCGTCAAATAGAAAAGGTTGCTTTGTCACAAAATAAAACAATAAAGTCTCACCTTTTAAAACTGCCAAACATCTGGGTATCACCAAGAAATTTACTGAAGTCAATATGAAAGAGATGTCCTGATTGTTTTAACATGATGTTATCATTATGTCTATCTCCTACTCCTAAAACATACGTAGCTACACAATATCCAGCACAGGAATACGTGAAATTCTCTACAGCCTGTAAGTTTTAAAGAAAAGAAATGAATGGAGTTTTACGTCCTACTCTTCTGCACCTTATGAGCTATTGAAGTTGGGCAACGCCATGCAGTGTGCAATGAGGGAAATTTTGCCAGGACAGCAGCATTAGCCTACTCTTTTTGCGATTTCCAACTGTTGAGGGATCTTTAAATTGCACAGCCTCCGACCTGGATCACTGACAAGGGGAAACTGGGCTGAAAAATCTGAAAGTTCATTGAGAACTTTGCTGGGATTGAACCCTTGACCCTCAGGTTACTGAGCTTAAACTAGTATTATGACAGGAGTCACTGGAGAGGAAGGGCATGTTGTCAACTCAGCACTTATTTTTATAAACAATATTCTAGTGATATATTAATGGGATTAGGGAACAGACTTAGGTCTATATAAACCCTCTTCTCAATACACTTTGATAATACATGTAAATATAAAATACATGTAAATATAAAATACATGTAAATATAAAATACATGTAAATATAAAATACATGTAAATATAAAATACATGTAAATATAAAATACATGTAAATATAAAATACTTGTAAATATAAAATACATGTAAATATAAAATACATGTAAATATAAAATACATGTAAATATAAAATACATGTAAATATAAAATACATGTAAATATAAAATACATGTAAATATAAAATACATGTAAATATAAAATACATGTAAATTGAAAAATATATAAGACATTTTATGTGTACTCAAAACTCAAACGTATTAACAATTTTAAAGACATTTATGGAAATATTTGACTAGGTTTGCAAATGTTAGTAATGAATAATAATAATAACATAATAATTATGATAAAAAATTAGAATCATTTTGATTGAGAGTTTGACAGCAATCATATGGTCCACAGATAATGATTCTAAAAATGAGTTAAGTGTTAGAAGCATGTGATAAAACATTCTATTATGAAATATTATGGATAATAGGCGTTAGAATACACTCGTCCTATGGCTTATATTTGTGTTTCATATTGACTATTAGTTAAATAAGTATACATCCCACACTTTACCAAATTTTAAAAAGCCACAATAAAAATATATTCGGAATTTTAAAAAAAAGTGAGCCAGCGACGATTCCATTCAGTTTGAGAATAAAAGCGTCTGGTAAATCAACGCTAAAACATCATTGTGGAATTCAACAGTAGGGGTCAAGGACGCGTGAAAACCCACATGTTAGAGTTACTTCCCTTTATATTTACACGATTTGAAAATCGCTTGATGGATGGCTCAAGCGTTTTATGATTAACTACTTTATTTTGGGGATTTATCGGATTTTAGAGGGATTTTGATGTATAGGTAAGTCCACTGATGGATATATACTGTTATTGTCCAAATTTGAGTGAACTTAAAATTGTATGTTCGTTCTAACGCCTATTATCCCTTTAATACATGATTGATATACTCCCTCCAGTGAAATGTTCAGTATTTTCTACCTATATTTCCTTTAAATGTTTATGTTATTCAGGTTTAGGTGAGGTTCAGATCGTTAGCGCTGAGGTTTATCTATAGCAGATACAAGTACTAGATTAAAATCTGGTATTTAAAAGGTTTGATATAAATGCTTACCTTTCTATATTCGAGTTCTGTTGGGTTATGTCTTTGTAACCATTCTTTAATCGGTCTATCTTTAAACGACCCTGTTACTCCACTTGATACTTGTATTTTACGTAGTGTATCAGACTCTGTTACTAGCTCTATTATACCTATAATAAACACCAGTTAATATATATACCTTTATATGTCCATCAGCCACTTAGTATGGGGTATGGTTTTTGCAAATGAAATGAAATGAATAGAGTCAGACAACCTACTTCTCTTCCACTAACTGGTCTAATTAATGAAGGGTCTATGATATTTTGGATATTGAACATATAAATTATTAAAGTGTGTTTACCTTTTTTAGGACCAGTAGCTAGACAAGAGAATGTAATCATCTTTAAATCTAATCCTTGTTTTAACCAGAGTTGATCCATGATGTTCACCATTTGCAATGTCAGCATATCTTGTCTCAGGTCATCACCCACCTGGAGTTATAATAAAACATAGAAAACTACTGTGCATTATGACTTCACCTCCTGGTAGCCATCAAGATCTTTGTCTAAATGGTCTGTGTCTAAATATCACTGTGTCTAAATGACCTTTGTCTAAGTGATCTGTGTCTAAATGACGTGTGTCTAAATGATCTGTGTCTAAAGTATGTGTCTAAATGACGTGTGTCTAAGTGATCTGTGTCTAAATGACGTGTTTCTAAATGATCTGTGTCTAAAGTATGTGTCTAAATTGTCTGTGTCTAATGACATGTTTCTTAAGGACGTGTGTCTAGATGATCTGTGTCTAAAGTATGTGTCTAAATTGTCTGTGTCTAAATGACATGTTTCTTAAGGACGTGTGTCTAGATGATCTGTGTCTAAAGTCTGTGTCTAAATAACCTTTATCTAAATGATCGGTGTCTAAATTGTCTGTGTCTAAATGATTGGTGTCTAAATGACGTGTGTTTAAATGGTCTGTGTCTAAATATCACTATGTCTAAATGACCTGTGTCTAAATGACGTGTGTCTAAATGACGTGTGTCTAAATGATCTGTGTCTAAATGATCTGTGTCCAAATGACCTGTGTCTAAATGACCTGTGTCAAATGATATGTGTCTAAATGACGTGTGTCTAAATTGTCTTTGTCTAAAAGACGTGTGTCTAAATGACCTGTGTCTAAATGACCTGTGTTTTAAATGACCTGTTTCTAAATTGGAAGAACAAGTGTAGCTCAGACTGCTAAGAGACTAATAAGAACTCTTACCTTATACATAACATAAACAGGGTCAGCTTTTTGGTTGGAGTTTTTAAACACCAGTTTTAGAGGGAAGGCATTAGAGGTGAAATACGAACAAGACTAAAAGAAAATCACATCAAAATTAATTCAGCAAAGATTCAGATTCAAATGTAGATTTAAAACAAATAGAGGTCTCATTTTTACTGCAGGTAATGTGATAAGAAATTTGAGAATTTGACAAACTATTGAACTGAATGTAAGAATGGAAAAGGTTTAATGAGGCTAAGGACAAATCATCTTCAAATCATTTCAGTTGCTAGTTTTACTTACTTACTTTTCAGAAGCTAATAGGCTAATGAAGACAGTCAATGCCATGAATTATGCAATGTGAGAACTTTTGTCATCTTTAACATGCAGTTTGTAGCACACAAGGCCTCGGTTCCATCCGGAAAACTAGACACTTTTTCCATGTCAGTCTCTCCAACACCTTGGTGTAAGTTAAAAGATATAATTGATTACAGTTACCTTAATATCCACACCACATACTTCTATACTAGGATTATAGGGCATTAATAATCTCCCTTTATCTTCAAATCTCTCATATAATACTTGTAGTTCTCTTCTTAGTACACCCTACAATATATTATATATTATATATAGTTTACCAGATTGGATATTGTCTATTTAACATTACCTTAATTTTCTATTGAACGCTTCCACACATGCATACTTCTATTAATGATATACACCGGTCTGGTTGTTTCGAGCAGTTCATTTGATAAATTAGTGGTGTTTCTTGTTACCAGTCACCAATTTAACACCCCTTGATTTTCTACTGAACGCTTCCACACATGCATACTGACTATTAATATACTACACTGGTGTGGTTGTTTAGAGCAGTTCCTTAATAAATTAGGGGTGTTTCTTATTACCAGTCACCTATTTAGCACCACTTGATTTTCTATTAAACTCTTCCACACATACATATTTGTTACCAATAGAAACTGTGTGTTTGATTGGAGGAGCTCATTTAAAAATAAAGGGGTGTTGACATTTGCAAGGCCATATTTATCAGTGATCTATTTTACACCCCTCAACTTTCTAATGAACTCTTCCACACATGCATATTGTGTTACTATGATAGTTAAATGGTGTTGAGATGAAGAGCTCATTTTGTAAAATTAGAGGTGTTTTATTTAAGTTGGCTGTTAAATCTGTTGATTTTCCTACTCTTCAATTCCATTGTCATTTTTAATATTCAAGCAATCATGTTCTGTTTGATAAACGAACAATTGTCTATATGAGGAATCCTGGGATACCCATTGTTAAACATTCACTTATATTGTCTTTCCACATTTAATGCAATCCGTCAAAAATCCATTGAACACGAATAAAGGAAGAATTTTGTAAGATTATGGTTAAGTTTAGTAACCAAATGTATAAAACTGATACATATTAATATCCAAGACTTGCATTTCAATTAAAGTAGGTATATCTTGGACGTACTAAACATGTTTTATAAAAATATTTTAAGAAAGAAATAATTGGTAAGATAATAAGACTAAATACTTTTCCCGAAAAAAAAACAGTTCATTTTAGCCTGCAACATTTTTCAATCCAGAAAGATTTCAGTTAATGATACCAAATAATATGTTAGAATGAAGCAATTTAGCATGAAATAGTCATAGAAACCAAAAACTGAAATTTATAGAAGCCAATCACAGTAAAGTAGAAAATTTGATGTCGTTATCATTCTTAAAATTAAACATTCATAAACAAATTTAAATAGTCTGCAAACTGAAATCCCAAAATACCCATTACCAAAAATAACAAAAATCTGAGAAATTGCCAAACGTCACAGGCCAAAAAACAAAAGATTAATTCAATCAAAAAAAACCCTTAAAATCCCAATAAGAGAAATCAAATTAAAATAAGTGAGTTTTTCAAACCTGGACGAACTCTCTTTTTACCTGATTAAAATTTAAAAAAATAGATAATCTTGTTATTATTTTCTTTAAATTCTAATAATCATTAATACAATATGTTTTTACTTCTTCATTAACACATTATTTCCATTCACTAATTTCAAATATAGATAACTCAGAGACCAATAACTTACATCTTTATCTTTACTGATCTGAACTCTATCAGCTGTAGTCGTGAGTATTCTCACCAGGTCTTCTTGCTTCTTGAACTCCTGATACAAAGCATCTCCAGCTACACTGGCCAAGGCAACAAACATTAACTCATATCTTCTTTTAAACATTGCATCTTGAGCAGCCACCCCCTTTAATAACCTAGAAAGAAGGCCGAAATATTCAATTGAAATGAAAGGGGTCTTATTCTCGATAATTAAATAAGATAAAACATCATTGAGTTAAAATTCAAGCCTATATAAAACATCATGGAGTTAAAATACAAGCCTATATAAAACATCATGGAGTTAAAATACAAGCCTATATAAAACATCATGGAGTTAAAATACAAGCTTATATAAAACATCATTGAGTTAAAATACAAGCCTATATAAAACATCATGGAGTTAAAATACAAGCCTATATAAAACATCATGGAGTTAAAATACAAGCCTATATAAAACATCATGGAGTTAAAATACAAGCCTATATAAAACATCATGGAGTTAAAATACAAGCCTATATAAAACATCATTGAGTTAAAATACAAGCCTATATAAAACATCATGGAGTTAAAATACAAGCCTATATAAAACATCATGGAGTTAAAATACAAGCCTATATAAAACATCATGGAGTTAAAATACAAGCCTATATAAAACATCATGGAGTTAAAATACAAGCCTATATAAAACATCATGGAGTTAAAATACAAGCCTATATAAAACATCATGGAGTTAAAATACAAGCCTATATAAAACATCATGGAGTTAAAATACAAGCCTATATAAAACATCATGGAGTTAAAATACAAGCCTATATAAAACATCATGGAGTTAAAATACAAGCTTATATAAAACATCATGGAGTTAAAATACAAGCCTATATAAAACATCATGGAGTTAAAATACAAGCCTATATAAAACATCATGGAGTTAAAATACAAGCTTATATAAAACATCATTGAGTTAAAATACAAGCCTATATAAAACATCATGGAGTTAAGATACAAGCCTATATAAAACATTTTACCAGAAGAATTGATGAGCAAATCTAATACTTTTACAGGATTGTTCTAATAACATCTGAGCTAGTGATGAGTTGTGGTAACTCTCAAATTTTAATGCCTGAAAAATATAAGACATGAATTAAAATTAAAAGGGATACTGAGTTATCTCAGGGCATGGACCTGAACATCATACAATATACAATATTCATTGATACTGAGTTATCTCAGAGCATGGACCTGAACATCATACAATATACAATATTCATTGATACTGAGTTATCTCAGGGCATGGACCTGAACATCATACAATATACAATATTCATTGATACTGAGTTATCTCAGGGCATGGACCTGAACATCATACAATATTCATTGATACTGAGTTATCTCAGGGCATGGACCTGAACATCATACAATATACAATATTCATTGATACTGAGTTATCTCAGGGCATGGACCTGAACATCATACAATATTCATTGATACTGAGTTATCTCAGGGCATGGACCTGAACATCATACAATATACAATATTCATTGATACTGAGTTATCTCAGGGCATGGACCTGAACATCATACAATATACAATATTCATTGATACTGAGTTATCTCAGGGCATGGACCTAATCATCATACAATATACAATATTCATTGATACTGAGTTATCTCAGAGCATGGACCTGAACATCATACAATATACAATATTCATTGACACTGAATTATCTCAGGGCATGGACCTGAACATCATACAAAATACAATATTCATTGATACTGAGTTATCTCAGAGCATGGACCTGGACATCATACAATATACAATATTCATTGATACTGAGTTATCTCAGGGCATGGACCTGAACATCATACAATATTCATTGATACTGAGTTATCTCAGGGCATGGACCTGAACATCATACAATATACAATATTCATTGATACTGAGTTATCTCAGGGCATGGACCTGAACATCATACAATATACAATATTCATTGATACTGAGTTATCTCAGGGCATGGACCTGAACATCATACAATATACAATATTCATTGATACTGAGTTATCTCAGGGCATGGACCTGAACATCATACAATATTCATTGATACTGAGTTATCTCAGAGCATGGACCTGAACATCATACAATATACAATATTCATTGATACTGAGTTATCTCAGGGCATGGACCTGAACATCATACAATATACAATATTCATTGATACTGAGTTATCTCAGAGCATGGACCTGAACATCATACAATATACAATATTCATTGATACTGAGTTATCTCAGAGCATGGACCTGAACATCATACAATATTCATTGATACTGCTTTATCTCAGAGCATGGACCTGAACATCATACAATATACACTATTCATTGATACTGTTTTTCTATTAGAATTTCAGACAGACATGTCAGGCTTGAACTAAATCTACAGCAAGAGAATAAGCAATAAGAATTTCAAATTATAACCAGTCAAGTTATAATAATAATAAACTCTTTATTTTACATTTGTCAGAATTAGGCCCAATACACAAGGACATGGTCCTATCAGTCTATAGAGACAAACATAGACTCTTTATTTTACATGGGTCAGAATTAGGCCCAATACACAAGGAAATGGTCCTGTCTAACATTCAGCTGGTTGGTGCAAAGGTTGAAATCTTACTCAATGTTAGAACACTTTAGATGTCTGAACCCATGCTTTCTAACGCTGGCCGGATGCCTGATTTGAACCAGTATCAATAAATAAGTATGTTTGTCACAAGATATATATCCCGTTTACCATGATGCTAATGAGACCAATGTCAATTCTTTTATTTATATTTGAGAATTTTTTACTTTCGCTTATTTACATGACCAGTTATTTAAATTTGCCACAAATCTTAGATTCACTCATCGTTGTGCATTGACAACGTCATGTAACAAACTGCAGTTTATTTAAAAATAAACGCTAGTTTATTGAATATTAAAGGAGTGAAAGAAGAAATGTAATGAGAGATAAAGAGTGAACTATATTTAACTAACTTGAATTAACTATATTTAACTAACCTGAATTAACTTTATTTAACTAACTTGAATTAACTATATTTGACTAACCTGAATTAACTATATTTAACTAACCTGAATTAACTTTATTTAACTAACTTGAATTAACTATATTTGACTAACCTGAATTAACTATATTTAACTAACCAGAATTAACTATATTTAGCTAACCTGAATTAACTATATTTAACTAACCTGAATTAACTATATTTAACTAACCTGAATTAACTTTATTTAACTAACCTGAATTAACTATATTTAACTAACCTGAATTAACTTTATTTAACTAACCTGAATTAACTTTATTTGACTAACCTGAATTAACTTCATTTGACTAACCTGAATTAACTTTATTTAACTAACCTGAATTAACTATATTTAACTAACCTGAATTAACTTTATTTAACTAACCTGAATTAACTTTATTTGACTAACCTGAATTAACTTTATTTGACTAACCTGAATTAACTATATTTAACTAACCTGAATTAACTTTATTTAACTAACCTGAATTAACTTTATTTAACTAACCTGAATTAACTATATTTAACTAACCTGAATTAACTATATTTGACTAACCTGAATTAACTTTATTTAACTAACCTGAATTCACTATATTAAACTAACCTGAATTAACTTTATTTAACTAACTTGAATTAACTATATTTAACTAACCTGAATTAACTATATTTGACTGACCTGAATTAACTATATTTGACTAACCTGAATTAACTATATTTGACTAACCTGAATTAACTATATTTAACTAACCTGAATTAACTTTATTTAACTAACCTGAATTAACTATATTTAACTAACCTGAATTAACTATATTTAACTAACCTGAATTCACTATATTTAACTAACCTGAATTAACTTTATTTAACTAACTTGAATTAACTATATTTGACTAACCTGAATTAACTATATTTGACTAACCTGAATTAACTATATTTGACTAACCTTAATTAACTATATTTGACTAACCTGAATTAACTTTATTTAACTAACCTGAATTAACTTTATTTAACTAACCTGAATTAACTTTATTTAACTAACCTGAATTAACTTTATTTAACTAACCTGAATTAACTATATTTAACTAACCTGAATTAACTTTATTTAACTAACCTGAATTAACTATATTTAACTAACCTGAATTAACTGTGGTAAAAAATCTACCAGATCATCAGTATTAATTTTGCTGATTATATTGATAGCAAACTCTCGTACTTTTAAATCAGGAAATCTGTAATACATAAAACAGTTACAGTTCTACTTCAAATACAGTTCAAAACTAGATGATGATGACAATGTAAAATGTTGAAACATTGTGTAATAAACTCAGGAGTAGTATACCATATAAACTGATGATGACAATGTAAATTGTTGAAATGATGTATACAATAAAACTCAGGAGTAGTATACTGTATAAACTGATGATGACAATGTAAATTGTTGAAATGTTGTGTACAATAAACTCAGGAGTAGTATACTATATAAACTGATGATGACAATGTAAATTGTTGAATCATTGTGTACAATAAACTGAGTAGTAGTATAACATATAAACTGATGATGACAATGTAAATTGTTGAAACGTTGTATACAATAAACTCAGGAGTAGTATACCATATAAACTGATGATGACAATGTAAATTGTTGAAACGTTGTATACAATAAACTCAGGAGTAGTATACCATATAAACTGATGATGACAATGTAAATTGTTGAAACGTTGTATACAATAAACTCAAGAGTAGTATACCATATAATGTTTCAACAATTTACATTGCCATCATCAGTTTATATGGGGTACACAACGTTTCAACAATTTTCATTATAATCATAACTGGTATATGTAGTTGATTCGGGGGTTTTACTTACTGTGGCAAAAGAAGTTCGAAGGCGACCATTGGATCAAGTTGTGGCCAATCAGATAATAGTCTATAAATCTCTGACAAACTTCCCCAGTCCCAACTTTTAGCAGCCTTGAGTATTCTGGGTAATAAGTTTTTATATTCATGAAGATAATTTCTATATTGCCATAATATCTCCATATCTTCTGCACCATATCTGTAGGATATAAAACAGATAGTAAATAATTAGAATCGAATTTGTGGAAAAACAGACAGGCAGGGCTATTTTCTACATTTGGGGCTAGTGATGACATTCTGCACCCCAGGCTATGTCATTCTGCACACCCAGGCTATGTCATTCTGCACCCCTTAGACTATGTCATTTTACAACCCCAGTCTATGTTATTCTTTGAAACCCCCAATTAGCTTCTGAAAATTTTTTTGCACCCCAGACTATGATATTTTTTTTCCCCCCACCCCAGGAATTTTTTTAAAATTTTTTTCTTTTTTCTGGCACCCCAAGGATTTTTTAAGGCAAAATTTTTTCTTGAAAAAAAAAACCCAAAAAGGGGCCCCTTAAATTTAAAATTTCCTGGCCAAAACCCCAAAAAAACCTTTTTTGTTCCAAATTCCTTTGAAAAACCAAAAAACCCCAGGGCTTTTTAACCAATTTTATCCACCCCAGAAACTCTTTTCCCAATTCTACACCCTAAAACCCTTTTTTTGTAAAAATTTTCCTTGCATACTAAAAGAACATTGCAATTCAAAATACCTCTAAACTATGAAAAAAATTCTCCCCCATTACTTGAATTTGTAAAATCCCCCAGGGTTTAAATTTTTAAATTTTTAAACCTACATTGCTTGATATTCTTTTTCAAAAAAAACGTTTAACATTTTCTTAATTTTTTCAGGGATCTCTGGGATGAAAGGGCTTTTATGATTTGAAGAAAATAAAATATTTTCAAACAATTACTTTATTATAATTTCAATTTTAAAGGGCATAGGCAACTCCTGTGTTTATAAGCAATGATAAAAAACTGAAAGGGAAACTTAATAGAAATAAATTACATTGAATAAACCAAACAAATCTTACCTGGATTTTTTAGCCATTGGTTCAGGGAAGAAAATTGTTTTATCAAAATCTGGAAGATTTACCTATAAATATAAAATAATCTTTCTAGCTTTCTAGAAGCAATGGTGGCTTAGTTTACTGGTTTAGATGTTTGCTTGCTAACCTGAGGCTCCAGGATTCAATCCCCTTGTCAGGGATACATCGGAGGGAATGACATAGAAAAAGCGTCTTGTCGTTCGCATGGGACAATAAACCACGCTCCTGTGTGCTACAGGCTGTACATGTTAAACATCCCTTGAAAGTTGGAAATCGAAAAAAAGAGCAGGCTAATGCCACAGTCCTGGCAAAATTTCACTCATAGCATAGCACATTGCATAGCGTTGCTCGTCTTCGTTAGCATTATAAGGTGCAGAAAAGAAGGAAGCCCTTCATTTCATATTTTTTCTAGCTTTCTTACAATTAATAAACAATTAATAAACAATAAAACAATTAATAAACAATTAATAAACAATTAATAAACCAATATAAACTTTTCTTCTTTCACCATTGTCAGCTGATAGTGACAGTAAAACATGGTTCCATGGCAAACGTTGTGATGAACTATTAAATTGGTCATACCAGTTTCCACTTGTAGAGTCTAGTTGTTCAGGAACGGTAAACCGAGGCCCCCTCAGTAGTTTGAAATTGTTAAGAGAGTAGGCTCATGCCGTTGTCCTTGCAAAATTCCACTCATTGCACCAGCAATATCGTGCAGTGTGCAATGAGGGAAATTTGGCCAAGACAGCAGCATTTTTGCAATTTCCAACTATATAGAGATCTTTAACGGGGCCTTGGTGTATTGTTCCTGAATGACTAGACTACGTAGGAAGTAAAATAAATGGTTATTTGTTTTATAATATCACCCACCTGTAAAAGAACTGAATCTGGGAGGAGTGTTCGACACGAAGGCATTAGATGATCAGCCTTTAACCCCATCTGTAATGGTACCAATTGATTTCCCTGTACCAGGTGCCTGCAATTAACATATACAAATATTCACAGAATTGAGGAACTAGTAGATATATAGTGATTCCATTTATAAAAATAAATAATCAAAATTTTTGAAATAAAATAATACCTACCCTCTTTGACTGAATAACTGTATAGTGGCGCCACCTAGTGTCATAGAAACTTTATTATTAACGTCATTATTTCCACCTGGTATGATTTTTAAACCTATTAGAGTTAAACAGAGACGACTCTCCCGTGGCAACAGACATAACGGAGCCGACTCAAATTGTAGCCTGAAATATAAAACGTTGATGTTGTGTTAGACAAATAATTATAAGAACTCCGTTAATAAAGAATTAAACGTTGGTCTCATTAGTTTTATTGGAGTATTAACGCAATAGATCATGTGACAAACTGAATAAATGACGAAGAGATAGAAAAAATTTATAAATATCTATTAAAATATATGTATTAGGTTGCATGATTTACTATTTCTTAATTTATTTTTTTAGACCTTTTAACATCTTTGGGCCTACTTATTTTTTTGACCTTTTTATATTTCGGACCTTTTAAATTTTTGGAACTTTTAGCCACCTTCAATACTAAAATGAATAAAACCAAGATCCTAAACACTTAACATAAAGACAACATATCCCTTACCATTCATCCCATAATATCCTGTCACATAGTCCTGATGATCGGGCCTTTTTAACAGACGTAGAAACATCTGGTGCCAGTCTTCGGTTACCATGGAATAAACTAAATATCACTTTAAACTCATCATATTTACCAGTTTGTCTAAAATAATACAAAATGTAGATATAAAGATATAACTGCCAGACTCAAAAACAGACATCAGAATTAAACTAGGAATCTTAAAACAGTGTAAGTAAGACCCTAGTCCTAGAAACAGTGTTAGAAGTTAAGACCCTAGATATCCTAGAAACAGTGTTAGAAGTTAAGACCCTAGCCTAGAAACAGTGTTAGAAGATAAAACCCTAGGATATCCTAGAAACAGTGTTAGAAGTTAAGACCCTAGGATATCCTAGAAACAGTGTAAAATGATAAAACCCTAGGATATCCTAGAAACAGTGGTAGAAGTTAAGACCTAGGATATCCTAGAAACAGTGGTAGAAGTTAAAACCCTAGGATATCTAGAAACGTGTTAGAATTAAGACCTAGGATATCCTAGAAACAGTGTAAAGTTAAACCCTAGGATATCCTAGAAACAGTGGTAGAAGTTAAAACCCTAGGATATCCTAGAAACAGTGGTAGAAGTTAAGACCTAGGATATCCTAGAAACAGTGGTAGAAGTTAAGACCTAGGATATCCTAGAAACAGTGGTAGAAGTTAAGACCTAGGATATCCTAGAAACAGTGTTAGAAGTTAAGACCCTAGGATATCCTAGAAACAGTTTTAGAAGTTAAAACCTAGGATATCCTAGAAACAGTGGTAGAAGTTAAGACCTAGGATATCCTAGAAACAGTGGTAGAAGTTAAGACCTAGGATATCCTAGAAACAGTGTAGAAGTTAAGACCTAGATATAAAACTGTAAGTTAAAACCTAGGATATCCTAGAAACAGTGTAGAAGTTAAAACCCTAGGATATCCTAGAAACAGTGGTAGAAGTTAAGACCTAGGATATCCTAGAAACAGTGGTAGAAGTTAATACCTAGGATATCCTAGAAACAGTGTTAGAAGTTAAGACCCTAGGATATCCTAGAAACAGTGTAAAAAGATAAAACCCTAGGATATCCTAGAAACAGTGGTAGAAGTTAAGACCTAGGATATCCTAGAAACAGTGGTAAAAGTTAAAACTCTAGGATATCCTAGAAACAGTGTTAGAAGTTAAGACCCTAGGATATCCTAGAAACAGTGTAAAATGATAAAACCCTAGGATATCCTAGAAACAGTGTTAGAAGTTAAAACCCTAGGATATCCTAGAAACAGTGTAAAATGATAAAACCCTAGGATATCCTAGAAACAGTGGTAGAAGTTAAAACTCTAGGATATCCTAGAAACAGTGGTAGAAGTTAAAACCTAGGATATCCTAGAAACAGTGTTAGAAGTTAAGACCCTAGGATATCCTAGAAACAGTGTAAAATGATAAAACCCTAGGATATCCTAGAAACAGTGTAAAATGATAAAACCCTAGGATATCCTAGAAACAGTGTAAAATGATAAAACCCTAGGATATCCTAGAAACAGTGTAAAATGATAAAACCCTAGGATATCCTAGAAACAGTGTAAAATGATAAAACCCTAGGATATCCTAGAAACAGTGTAAAATGATAAAACCCTAGGATATCCTAGAAACAGTGTAAAATGATAAAACCCTAGGATATCCTAGAAACAGTGTAAATTGATAAAACCCTAGGATATCCTAGAAACAGTGTAAAATGATAAAACACTAGGGTATCCTAGAAACAGTGTAAAATGATAAAACCCTAGGATATCCTAGAAACAGTGTAAAATGATAAAACCCTAGGATATCCTAGAAACAGTGTAAAATGATAAAACCCTAGGATATCCTAGAAACAGTGTAAAATGATAAAACCCTAGGATATCCTAGAAACAGTGTAAATTGATAAAACCCTAGGATATCCTAGAAACAGTGTAAAATGATAAAACCCTAGGGTATCCTAGAAACAATGTAAAATGATAAAACCCTAGGATATCCTAGAAACAGTGTAAAATGATAAAACCCTAGGATATCCTAGAAACAGTGTAAAATGATAAAACCCTAGGATATCCTAGAAACAATGTAAAATGATAAAACCCTAGGATATCCTAGAAACAGTGTAAAATGATAAAACCCTAGGATATCCTAGAAACAGTGTAAAATGATAAAACCCTAGGGTATCCTAGAAACAATGTAAAAAGATAAAACCCAAGGACATCCTGGAAACAATGTTAGAACTCTACTTACGTATTGGTCCAAGAGGTCGGCAATCTGTGGGCAGTGGCTACGTGGACTAAGAAATTATCATTTAGACCTGTAATTTCTAGATGATCTACAATATAAAAACAAAGTTCATCAGAATGGTGATCTTGATTACACTATGAAATATCAATTCAGTTTCTGACATTCCCTGTTCTTCCTCCAAGACTCAGGAAGACTCAGGAAGCTCAGGAGGATCAGGATCCAGTCCACTTTATGAATAGTCAAAACGAGATGGAATTACCTTGAGGTATACCAACTGTTGTGCCCATAATAAAATCTGTATGAAACGTTTGACAGTACATTCGTATTAACTGTTTTACTGAAGTGACTAGACTGTCTACACTTTCTTCAAAATCTTCTAATACAGTACATCTTATAGCGACACTGGAAATAAAATTATTATCAATATCATGAATAGAACAATCTTAATATCATGTTGTTACTAATAGTTACAAGCCACCTAACTTTATACAAATAAAACAGAACCTGAAACATGTTGTTACTAATAGTTACAAGCCACGCGAAAGCCATTACTCAGAGTTTCACACTATGCAATCATCAAGATAACTGATCTATTTTCAACCTGTGTTTATATTCATGTTATTGTATATTCATATTTATAATATTTAACTTACTGAATAGCATCCACTGTATCTCTATCTGTAGATTGACTCATTGGATCATTGGGTTTCTATAAAATAATACCAACATATCAATTATACACCACTGTAATATATATCTTCTCTAACTATCAACGATTTTAATCATTTCCAAGACAGTAAACAACCTGCTTACTCAACAAGATAATGACACTTGTGTTTATAACAAGTGGTTGCCCACTTTAAAGTAAGATTCTGTTTTAACACAGGTTGAATCTCTAACACGATTTGACGAAATGAACCACAATTTGGGACTAATCCAAGATCTTTTGGATCAAGTTTCAGAAACAAAAATTAAATCGAAGGCATAAAATTCAAAAATCGTTGATTAAAAAAATAGTCAAATTTAAAATTGACCAATGATCACACCAAATTTCATTTAGATCAGATGAAAACTGTAGTCTTTATTGTGTTCACAAGCCAATTTTGGACAGAGATACAAACTCACGGACAGACAGTGGTGACAAATACCACCAAATTATAATGTGGGTGTATAAAAACTGCAACTAAAAAAGTCAACTTACGTTAAGCTGTGTTACAATACTGTTTAATCTATCAATAGCTTTAGTTATTTCTATAGTTTCTATTTTAGCTAGTATAGCACATAGCGCTTTTACAGCCTGGTGTAATGGTTTACAATTTACATTCCTTGTCTGACCCTGCAAATAGAATTCAAACATAAATATAATCAGATATCTCTCCTTGATTGTTTAGAGAGTTAGACACATGCTCCACTTACTTTTAAGAGAGAAGCAGTGGCTCAGAACGTCAGAGGGTTGCTCCACTAACTTGAGGGTGCAGGGTTCAATCCTGGCAAAGATAAAGATAAACTTCCAACTTCCCTTGTCAATGGTGCAGGTCTTTTGAGATGGACAATCAGACATGACTGGTATATATGGTCAAATCAATAGCCCTAATGCTTTGAGAACGAGGTCATGATATCAGTATAAATTCAACAGAAACTGACTAGCAGTAATGACAAGTTGGTAGATGTTTATTGACCTACCTGTAAAGCCTGATCTCTCAGCTTCTCGATCTCAGTGTAAAATATATCCATCAATATATCTAAAGACTCTCTAAAATAGAATATTAAAATCCGTGTGGTTAAGTCATGATTTAAAATTAAAATAAAAATACAGTATCTGGCGGAATCATGTCAAACTAAAAGGTTTGCTCGCAATCTAATAACACTAAAACAACAACACACTAATGAAAAATGAATAACGGAAACGCAAATAGAAAAATTATTCCTTCATTTGTGCAAAGAGGTTAAAGTTTATCCAGCTTAAAAGTAGGGGAACGCCGCCTGGAATTTGGACTGTAGGAAGATTAGCAAGAAGATATTCCACCAGAAAAGACAAAAACAAAAGCAAAAATTAGAAAACAAATAATAAATAACATACTAGGTTCACAGTGTCCAATAAATATAAGACTGAGCAAGTTTTATTAAATATAATTTAATTTCTTACTTAGAAACAGCCTCATCATCTGTTTTGATGTATTCTTTAGGAAAATATAACATCTGTACATCATCGTCTACCTACAAATAAATCAATCTGGTTTAAACCTCATTCTGTCAACACGTTTCAGATATAGGTACTTAGACAGGATACAGTACTCTCTAATATAATAAATATCAGTTGACCGGAAATGTCTTTTCCAGACCTGACTGTAACTGTGTATCGATAATCTTGTAAAGGTCAATGTCAAGAGGTTTGGCCAAGGACCTACTGGTAGAAAGGTTTCTTGTGAACCTAAGTTGTTAACCTTGTAAAATCAATACCAAGAGGTGTGACCAAGGACCTACTGGTAGAAAGGATTCTTGTGAACCTAAGTTGTTAACCTTGTAAAATCAATACCAAGAGGTGTGACCAAGGACCAGCTGGTAGAAAGGATCCTTGAGAACCTAAGTTGTTATCCTTGTAAAATCAATACCAAGAGTTGACAAGGACCACTGGTAGAAAGGATCTTGTGAACCTAAGTTGTTACCTTGTAAAACAATACCAAGAGGTATGACCAAGGACCAGCTTGTAGAAAGGATCTGGAACCTAAGTTGTTACCTTGTAAAATCAATACCAAAGTTGACAAGGACCACTGGTAGAAAGGATCTTGTGAACCTAAGTTGTTAACCTTGTAAAATCAATACCAAGAGGTATGACCAAGGACCAACTGGTAGAAAGGATCCTTGTAACCTATATTGTTAACCTTGTAAAATCAATACCAAGAGGTATGACCAAGGACCTAGCTGGTAGAAAGGATCCTTGCATACCTATATTGTTAACCTTGTAAAATCAATACCAAGAGGTATGACCAAGGACACTGGTAGAAAGGATCCTAGGAACCTAAGTTGTTATCCTTGTAAATCAATACCAAGAGGTATGACAAGGACCAGCTGGTAGGAAGGATCCTTGAAAACCTAAGTTGTTATCCTTGTAAAATCAATACCAAGAGGTTGACCAAGGACCAGCTGGTAGAAAGGATCCTTGAGAACCTAAGTTGTTAACCTTGTAAAATCAATACCAAGAGGTTGACCAAGGACCAGCTGGTAGAAAGGATCCTTGAGAACCTAAGTTGTTATCCTTGTAAAATCAATACCAAGAGGTTGACCAAGGACCAGCTGGTAGAAAGGATCCTTGAGAACCTAAGTTGTTATCCTTGTAAAATATAGTTGTTTCGTTCTTTTCTATTTAAAGAAATAAATGAATAACTCACAGTTCTTAAGAAAGGATGATGGACATGTTCTTTGTTGATCATCTCAAACCGAATATCTTGGTCTAGTTTTAAACAATGATGAACGTATTCATAACAACATAACTGTAAATCACTGTAAATAGAACAAGTAAATATACCGAATATCATACTAGCCTTTCAACATAGTTCATACATATTTCATACATTTAATTGACTGTTAATATAGAAATGAAATGAATGGTGTTACTCCTCAGGACCTTATGGGCTAATGAAAACAGGTAACGCCATGCAGTCTGCAATCTATTCTAGCCTATTCTTTTTGCGATTTCCATCTGTAACTTGCACAGCCTAAAGCAGTCTATTGTCCCATCCGAACGACCAGACGCTGTTTCCATGTCAGTCCCTCAGACTTATATCACTAATAAGGGGAAACCAGGTTGAAAAAATATTAAAGTTTATCTCGATCTTTGTCGGAATTGAACCCTGGCCCCTCAGGTTAGTGAGCAAGCGTCTTACTTCCTGAGCCACCACAGCTCTGACTATTAATATAGAATAATGATATAATATTATGTAGGATATCACTTAATTTGGTGTTTGTATTTTCCTAGCTATATCCTATAAGTTGTTCTGAAGCTAGTAACCACTATTGTATAGCTACCCAGTCTGTGACACCTGACCCTGGAGTTCTTCCAACCTCAAAATAATGTTGAATTCGTTTATTCAGATATATAAAATATATACCCAGTGCATGGTCATATGAACAAACACAGAGTCTCATATTAGTGTTTAGTATTGGAATTATTTCTGTGAATCACCAAAGCTTTCTATACGCCCACACGGTTTGAATACGTGGAATATTCATTAGAAACACTGATTAATCAATTAGTAAGGTTGATTTGATCCTACACAATTAAGGAATGTAATTCTAATGATAATATGACAATGAGATTGTCTAGTGTTAGTTGTATAAAGTTGTTAAAGCTTAGAAAGATATAAAGTTTTTTTTTACCTTTTTAAATAAAGAGCTCTGTCATAGACTTTGAGTATAAATTGATCTGCTGTACAATGGTGTCCTCTACTGGGTGATTCATTACATAATACTTGACTGATGACATGTTCCACCATAATATCAGCTGTAAATAGACAGAGATAGTGTATGTTGTATAAGGAAAAGGTCACTGGAATAATTGACTCCATGATTGTAGAAGTTGTTGCTCTAACTTTCTAAATATTGAAGGATTTGTTCCAAGTAAGTCTCTATGTTTAGGGGTTAAGAGGTTAAGGGGTTAAGAGGTTAAGGGGTTAAGAGGTTAAGGGGTTAAGAGGTTAAGACAAGGAATCATTAACATGCACAGTCTGTAGCACACATGGCTTTGGTTTGATGTCCGACCTGAACGCTTTTTCCATGTCAGCCCCTTCGACCTGCATCACTGACAGAGGGAAACCAGGTTAAAAAATACACAAATATTATCTCAGCAGGCGTATAACTAACTGTGTCACCCCTTGACTTTAACACGGGAGAACTTATTTCAATTGTCTATATCATATAGGCCAAGCTCATAGCCAGCCTTTTTTGTGCTAGGTAAGAGTATTGTAATGAAATTTTGTCAGTTATCTCAATTTTTTCAGAGTGACAATCCGTTTCTACGGGAAGGCATTCCCCCTATTCCCCCTCCCCTCTTGCACATGTAGATACTGGCCAGTAAAAGACAAATAATATGAACTTACTATCACATGTAAATTTCGAAGGTTCTGTTTCGTGTTCGGAATATACTGTAATTTTAACCGACATGGAGGGTAAGGGAGCATCCATGATGGGGCAGATTATATATCCTATATTAGTTTCACAATCTGTTGATTTATACCGAGATTTTAACCTGAAATACAATATTCATTTAAATCAATCACTAATAAATACTGAGAGAAAATATAAGTCATCCTCACTCATAATTCCAGTCGACCATAGCTGTAAATGGGTACGGATAATCCGGACAGAATTGAATCAGTTAAAGTTGGTTTTGAGGCAAAAAGAAAAGAAATGTAATTCATATTGGAAATATCACTTAATATCTAATTTCATGTTGCTGTGAAAAAAATGATATCTAGTCTAGCTGATAGTCCAGTTGATAGTCTGGCTGAGTGATAGTCCAGTTGATAGTCTGACTGAGTGATAGTCCAGCTGATAGTCTGACTGAGTGATAGTCCAGCTGATAGTCTGAGTGATAGTCCAGCTGATAGTCTGACTGAGTGATAGTCCAGCTGATAGTCTGAGTGATAGTCCAGCTGATATTCGACTGAGTGATAGTCCAGCTGATAGTCTGACTGAGTGATAGTCCAGTTGATAGTCTGACTGGGTGATAGTCCAGCTGATAGTCTGACTGAGTGATAGTCCAGTTGATAGTTTGACTGAGTGATAGTCCAGCTGATAGTCTGACTGAGTGATAGTCCAGCTGATAGTTTGACTGAGTGATAGTCCATCTGATAGTCTGACTGAGTGATAGTCCAGCTGATAGTCTGACTGAGTGATAGTCCAGCTGATAGTCTGACTGAGTGATAGTCCAGTTGATAGTTTGACTGAGTGATAGTCCAGCTGATAGTCTGACTGAGTGATAGTCCAGCTGATAGTCTGACTGAGTGATAGTCCAGCTGATAGTCTGACTGAGTGATAGTCCAGCTGATAGATATTTATAAAATTTTGTAGATTGTAAATATGTATAAAGATTCTGTTGTAAAAACTTACTCTGCTACCATTTGACAGAAAGCATCCGATTCTTCATCTATAAATAACCTTTTACGTAGCTTCTCTGGTTCACCAGCCTGAAATATATATCACATTATATTTTCAATTATTAAAATTATTATCAATTAATCTTCTACATGCTTCTCGATCTGTACGAAATAAAATATTGTTTACAAAAATATCAAAATAGTTCTTTAGCATTCAACTTTTGGCGATTACATGCCATCGTACCCATCTGTATCTGTACCCATTTACAGCTGGGTCGACTGGAATTATGAGTGAAGATGCCTTTCATTTTCACATGGATTACAATTTTAGATTTTTGAATAACGAATGGTAACTATGTTTTAGATTTAACAGATAATTTACCTTTGGAGCAATATATTCTTTTGGTCGTGGGGGTGATGATGCTTGATCAGGGGTTTCTGTCTTGGTAACAACATCAGTGAATGGATCAAAAACTTCTTTAACTTGTGTTTGGTCAGTGCTAGTAGCCCAATCTTCCAGGCCCTGACAGAACTTCTCTGTATCAGGAGTCATTTGAACTGGATCTGGTTCTGTATCGGTACTAATGCTTGGGAAGGCTTCTCCGAAGGAATAATTAAAAGAGTTATCCTTCAGGCTACCAGATATGGATTCTCGTCGACCACGATTATACAAAGGATCGAAATAATCCAATGAAAGATACTCATGCTCCACCATTGGTGCTCCTGACAGCTGAATTAAGTCTGACCCAGGAGCAGGTAATGTTACTGTCAAGTCACTATTATCCACGGAGGAACGTGTCGCTTTCTCGCTCCACACAGCAAAACTATCTGCTCCATTTACATTTGTATTATTGTCTAACATATCAGCCCAACTAGCTGGACGAGGAAGACTACTATTTGAGTTTGATCTTGAATACCAGGTATTATTTGTGAAATGAGCTCCATTTAAATTAGATACAGGGTTAGAGTCGAACGGATTTCCTGGTGCCCCACTGGCAGGGGGTGGAAAAATAAAGCCGATACCCGGAGGACTGACTATGGTTCCCATGTTATTGTGACTCAATGTTTGTGTTATTGACTGTTTTTGTTTGTAGGATAGATTGTTGCCAATAACACTGGCATTGCCAGCTACACCTGTTGCACCGCGAGATAAAAAGTTTGGCGAATTTGACCTCGCTGTGAAGTCATTTCCAAACCCTGAAACTCCTAAGTTTTGATTGCCATTTCCAAATACATTTGTATTCCAACCATAAGCTTGTGTTGGTTTTTGGGGACCGGGTGTTATATTCTGAACGGGGGTAAAATTAGGGCTACTGGAAAGAACGGATTTTGTGGATATTTCTCTGAAAGCATGACTGATATCAGGATATACCTTTTGAGAAGCGTTGATATCTTCCAGCGATGACGCGCGCCGATGGTTGGAATGGTCAGGTGGAGCACTAAAATCCAATCCTTCAATATCGTTCAAGAAAGATTGCAGACCACTTTTGTTCTTCTCAAAGTTTTGTTTCCTCCAAGCTGGAGGTGATAGAGAGATAAGAGAATTCGATTGTGGAGGGGCACCTGCTCTTGGTGAATTTCCAACATCTATTTTGTGGGATTCGTGAAGACTTGCACCTCTCTTTGGTATCGGTGGTGCATCTGTTTTTGAATGAACCACATCACTTCCTGGGCGTCTGCGAGAAGGCACTGGGGGTGGTTGAATGGTAGGGTAAATTGATCCACTTCCCGGTTGAGCCATTTTCTTAGGACAATCACCTAAAACGAAAAAAACAAGTGATTAATCAGACTCCTGAATTTGTTGTCAATGAATCAATCGTGATACAAAGCATGGTCGTCATGTCTGCAGACATGAAGATAAAACTCTAAGCATGCTATTCTAAGTACGAACTTGCAACGTGAGAGTATTTATAGCATTCAATCATTTCATGACCTTTTAATTTAGCTCATGATTCAACCTGAATAGGCCTATCTGTGTCTGATTCAACAATCAGTTAAAACGGCTGACTTTACAACCATGAAGATGTTCCTTTATAAAATTAGAGGATTAGAGCAGATGACTTGTGTTACAGGCTCTGCATTTTAAAAATAACTCGACATTCAGAAATCGAAGAAGAAAATGGCGTTGCCCATCTAAATTAGCCTCAATCAAGGGTAGAATAATCAGACCTAAAACACTATTTCATTATTCATTTCATTTAGATCAGATTTGGCAGGTGTGGTTTACTTATCTTTATTTCATTTAGTATCCTACGTTCATAATAATCCATATATTCTCAAATCAAACGTTTCTGCAATCAAATACTCACTTTGGATCTATAATACAATAATTAACTATCTTTAAAACAACTGTAAAAAGTTAATAATACGATTTGCGGCCATTGCACAATAAATATAAAGCTTGTGTTTATTTCCAGAAGTTAATTGTCAGCCATATTTACTTTTAAATGTTAACAAAACCAACCGATAAAATCTAAACAATTTTCTGTAAGAAAGCGATTAATAGAATATGAGGTCTTCTTTTAATTAAAATGAAATCGTAAAAATAAGTTTACAACAGAGATTTATCATTCAAAGTGTGAGTTTGGGTTTTATTTCATTGTAACTTATCGGTTGGTATAAAATGGGCGGGACAGATAACTCTGTCATGACTGTCGTCTGCAATCCTCGTTCGATTCAAATGAAATATTAATATTTACTAATCCATGTATACAACTAATATATTGTAAAAATGTTATATTCAGTAATGTAGGAGAAACACAAAACGCGTTTCCCATGGCTAGGATATTCGTAGGGTAGAAATAGATTGGGTATCACAGCTCGGGAGAAAATGTAATTAGCCTACACCACCCTGACAAGTGATCCATTGGGAATGTGCCAGATGATAATTGGAATAAAAAAATCTTGGTGACCAACTACATCATGATACAATACTACTTGGGTCTTTCCAAGGTTTTAGGGTTAGGGTTAGGGTTATGGAATGAAAATGCGAATAATGAATAACGGAAGAGGTTGGCTTAGTTTTTACGACTCCGCTTTTATAGCTGTTGAATTCGGGATTTCTCATCAGCTGTAAATGGGCATAGAACTCAAACAGAGAACGTCATTTGTTCTGCCCCCTCATAGTAATCGATACCCACCGACACCCCCCCCCCCCCACCTCCTTAGTGACTACGTGCCTATTGACACGAAATGGCTCTTTTGCCTACGGCACTTCATTGATGTTGAATATTTCTGATTCACCATTTCACCCGATGATGACAATGTAAAGCCCAGGAGTAAAGTTTACTATATGAACCATGAATCGTAGAATGATACAGGGGGATAAGACATAATTGCCCATGGACGTTGAAACTTCAAAAATCATAAGGAAATTCCCATAAAGTCAATCTATCCAAGCCAACTTCGTCTTTTAGGTTGAACGGATTGTTATTCCATGGCTGTACTAGATGAGTGGGGACAAGGACATAAATAAGTGTTTATGTGGTTTTTGTATACCCTCTCCCACATCCGGGGACCCTTTTAAAAGAAGAATTAAAGATTTTCAGTCTGAAGTTATTGTTATTTAACTCCTTAGTATATTTCTTAAATTGTGTTGTTTTTTTTCTGAGGGTGTAGGCACTCGTGGAATAGGTTCACCTATATTATAGTTCAGTCGGTTGAACAACTAGGCTATTTAGTACATTCGGTTAAATTCTACAAATGGAAATTCTGCTTAACAACAGTCGTTGAAGTCTAATTAGGGATTTTTCAATAGCTCCAGATGGTCATGGAATTTTCAGTTTCACATCCTGTGGCAAGGATGGTATATAGTTATTGCCCCAGCATGGGCTAGGACAAGCGTTTGTTTTATCAAGTTGGTGGATAACCCTTACTACCAGACACACTAATCTGTAGACTGTTTTTCGGGATAGATTAATTTTACAGCTTTGTGCTGCCATTTTTTGCATACGTCACATGACAATGCTTCTTGATGGAGACGGCCCAACATATGATACGATCAGACATTTTCTTCCCCTACCAGCGATTCCGCTTTTTGACACTGTTGTAGAATCTAACAATTTCGTAGACGCAGTGTAGGTCTAGAACCCATTAAATGTCATAACAGAGCAAAAGACCACGGTTCCCCTGACAACCGAGGTTTTTCGGTTCAACAAAGGGCATTTTTCTGAAAATTAAAACAAGAGTTATGTTCCAATTTCAAAGTCATCTTTCCCCAGCCACAAATCTTTAATACTTAGACCACACGACAAAGCAGCATGATAATTTATTAACATTAAAATACACAAAATATACTGAATATAGGTTTAACACCGAATATTATAACCTTTTAACAGAGGTCGTTAACACTGTTAGGTTTTACATTGATTTCACCTTTTAACAGAGGTCATTAACTAGGTCATCTAGAGTTAACTGAATGACATCAAAAGTATCGGCTTTTTTAGCTTTAGTGGGATCTGACGCAACTGCTGTCAGCTCAACCATATCAGCACCAGAGCCAATTCCAATAGTGTGGATATCCGTCCCTGCGGCTTTGGCAGCATCCGCATTAGGGAGAGGACTAGGACTCGAAACTCCATCAGCAAGGACTACCATGACATTCGGCACTCCGGGGCGACCTTGGGTCTGTAACATCAGTTGAGCAGCGTCTATACCCTTACCGGCATCCGTCGAGCCACCTGGATGAGAAAGAGCGCGGATATCTGTCTGTAATTGATTAGAGTCACTGGACATATCGATTGTCGCCCTTATATCTGAATCAAAAACTATGAGACCGACATTTACTATTGCCGGATCCAGATCGAACCTCGGCATGGCATCTGCTATTCGGTTGATCATTAAGTCGAAATTATCAGGACCAACAGACCCAGATCCATCGACGACAAATACTACATCCAATGGGTTAACACAATCTGAAATATACAAACATCAAAGAAGCTGATAATAGTTATTAGTTTGGACTGCGATAGCTAACCCCACTCCCTCCCTCCGTTAAAAACTTCGCAAAGTAAGGCCATAATTTAGGTTAATTAAACGGAACACAATTTGATGGAATACTTCTCCAACACCTCGTACACAAAGTTTCAACAATTTACACTTGCCATCTTCAAAAATTTACACTTGCCATCATCAACAATTTACAGTTGCCGTCATCAACAATTTACATTTGCCATTATCATCAATTTACACTTGCCATGATCAACAATTTACACTTGCCATGATCATCAATTTACACTTGCCATCATCAACAATTTACACTTGCCATCATCAACAATTTACATTTGCCATCATCATCAATTTACACTTGCCATGATCAACAATTTACACTTGCCATGATCAACAATTTACACTTGCCATGACCAGGTGAATGAGTTCTACCTGTACTTTATGATTCTTATTATTCGATGTTTGAATAATGACTTTTTGTTATTTATACCAAAGTATCGCTGTGCTAAGTTGAATTAAGATACTGTAATGATCGATAATTACCTGGGGCAGGAGTTGTAGGTACCGGATCTGAAGAGGAAAACAAAAGTTGTATACTACGGTTGAAAAGATATGCAGATAAATCACATTGATTTGATATTATACCAAACCAATACTTTTAGTAGCCAATATTGTTCTTTATTTAGTTTTATAGTAATTCTAGATTGTTTATCCAGCATTTCCAACCACAATACAGCAATAGGACAGGCGACTCTAGATGGCTTGAGGGGAAATAACTCTTGTTAAGAAGTGGCTAATACAGACCACAATATAACACCAAACACTCACCACAAAGAGATCTTGAGAATAAGAGAAGAGACTGAGCCAGGGAGTTGAAATCTGACGCTGTCTGTACATAAGTTGGACCAGAAGCAATTTCATTCAATTCTGTAGGATCAACTCCACCAACACCGACCGCGAACACGGTTACTCCATCATTTTTGGCGTTTTGGGCAGCTATTTTAGTAGCATCAGGGAAATCAGACACTCCGTCAGTAATAACTATCATGATTTTGTCCTCTCCGGGTCGACCATTTTGTAGCATTGTTAGACCAGCATCAATACCTAAAGAAAATGGATTCAGTTTTACAGTTCGCTATTTCTAATGAAGACGAGAAATTGGACCAGGCCAGCGGCTTTGACCTACTCTTTTTTTTTTATTTCCAAGTGTACTGTCAACTGTTTATATTTTTCTACTAATTACCGAACAAAAAGACCACGTTTCCGTGCCAGCCCTTGTCCGACCTGATTCACTGAAATTGGAGGTATTATCACCGCGTTTGGCTCAGGTAAGGATTTGACGTCTAGATATCGAGGTAAAACGTAACAGACATGTTCTGTGGTAAATAAACTCATTCCATCACACCTACTGCTTCTTTTTCTTGCCTTAAAGTCCTTTCTTCTATATGGTAAATCAATATAACATTTCTTTTGACTCAGAATATTAGAGTTTATAAATCTATTTAATTCTGTATTGGTTATAGTTTAGAGCCTACCTAGATCTGTTCTGGTACCAGCTTCAGGGTACGGCAGATTAAGAATAGCGTTTTGTAAGGATGGTGAATCTCCAGTTAAAGCAATAGTATTTCCTGGATTTACACCGGAACTGTATAAGACAACACCCACATTAGCGTCGTTTGGTGTTATGGGTAATTGTTGGACGAAATTCAACAAGTTATTCTTCAGGATATCAAAATTGGCTGGACCGATTGAAGCTGATCCATCGACTACCAGCACAATGTCTCGTGGATTGCATGCTAAAATGATACAACACAATAATCAACATATGTGATGGTGGTGTGCCAAATTTGTAACAAGTAAAATTTGAATTAACGATTGGGATTGGATGATTTTTTTTCTAATATGTCTAATATGCCAGTGGCGAATAAATCATCCAGTCGCGTTGCTATGGGAGATATAACTGCGACATATGTCTTTCCTTGTAGCCACATTACAAGTCAACGTCAAGTATGGGCGGCCGAATGTCCAAACATTCCTGGAGCGCCATTTGTTAAGTGAGGATATGTCACGAGAATGAAACCGTCTCTGTAATTTTGCATGTCTGTCTAATAAACAATGTTTTATATTAATACACGTGTAATTTGACAAGCCGACTTTTATTTGGCTCTGCACTAGTAGGAAAAGATTAAGACAAGTTGAATCGGATGCCGCCCAATCCTGTATGAGGGATTGGTGTGGTAGTCCAGACGCTCAATCGTTTTAAATTGCAAATTTTAAAAGGTAACTTGAACAGCAAGAGTACAAGATTGACTGGAAAAAAAAACAAGGGAAATAAATAGAAACTAAAACACATACCTGGGATCGGAGTTGTAGGTGCCGGTGTCACAACTGAAAAAAAAAACCGAAACATTACTTATCAAATTAACAATTGTTATAGATAGACACTTCTATAATATTTATTACTCATCAAATTTTAATAGAGGGACACAATCAATAAGCTATGTTCTGTGACCTAGGCCAGTGCTTTCATTGAGACTCCCTTCAATACACCCTAACACAGATTTTAAAAGAACTGATAATCAGAAGAGTAAAATCTAGACCTAGTATCAGATCTAGTAGTATGCTTATACAGCTTCACTATTTCGATCTCCCGTCTACTCCCACATACGACATTACCCACTATATTATTTTAAATTAAAAACCTTAATTTAGCATTAAAAACGTTATTTTTCACCTTGGTGAAAACTATTTTCCCGTAGTTGACAATAAGGTTTCTATAGTTTTAATTAAAAATTTTAATTTCTCTGAGGAGAAAATCAGAGCTTTAACCTCAAAATGTCAGGTTTTATTTAAAAATTACAGTGATAGATTTAGGTGAAACATAAAGATTTTAATTAAAACCTACATGTAAATAATGATCACCTAGATGATTCAAATTAAAGTTTTTTAATTCAAAATAAAAGTGAATTATGTCGTATGTGAGCCACCGTACGCAATATAGAGATAGCATGGTTTCAAACTATCGCGTCGTTTACACGTCAAGGAAATACGAGACCCGAACATAATTGGAGTCCATTAAATTACAACATCAGACTAAATCAGTCGAATGATGTAAAGAGTCATGATATATTCCGGTAAAGAAAAGTAGTTCGGAGATGTCACACCTTTAAAATGTCTCCTAATTATCCTTGTGTCCTGATTCTGGTACCTAGATGAGACGCATTCTCGTGTGAGCATCGTTTTAATCATTTAAAAATTGTGCGGTCAAAACGGTGATATACATTAACAAAAAGTTAAAATTATTGCCACAGAAACCAACTTTTCAAATTGTTTGAAACGTAAGGGTGGAATCGTGGGTCAGTTTTTTTATGGATATACATGTACTTACTTGGAGGAGGTGGCCCACCAGCACAAGTATCTTCCACCAGCGAGTCAAAGATAATCGGTAAACTGGACATATCATTTTGTGGGAATACATTAGCGAAAGGCCTGGTTGCTATGGTCCTTAATTCATTAATGCTGTAGAGAACACCTGCTGTCGTAGGTACACCAAACGATGATACAGTAACGGGCAGGTTCTTCAAATTCTGTGCTTGTGCAGTTGGAATAACGCCTCCTTTAGACCGACCAGCTGTTAATACAAATGCTAATCTATGAGCATTTCTATTGAGTGAATCAGTAATAAATAAATTAGCAGCACCATCTAAACCATTTCCAAGGAAGAGACCGTCGCCTAAAGGATTCGGGTTACCGTCTAAAGCGTTCATAATATAGTTGGAATCACCGGATAGAGGGATTTGGATGGTATCTGCGGCATTATCATTGGTGAACACAACTCCAACTCTGGTACCAATGTTAGAAATACTCTGCTGACGAACAAACGATTTGATCGATTCAATGAAGCCTTCATACACCTGACCACTGTTAGTGAAATCTGAAGAATCGACCACGAATACAACATCTACTGGACACGGTGTTGCTGAAAGGAGAAGATTTATGTCTGTATTAACAATGTTGTCAAGGTATCTCACATGTGTTTTACAATATTTCGCGAATAATAAATACTTTGGAACTAGAGAAGGAAGTATAAAATATAGGTAACGCAAATAATAAAAATTCTGAACTGATGTGAATCGTGAAATTGTTGACTTTGGCGCCTATCGTTGTATTTTCAGCCTTATCCCCCTTTCGGACGAAGTTGATCAAGTGAAGTCAAGTCAAATCCTATAGTGATTATGACACCAGGTTATTCTACTGAGTAACATATACTCTTATTGACTAAGTTTGAGAATTCAAATCAAAGTTTATTCTTAGAAGTAGTATTCTTTTCGTTAGTCATAACACCTGGTTAATCCTAAAAAAAATCCCGGTTAGAAAGTTCACAAACTCAATTACTTACGGCATATGGCTCGAGCCACTCTAGCAAATGGAACAGTAATGGCGTCAAAACCAGTCACCTTCTGTACATTACCCGCATTGGAGGCAATATCATATAGTTCAGCATCGTTTACACCATTGCCTACTCCAATAGAGTAAACAGTCACACCATTGCCTGTTTTGAGGTTGTTAGCAACATTGTACGTAGACACAGGGTCGTCGGAGTAACCGTCAGTTATGACCACCATGACCTTGTCTACACCGGATCTGGTAGACGCGGATAACAGGTTGTTTCCTTCAATCATTCCCAGATGTGTATTTGTTCCCGCTTCAGGGTAGGGTAAAGCATTGATCGCAGCTTCTATTGTTGCTGGATCGCCCGTAAGAGGTATAATTCCTGATTGTTGGACATCGGAGCTGTATACTATCACACCCACGTTGGTTTCTAGAGGACCCATTGACACTTGTCTTGTGAAATCGATCAACTTGCTTTTCAGAAGATCGAAAGACGCAGAACCGATCGATTGGGATCCGTCCACAACTAATACGATATCTCGTGGATTGCAGGCTGAAAAACAAACAATGTTATTCACAATTTATACACACTTAAATGTTACTGTACAACATTAAAGATACAAACAAAACACAAATAGACTAAAATGATTTGTCTAAAAGGGTCCGTTGGAACTTTGGTGTCGAAAAAATGTTATACTATCAATTGTATATCAGTATTTATATATGATCTTTCCGATTAATTCACAAAAGTATCTGTCTAGTCTGTTTGAGTATGAATATAAATAGAAGATGAAGATAGAAGATGATAGAGATTATATACTTACATTTTAAATCGGGTACCAACTCACATTCTGCCGATTGAACATTATTTAAAAACGGTAAGATATTTCTAGCTGAAGAGAGCTGTTGAACATTGTTGTTAGATGATGCGATGAGACTTAGTTCATTCGGGTTGTATAAGTTACCATTAGGTGATTGAATACCTGCAGCGTAGACTGCCATTGGAGCTCCTCCCTGAAGACCCTTCAGTGTATTAGCTTCGAACAATGGTAGCATGCCCCCTCGCGTAGCCCCAACACTTATTACTGCAGTTACTCTGGGGACGTTGCGGCTCTGGGCGTCGTTGTTAAATAGATCTGCTGCTCCATTTAGACCATTACCTAGTATCAGACCACCGCCAAGAGGATCGGGGTTATTATTGATGGCGTTTAATAGATAGTTTTTATCACCAGAGATAGGAATCTTAGTAGGGATATCATCATTAGTGAAGACGATTCCTATTCGGTTTCCATTATCAGAGATAGCTTGTTGGTTTACAAAATCTCTCAGGGCGTCCAATGTTTCATTATAGATGTTACCGCTTTTGGTTATGTCTGATGAATCGACTACTATCACCATGTCAGCTGCACAAGCTGTTAAAATACAAATAACTATATTATTTACCGCATTTCAACCACATATTCAAATTAAATTATCCATAATAATGCTGTTCTTATTTATTTAAAGTTCCACCTACTTCTAAATGATATCCATGGCAACTCAAAGAGTTAACTAATGCTTCATCAAGTATTTACCATGAAAAAGTACCCAATCTGTTAAAGTACTGACCTGGGGGTGGAGGAGATGGTGTTGTTGGGGGAGGCGGGGTAGTTGGTACAACTGAAAAAAAGGACAACAAAAGAAAATAAACCAAGTACTGTGGATTCGAACCGCAAAACGAATCCCGGAATCCAAAATAATATATTGAAAAACATATAAAGCAGAATATAATGATCTTATCACATGCGGAAGTGGATCAATCATATGTGTATGTAAAAGTATATAAAGTGGTATCAGGTGTCTAGAATAGTAAGCATACTGTGGAAGCAAAGAAACTTATATATACATCTGGGGTTAATCAACAACATGTATATCCATTCAGAGACAATTATCATAATGAATTAATGTTCAAATGATTCAAAACAAAAGGATTTTTCTTGTATATTTGTAATCTGTATGTACACATCTTTAGGGATTTAAAAAAAAAACTTACTGCAGATAGCTCTAGACAGCTGAAGGAAAGATGGAATGATAGATTGGAAATTATCGACTTTTTCAACATTCCCAATATAACCAGCGATACTTAATAACTCGGCGTCATCTACCCCATTGCCTACTCCTAGAGCATACATATCTATATTGTCTATATCTCTAGAGTTCTGAGCTTGTGATGAAGTTAGAGACGGTATGTCCGAGAAACCATCAGTAATCACAACCATCACCTTCTTTACTCCGGGTCTTCCGTTTGCCAGCATTATTCTTCCTGCCTCGATTCCAAGGTCGGTTCTAGTACCTTGTTCAGGGTACGGTAGATTCAGGATATCAGTTTGTAGAGTGTTTAAGTCCCCGGTTAACCGGATGTTGTCGAAGGGGTTCACCGAAGAGCTGTAGGTAACTACACCGATGTTGACTCCGTTCGGACTGGCTGGAATGTCTTTAGTAAATTGTACTAACGTAGCTTTCAAATCATTGAAGGCGAATGGACCAATTGAAGAAGATCCATCTACTACTAGTACAATATCTGTAGGGTTACAATCTGAAATTCAGCAAAGAGGATTGAGATGGAGTTTTACGTAGTCCTTTTTCTTCACTCGTTTAGGCTTATACAACAGGAGAAAGAAAAATTGAAATGAGAAATGGAAGCATTGAAATTGAATAATACATGCGGCAATAACCCATAAAAAAATTATTGATAATTGTTATCAATGCCAATGCTTGATTACCCAAGTTCCATTTCATCATCTCATAATATACAATACCATTAGATGATTTAATCTCATTTAGAAAGTGGTGGTGCAACAATATTTTCGTTATTGGGATAACACTTTCTTGGTATAGCACAGATTCTCGTGCTGAAAATTGGCAGAGATCCGAACGGGTCAGAGGGGTAATGCATGTTCGCAGTAAAGTCTACCGGTCTGCTGCCTTCTATTGTGGAAGGTCCGTTGGCCGAGTGGTCTAGACGGTTGACATGTATTGCTGGCGATTAGGTGCCTGACTCTGAGATCGCTGTTTCGAAACCCGTTCGGGTCTCAGCCAATTTTCAGCACTAGAATCTGTGCTATACCAAGAAAGTGTTATCCCAAATACGAAAATATTGTTATAATATCATTATTAAAAAATAAGCACCAGTTTGTGTAACTGGTTTATTGAAGGGAATGATAGTAGAAATGTTAATATTGTAAAATAAACACCAGTTTGTGTAACTGGTTTATTGAAGGGAATGATAGTAGAAATGTTAATATTGTAAAATAAACACCAGTTTGTGTAACTTGTTTATTGAAGGGGGTAGAAATGTGAATATTGTAAAATAAACACCAGTTTGTGTAACTGGTTTATTGAAGGGGGTAGAAATGTGAATATTTAAGAATGACAAGAGCCCTACAATTACTATGTTATAGTCACATTTTCAATAAACCAAAATAATCTGTTTAATCAAAGTAAATGCTACCTTAAACCTCAACTTACTGATTGATTAATCACAATAAATTTTCTTTTGTTGTAATGATTTTATATACAAGAAAGTTACGATATGGGTTGTCATGAAGATATTAATAAATACATACTTGCTGGGATTTCCCGGATTCGGCATTCTTCAGAATTAATGGAATTCAAGGTCGACAGCAATGTGTTTCTATCCGATACTCTCAAAGATTGAACAGGTGACGAAGCAATCGCATCCAGTTCGCTTGGATTGTAGAATTGACCATTCAAGTTGTCGATTCCAATAGCGTATGTAGATACACCACCGTTGGTTGCCTTCAGCGTGTTGGCCTCATTGACTGGAATCGTACCACCTTGGGATCTGGCAGCAGTTAAAACAATAGCAACCTAAGGCAATGGAGAAATAGTAAGTAATTTAATAAAACACTAATCGCCTGGGAGAATAGAGGAGAAGGGCAGTAGTCTAGGATAACTAGTAAAATATACAATACGAAGCCAACAGTCTCGACCATCTACCTATTATCACGAATACCAATCTAAATAAAATTATACTACAATTCCGTTTCATCATAATTTTTTGTCAGTTGCAATTGTATATCAATAACGAAACGAAATTATGTTCTTAGTTTATTAAGGTTGTTCAACTACCAACACAGACCTAATCTGTGCTGATGAAGCTGATCTTACTACAACAAAACATACATAAATATGTTTAATTTAGAGTCTAATAACTGTACGAAAGATTAAGCCAATACCTAACTAAGTTCTCTCTTGTACACCAAGATAAATAAGTATATAGGTACAGACCTTGGGAGCGTTACGATTGTATGGGTCACTGTTAAACAGAGTAGTAGCCGCATTTAAACCTGTTCCCAATTGTTGACCACCTCCAAGTGGAGTCGGATACATGCTCATTTGATTAGCGATGTTGGTTTTGTCCCCAGATATAGCGATAGTGTTGGTGGTTGAAGCATTGGTGAAGACGATACCCACTCGTGTACCAGAATCAGAAATAAATGGTTGGTTAACGAATGTCTGGATGGTGTTCTTCATATCATTCCACAAATTGTCTGAGTTGGTGATATCCGAGGCGTCGACCACAAACACAATATCAGCAGCACAATCTGAAATAAAAAAGGGAAACGTTTTAGACTGTGTGAATTTCAGACAACTGGACCACTGTTTCTATAAACTATGTGATCTTCAAACATCTGTACCACTACTGTGTGATCTTCAGACACCTGTACCACTGTTTCTATAAACTATGTGATCTTCACACTACAGTGTGATCTTCAGAAAACTGGATCACTACTGTGTGATTTTCAGACAACTAGACCACTACTGTGTCATCTGCTATGTGGTTTTTAGACAACTGGATCACTGCTGTGTGATCTTCAGACAACTGGATCATTAATGTGAGATCTTCAGACAACTGGATCACTACTGGGTGATCTACTATGTGATTTTTAGACAACTGGATCACTGCTGTGTGTATGACCTTCAGACAACTGGATCACTACTGTGTGATCTTCAGACAACTGGATCACTAATGTGTGATCTTCAGACAACTGGATCACTAATTTGTGATCTTCAGACAACTGGATCACTACTGTGTGATGTTCAGAAAACTGGATCACTAATGTGTGATCTTCAGACAACTGTATCACTGCTGGGTGATCTACTATGTGATTTTTAGACAAGTGGATCACTACTGTGTGATCTTCAGACAACTGGATCACTACTGTGTGATCTTCAGACAACTGGGTCACTACTGTGTGATTTTCAGACAACTGGGCCACTAATGTGTGATCTTCAGACAACTGGATCACAACCTTGTGATCTTCAAACATCTGTACCACTACTGTGTGATCTTCAAACATCTGGACCACTACTCTGTGATCTTCAGACAACTGGATCACTATTGTGTGATCTTCAGACAACTGGATCACTAATGTGTGATCTTCAACAACTGGATCACTGCTGGGTGATCTACTATGTGATTTTTAGACAACTGGGTCACTACTGTGTGATCTTCAGACAACCGGATCACTACTGTGTGATCTTCAAACAACTGGACCACTACTGTGTGATCTTCAGACAACTGGATCACAACCTTGTGATCTTCAAACATCTGTACCACTACTGTGTGATCTTACGACCACTGGATCACTACAGTGTGATCTTCAAACATCTGGACCACTACGATTTGATCTTCAAACATCTGGACCACTACTATGTGATCTTCAGACATCTGGACCACTACGCTGTGATCTTCAGACAACTGGACCACTACTGTGTGATCTTCAAACAACTGGACCACTCCTGTGTGATCTTCAGACAACTGGACCACTACTGTGTGATCTTCAGACAACTGGACCAATACTGTTCGATTTTACGACAACAAGACCACTGATTCTATATTGTTCTACAATGTATGTATCTAGCACTAATAGTGATATATGTAATTATTATTGTATATTTATATCAATAAAGTATTAAATCATCAAGTGACTTACCAGTTACCGGCTCTGGTGGACTCTCTGTAGTAGTGATGGTTTCTGTAAAAGAAGGTGATATATAAGTATACATGTTTTATACTCGTGCAACGGAGGACAATGTACTCTTGTTTTCCTGTAGAATATTTTTCTTTTCCTAACCTAAGACTTGACTTTCATAGCCTACTGGTTATCTACTAAACAAATAATGTACAGACCAGGAAAGATAGACAGGAGGCTCTCATAATATAGATATATGATAAATATCATGCTAGTTATTAAATTGACTACAACACAAAGTTTTTACTTAAACTTACAT
Source organism: Nipponacmea schrenckii (assembly GCA_030562195.1). Taxonomy (NCBI): domain Eukaryota; kingdom Metazoa; phylum Mollusca; class Gastropoda; family Lottiidae; genus Nipponacmea; species Nipponacmea schrenckii. The sequence continues at coordinate 36,617,964 of CM060201.1, forward strand.
TTGAATAATAGAAAAATCCACGAGCCTTTTATACACTTTTTATACACATCGACATGTTTAGTTGTTCGGATAGACTGCTGGTTTAGAGAGGTATAACTAGGAAACTTACGTAAGGGTTGACACTCCGCGGCCGCTATTCCATTAAACGTCTGTGCCAGTGTTTTGGTATCTGATGTCTCAATAACATTACTTCCAGTAGCTATGGTATTCAACTCTACTGTGCTGTACAGATTCGCAAACGATAGCCCAGTTCCAATAGCATACACTTCCATGGGATAGCCAGGAAGGTTTTGTAGGTTGGCCGCTTCAGTTACCGGTACCCCAGCGTTTGTCTGACCACTAGTAATAACGATGGTCACTCTTGGTGCATTTCTGTTGCTGGTATCAGATGAGAAGATGCTTGCTGCAGCGTTCAGACCGTCATTTAATGTCGTTGCTCCTCCAAAGGGAGTAGTAAAGCCGACCAATTGGTTTTTAAGAAGCATTTTATCGGCAGTAAGAGGTGTTGGAACTGTAATGTCACCACCTGTGAAGACGGTGCCGACTCGAAGATGGTTGTTAGACAAGGTCTGTGTATCAAGGAAGGTATTAATGGCTGCCAGGGTGTCATCGTAATTGTCTTCAAAGGAACTTATTCCAGAAGAATCGACCACGAATACAATATCTGCTGCACATTCTGTAAATCAAATTGCATTCTATGTTTAAACTACAGAACACCTTCAAGTATTTTACAATAAAATAGAGTTACCTCCCCTCAAAAGTTTATTATCAATATTTCTATGATTTTATTTCATATTAATCTAGTCTGAAAGTGAAAATATTTGTTTGGTTAAACATACGAAAATAAGGAACCAAAATCTGTAGCAAAGATTTTATGGGGATATTATTAAATTTACATGTAATTACCCAAAAACGAAATCCAGAAATACAAACAACTTATATGGACCATGTTGCATCCGCGAATTGTGCTACTCGACTGACATTTATTTACGTCGAATCGGCATATACGATAAAATAAGTTTGAACAATCTGTCCAGCTGGAAGGTGTCGAAACGTTCATTTAAATCGGATTCTTCAAATTGAACGATAAAGCTTGTGGACTTCCGTATTTAAACGCTATTTGTGGTGTGTGTGACAATCTTTGTACGTTGATGAAAGAGTTGTATGTAAAAGAATTGGAATGATTACACTTACCTGGTGGCGGGGGTTCGGTTGGAGGAACTGAAAAATATGAGTGAAATAAAACATGTTATACACTGGTGTATTAATTGGTTGTTTAGTCAGAATATGTTTATTTCTGAATATCAATGAGTTGAGGTGAAACACTGTCTACATGTATAGCCTTGCTATGTATCGGCAATACACGTACTAACAATCTTCAGCACAACGTACCCAGTCTTTGGTCCATAAAAGCATTATAAATACAGATCAATTATTGGGCAAAGAGCACCATAGAAACAATTCAATAAAGAGAACAATTTGACCACTACCATTCTGTATATGTATTGTATAATGCATTACATGTGATTTTAATGTAAATTGTAGGCTTGGAGGCGATATAAAATGGCTTGACATAAGAAATATACGTAGCTTCCTTCTTACGACTACATTTGGTTTAAAAGAATAATTAGTTCTCAATGCATTGAAAAAGCTTTAAGCAAAATAAACGAGAAAAATATAAAAATATGTATTTACAAACTTACCAAATTGTTCGCACTCGGTGGAAGCTATGGTTTCAAATGTTTGTTTTAATGCGCCACCGTTCGTTAACTCTATAACATTGTTGTTTGTAGCAATCACATCTAATTCACCTGTGTTGTAGAAGGGACCAAACTGTATAGGAACACCGACAGCGTATATATCAACAGGCTTGCCAGGAAGATTTTTCAAGTTTTCAGCCTGGACGACTGGGAAACCGCTATTTGATTGACCAGCACTTACAACAATGGTGACTCTCGGAGCATTTCTGTTTAAAGTATCGGCAGAAAACATATTGGCTGCGGCGTTTAAGCCTTCACCTAAGTTCGTATTACTCTGAAACGCAGTCGGGAAACCTTGAAGTTGGCTTTGAAGCGTGGCCTTATCAACTGTTAACGGTAATTGGACGGTTGTCGTTTCGCTGGCGAAGACTACCCCGACTCTGTAGCCTGTGTTTGAAAGACTTTGTTGGCTGATGAATGTGTTAACTGCATTCCAAGCATCGTTATATACTGGGTTATCACCAAAACCACTCAGGGACGAAGAATCGATTACAAACACAATATCAGCTGCACAATCTAGAAATAAAATTGATAATTATGACAGAACGGGTAACCAAAAAATATGACAATTATGTAGCATAATATTTTGCGTAGAAACCGAATATACAGTTCAAATCTACGGCCAGACTTAATTGTTCGGAGGGGCAACTAATATATCCATAGGGGCAACTAATTGATCCGTAATGACAACTAATATATCCGTCAGGGCAACTAATATATCCGTCAGGGCAGTCAATGTTTGTCTTGTCCCTCTGTAGTAATGGCTCTGATCCAGTCTTGACTTCAAATCTTCATATATCTCGTCTGGCCTGGCGCTCATATATTTTCTAATATATGATTAATATTCATAATATCATATCCCTTTGTAAGAGCAGGGATCAAAATGTCAGGAAAATAAACATGTCAGTACTTACTAGAAGCGGTGGTCGGTGGAGGCAAGGTAGGAGGTATTACTGAAAGAAAGTGAAGGAATTCAGTCATTTCAAGGTATAAATCAATTATGTCTCTTTATCTCCAACATGTAAGACAGTAATATTTCAATTTATTTAAAAGAGGGCTTGGTCCATCTTCGGCCTGTTCATCTGGGAATTTTATTTCCTCCTTTCGCCAAAACACAAGTCCATTTTCGTATAAAAATATATACTACTTCTAGGTTATTATATACTACGTTTCGAAACACATACAGATAACGTATAAACCGAGAAGTAGTATATCCATATATCTTGTGTTTTTAGAGCTTCAATATGTCTAATAAAGAATATACTTACTGATCTGTCCACATTCTCCAGAAGCAATAGAGACATAGTTTTGAATCAGTGATCCGGGTTGGATACTCGGGGTGAACTTCCCAGGATCAGCAATGGTAGACAACTCATCAACATTGTATAGGGCAACATTCATAGGTGAAACAACACCGAATGTATGGACGGACATGGATGGTCCACCGGTTAAGGTTTTAAGGTTGTTGGCTTCTATTGTGGGTATACCGTTAGAGGATTGGGCAACAGACAGAACGACCGTTATCTGTGGAGCGTAGCGGTTCAGTGGATCGGTGTTAAATAGTTCTATAGCTCCATTGATACCCCCCGATAGTTGAAGACCGCCTGAGAGAGGGTTGTTAACGTACGAGTCTATTTGAGTTGTAAGCTGGTTTTTATCACTGGATAATGGTATCTTCACGGTCTGAACATCGTTAGTAAAAACCACACCAACTCGTAAACCGTTATCGTTCAGGTTCTGTGATGCGACATAATCTCGGATTGACGTAACCATTTGACTGTAGCTGTTACCGAACGTACTTAAATCGGATGAATCCACAATGAAAACCATATCGGCTGCACAACCTGTAGAGGTAAAACATTTAAACTAATGTCAAAGTATCTCTACACTTATAGTGGATAATATAAAAAATATCGCATACTTGAGTTGTATAGTGGTTTTAGCAAGAATCGTGGACGTCGGGAGCCATTTTCTCGAAAACTTAACTTTAACTGAAAGTGTGAAAAACTTAAATTGCTTTTTAATTTTGTTCAATTATCCAATTAAAAAACTGTATTTTTTAAAATCTAGATTTTGTTTAAGTTGGTATCAATAGCACTAACAAAATCTCTATATATCCTAGAATATCCTATGTGGCCTTTGTATTTATCATAAAATTTACATTGTTTAAACAGTGACTGAAACGGGAAAGAAGAACTTTCTTTTATGTAGTGGTTCAGACGAACTACCCCATTTCTATGTAATTCTAAAGATTTGAAATGTAAATAGTTAATATATTCTTACCCGGAGCTAGGGTAGGTATTGGTGGTGAGGTGGGGACTGTAATAAAAATAACAAATTTTAATCTACATTTGAATCTGTATGTCATTTGACAGAAAAATGTCCTGGTGACGATGCCTTAGGTTTTTAATTTTTTTACGAAAATAAATTATCCTAGAAGTTTTGTACATCAACGTTATTGATTAATACATCGTGATACTTGTTCAAGATGTGTAGGGATTGGCTTTCTCCATCATGGATAATCGCGATGACAAATCAACACCCTAAAAATCGTAAACTTTCTAGTCATCTGATTTATTAATTTGAAAATAAGACCCCAGCTGAGAAATCATAAAAATTACAGGCGATGTTCAAGGAGATAGATTCTTACCTAATACTTGACATTCGGCCGCAGCGATATTATTAAAACGCGTTTCCAGATTGGAGATAGTCTCGCCTAGATAGACATCTGAATTTGACGAGGCTACAGCTCCCAGTTCTTCTGCTGTATACAATGGTCCAAATGGACTGTCTATTCCAAGAGTTATAACAGACATTGGTCCACCACCAGCTAGATTCTTTAATGCCGTTGCTTCATTCGTTGGGATGATACCGCCATTCGATCGAGTGGTTGATAAAACCACCGTCACTCTTGGGGCATTTCTATTTAAAGAGTCACCATTGAATACGTTCATTGCTCCGTTCAATCCCTGTGAGAGGAGTAAACCGCCCCCAAACTGAGTTGGATAGACGTTAAGTTGGTTGTTGAGACTGACACCGTCACTAGACAAGGGTATCTCGATTGTTTGTGAGTCACTAGTGATCACTGCCCCGACTCTGATGCCGGTATCCGATAGAGGTCTCTGTGATATGAAAGATTTGATTGCGCTGTGGTAACCTGCATATAAATTGTCGATACCGGCGATTCCGGACGAATCCAGGATAAATACGATGTCAGCTGCACAATCTGAAACAATGAGAAGAGAAACAGGTAAAATAAATACCTAAAATCATTCTGACCACAATGAAAACGTTCTACTCAAAGTTCGATAAAGAATCATATATAGTCTTGGAATTTACCCAAATGGTGATTAAGCATATTTCATATCGGCCTTTTATCGTGTTTCTTTCTAAGCTGTTTTAATTCCGAAGAATGATCATTCTGATCACACAAATAAGCTGTCATGGTGTCCGACGAATTCAACACAACGATTGTTCCCCAAATATTAGCCTTTTCTAGCAACAACATGATGGTTCACCAAAACTCATTTAATACACTTTCCGTCGCGTGGCTCGCCGAATTAAGATTCAAAAACTTTCTTTGAAACCTATTAAAACTTTTTATTTTTTTTTCCTGGAAGTCGTTTTCGTGGAATATACTTTTTTTTGTCCAGGATCAAAATTGAGATATTTATAAATGGCGACGTTCCAGATTGAAAAACGTGATTCATTTGATTTGAGTTTCTCGAAGTAAACTTTTCATATCTCACGATATAGTGAAGTTGTTTTTAAATAGATAAGAAAGTGTAAATACCAATTCGTCATGTTTTGTTTTTCATAATATTACTCACTTGAAGGTGGTAGTGTTGGTGTGGCCGTAGTTGTGAGGGAATCTGAAATGAATATAGAAATAAAAACACAAGACCTCAAGAAACTTGAACGAATGAATTCAAAATGGAGACGGGAAGTTTTCAGGGTTGTAAAGTATTAAATAGTAAGTTACGAAGAAGATAGTATTTGATAGAAGACGGGGGCGTCTCGCTAAGACGAACCCCAAAACTGAGAATTCCATGGTGTCCCAAAAGGTTAACAAATTTGACCCATGCAGGCAGTAGTATAGAATCAAGACGACAAAATCTAGCATGAAATCCAATAACAATCTTTTGTCATTCCTAGTTGATGATACATACCACAAATTTCTCTTGAAAACAGCCTCAAAGCGTCGAACACCACATTAAAGTCGGTCGCCTTTCGTACGTTCTCTGGAGCGGAAGCGATGACTTGCAACTCAGGATCGTAGACACCACTTCCAACACCTAGAGCATAGCGATCGTACCCCGTAACTGCGGCGGCTAGAGCTGATGAGTTGGTAGCTGCTGGTAGGTTGGAATATCCGTCGGTTATTACTACCAGCTTCTTCCCAACACCAGGACGTCCTGATAATCAATAAATAAAAATATAGATATTGAAAGGAATTAAGTTCTTATACACGCAGTCCCACAGTAAGTATAGTGACAATCAAACAAATCGGTTAGATTCTGTAGAGTCTAAAATCTCTCACAATTTCCATTTCGCTTATATTGTCGCAAATAGACATATTTGCCTTGAGCCTACTTTAAAACAGTCTTGAATCACTCACGTTCGTAACAGTCTGCTAAGGGTTGATTGTAAATAGACATTCGCCATAAGCCCACTTTAAATATACAATCTATTTTTTAAACAGTTTAAATGGGTGGGGTTCGTAAAACATTACAAGATTGAATTAAACAAGAGTTACCCCCCTTGTGTTGAGAACACAAATTAAAAATTACACTGTATTTGTAAACTTTCTTTCGTCTTAATCAGTTACAAAAGACAACATCCCTAACAGCTTACCTTCCTGTGTTAACATCTGTATACCTCGGTCAATACCAAGATTGGTGAGGGTGCCCTGACCAGGGTAGGGCAGCCCAAATATAGAGGTTGTAAGACTGGCCTCGTTCCCTGTCATGGGTATAATATATTGAGGTTCGATGGTGGTACTGTATAGGACCACACCCACACGTATACCCTCCTCCGTTACAGGTAACTGTCGAATAAAATCTACCATCTGACTCTTCAGGATGTTGAAGTTTTCCGTACCGACAGAATTAGAGCCATCTATTACCAGAACGATATCATTCGGGGTACAAACTAAAATAGATCAAGAAGTTTGTTTTTAAAGGGATAATAGGTCATAGAATGAACATAAAATTTGAAAATTTTAAACTTGGCCAATAAGAGCTGTTTTCATCAGTAAATATACCTGCTGCCATAAATAACATAAAAAAATATATCCAAAGAACTAAGTAATTATCCAAAAAGATGGATTTGATTATTGAAAAACGCTTAATAAATTGATTAAGCGTTTTTCAAAAGTGACTTAGTTTTGTGAGTTTTCCAGATTTTATAGGGATTCAGTTACTTTATGACACCAGGTAAGTTCACTGATGAATATATACTCATATTGACCATTCTTGAGAACTTAAATTTTATTTTCATTCTAAGACGCAGTATTTAAACACTCGTCTAACTTTTTCTTTGTACAGAATGACCATTATTTAAAATTGCACTAAGAAAAAGATTTCGGTTATTACTTACATCCGGGTGGTATCGTAGCTGAAATAAAACAATAGAAAAGAATGGTGAGATTTAGACGTGATCTGATCATCAACAGAGAACACAGTAAATAACAATAAAATAATAATAATAATAGACTCCTTATTTTATATGGGACAGAAATAGGCCCAATACACATGTAATGGTTTCCCCTCTAAACATTCAGTCCACAGAACAAACAAAGACTTTTTAAAGTAACATGGGTCAGAATTAGGTTATATAAAGGAATGTCCTGTCTAACATTCATGTTTCAATAAAAAAAGATTCAGACTGGTCAATTCGTAAATACACAAGTGACAGTGTAATTTCGTCAAAGACAAACCCTAGATTTTATTACAGAGGTCATGTGTATATATACCCCAAATAACAGAATCAGTAAATTTATCAAAGTCTTCATGGTTTAAAGCTCATATTGGTTCCTGAAAAACAGAATAAAAGAAAATTATCAAATATTCAATTCGAGATCTTTTAAATTCAAATTAGTAAAATAAATATCATCTATGCTTCAATGACGTCATATAAGCACGTTTAGCACGTCTATAATTATAGGAACTACAGATAACTGACCGATTGCAAATAGAAATCAAAAATAGCTCTGATAGCGTGACATGATGTGACGTGATTTTGCGTGATTTGCGTAGTGTGACGTGGCGTAGTGTGACGTGGTGAAGTGTGACGTGGCGTGGCGTGACGTGGCGTGGTGTGACGTATAGTGGTATGGTGTGACGTAGTGTGTCGTGGCGTGACGTGGTGTAACGTGCAGTGACTTGACGTTGTTTGAAGTGACGTAACGTGATGTGATGTGGCTAGATGTTACATGGTGTGAACTGATGTAAATTTATGTGTAATTTAAAATATTTTTAAAGAATGTAACAGGGTATTTGAAGATAATGAAATTTTTAATCCAATAACGGTAATTATGTATGGCACTTGCTCTTGACCTCTCTTATCATAAATAATACCAGGACAGCTTAAATAAATTACCTACAATTATATATGGCAGTGGTATAATTATATATAATAAAAAAAAAGTTGCCTTTATCCAGTATAATTGTTGTCTTTCATACTAAGTACCGCTCTTTGCCTGGGTCAACATTCAGTTAAAAATCGACCTCAGATAGAAAGGGTCTCTACCACAACTATATAATTATAAACCAATCAGGTTTGCTTCCCTAGACACCAAAATAGCATTTGGTTATGAACAAATATAAAAAAAGGTAAATTATATAAGTTTTTCCCCTAAAATAGGTTTCAAACTACATCAATTGAATTCAGGGAGAATATCTCTGACGCCTTCAGGGACACAAGTAATAATTCACTACCACAGAGCTGCCGCAGTTTGAACATCAAACAGAAATTTACTACCCCATACCCCCTGCCCGCCTACTCTTTAGTTCCCGTATGCTGTTTATTCTATTCTATAACAACGGAATAACTTCCATCTTGGTCCTGCAGATTTTGTTTATTTTTTTAATAGTCAGTGCCAGAAACACATACCATGACCAAAAATGCCTCTGTGATTGTGAAACTCCAGGATGAATTCCTTAATATCTATATCAAACGTTTAGTGACTGCTTACAAAAGGAATAAAAATCTGAGTAATATTCTTGTACATGAAAGATGAGTTTTCTATTATTTTTATATTTTTTATATTTATATTGTTTAAACTTAGTCATGGCACCGAATTATTATTATTTTGTAAATTATTAATTAATGGTGAATCAAAAAAAAAAAATTTCTCCGAACGACAATAAAACATTATTGAATACTGTCGCGTGTACACCTGATATACACACTCAATATATAATCTACACCTGATATATACACTCAATATATAATCTACACCTGATATACACACTCAATAAATAATTTTACACCTGATATATACACTCAATATATAATCTACACCTGATATATACACTCAATATATAATCTACACCTGATATACACACTCAATATATAATCTACACCTGATATACACACTCAATATATAATCTACACCTGATATACACACTCAATATATAATCTACACCTGATATATACACTCAATATATAATCTACACCTGATATATACACTCAATATATAATCTACACCTGATATAACACTCAATATATAATCTACACCTGATATACACACTCAATATATAATCTACACCTGATATACACACTACACCTGATATATACACTCAATATATAATCTACACCTGATATATACACTCAATATATAATCTACACCTGATATATACACTCAATATATAATCTACACCTGATATATACACTCAATATATAATCTACACCTGATATACACACTCAATATATAATCTACATCTGATATACACACTCAATATATAATCTACACCTGATATATACACTCAATATATAATCTACACCTGATATACACACTCAATATATAATCTACACCTGATATACACACTCAATATATAATCTACACCTGATATATACACTCAATATATAATCTACACCTGATATACACACTCAATATATAATCTACACCTGATATACACACTCAATATATAATCTACACCTGAAATACACACTCAATATATAATCTACACCTGATATATACACTCAATATATAATCTACACCTGATATATACACTCAATATATAATCTACACCTGATATATACACTCAATATATAATCTACACCTGATATACACACTCAATATATAATCTACACCTGATATATACACTCAATATAAAATCTACACCTGATATATACACTCAATATATAATCTACACCTGATATACACACTCAATATATAATCTACACCTGATATATACACTTAATATATAATCTACACCTGATATATACACTCAATATATAATCTACACCTGATATATACACTCAATATATAATCTACACCTGATATATACACTCAATATATAATCTACACCTGATATACACACTCAATATATAATCTACACCTAATATATACACTCAATATATAATCTACACCTGATATACACACTACACCTGATATATACACTCAATATATAATCTACACCTGATATATACACTCAATATATAATCTACACCTGATATACACACTCAATATATAATCTACACCTGATATACACACTCAATATATAATCTACACCTGATATATACACTCAATATATAATCTACACCTGATATACACACTCAATATATAATCTACACCTGATATATACACTCAATATATAATCTACACCTGATATACACACTACACCTGATATATACACTCAATATATAATCTACACCTGATATATACACTCAATATATAATCTACACCTGATATACACACTCAATATATAATCTACACCTGATATACACACTCAATATATAATCTACACCTGATATACACACTCAATATATAATCTACACCTGATATATACACTCAATATATAATCTATAGAAGGAAACTCTTGATAAACCGTTCCCTTTAAACCGTAACCTGGTATCAAATCTAGGTTCCTTAGTGGCTAAACTAAAGTTAATTTACCTCTCTGAACCTGTAAATCTGGATTAATTCCCGACTGTCATTACAGAACGAGTAAATCGTTTCTTTAATTAGCGATAAATTATTAATTAATTTCTTGAATCCATTCAAAATCATTTAATTGTTTCACTTAACAATTAATTAATCAATTAATAACTTGCTAAAAATAAATCATAATTTACATATTACAAACTCTTATATTATGAAGAATGACAAAAAGGAAAAAAATATTAGAAAATTAAATTATATTAATCCGCCAATTCGAAAGACTCTGCTGCCTAAGGACCCGTATAATAATTTATATAAAAGTATTATACCGATCAAGTTGTAATTTAAAACAGCCCTGTAAACTCTAAATCAGCAAGTCTCGATTATCTATTAGTAAATTAAAATATTATTTAAAATATTTCAGGTATATATTGGTTCCACACAGCGCTATAAAAATTTGTCAATGACCAAAGTTAACAAATTAAAAACTCATGGTGAATGGTTTTAATGGTTGAAAGTTAACCTTTTAAAAGTTTTCTTCTGCTATTATGAACGATATATCACTAGGGTTATAACTCTGTTTGAGATGCCGCTTTCACAATAAATCAGCTTCGGAGTTTCACTCTTACGTTTTCACACAAAAGTTGCAAAAAAAAAAAGAAAAAAAAAGAGAGACAGAAAAAGGAATTTATCCTGAAAACTTATATTGTAGCACGCTAGGTTGCAGTTTATTGTCCCTGGACCCACAGGTTATCGCAAAGAATCTAACTCATTCAGCCACCGCGGCTCCCAGCAGAAAATACAAGTTAATGATAAAATGATATTTCAAAAGCTAAATCAATCCATAATATTTCTTTGATGGTTGATATCTTCCAAAAGAAATGACAAGAAATACCTAGTCTGATCTGACTATGATCGGAAAGTAATCGAGTCGTAACGTAATGATAACGTAATGGTTACCTACCTGTTACCAGAAACGTCAACCATGTAAGGACATCAACGGTATGAAGATGTAAAAAAAAGTTTTGGGTAATATTGAGAAAAAGTTAGTATTTAAGAGTGTGAAGAAGATATAAAATGTTGACAGGTGGTTGTTGAGAAACTATACTATAATATTGTTCAAACTTAAGTACCATACTTAGAATAATTTTAACTCTCGACTATAAACCAGTGTATACTGTACGTTATTCCGTATAAAACCCAATCATCCTTGGTTTGTATTTGTCATAGTAATTCCAGTTCGACCCTTATTTATTTTAAAACAGTCAACACTTAATATAGACTAATAGGGGCGTCTTTCTCTCATGAGTTAACAAGGGAGGTAATCATATATCATCAGCTCTTTAGCATTCAGCCCCGTTCTTGTGTTGACTTTGTTTTGGACGGTTGATTTTAGAGATCCTTACGCATAATAAGAGAGCCAATTAGGGTTGACGATGTCAATAACCACACGTCTAGGGCACTGGGTATCTATTGTATCGCAGGCTACTTCTCTACCCAACGTAAATACAAATCAGTTTCAAATTTCATTTTTTTGTGGTCAAATTCTCTTAAAGATCATAATCATACGACTGAATCGAAATTTACATCCGGATTTTTTATAATATGTGTTAACCGACTTTAATAAATTTATGTTAGGTCTTAGTTGGTTTTTATACCCCAAGGTCGAGTAAAACATTTAATGCGCATTTTATAGATCGTAATAAAGCTCTGTTCACATCACCAAGCTCAGTTCACATCACCAAGCTCAGTTCACATCACCAAGATCTGTTCACAACACCAAGATCTGTTTACATCACCAAGATCTGTAAGAATAGTTGAAAGTCGAGATGAATCAAATTTCTTCCTGCTTCGAACTGTTTCTGTCTATTCGATATTAATCTAACATAGTTTTCTATAGAGAACAATAATTTCGTAACGTAACTCGCAACTACACCAAACCGATCATTGCTTGCATGTGGTTGCAAATAAAAATTAATGTTGAATATAAAACGCAACTCATACATAACTCTTGTGTTCAGCTGTAACGCAATTGCTGTGAGAACAATACTTGTGTCATTTATATACAAAAAAAACCCAGAGATATAAGGTGAATCTTTATCATGTATCTGAGAATGAAAACTGTATAAAAAAATACCAGATCGTTTATGACAACCTTGTTCATATCAAACTAAAAACAATCTGTACATGGAGTATCGAGACAGATCGTGGTCGTTACTTCAGACGTAACTGTATAGGGTAGCATTAGGGATAATACTAGAATCAACATAAAATGGTATTCATCAGTAGATAATCCTGCTACCAAAAATAACATAATCAGAATAGAATCAGAATCAGAATCAGAATAGAATCAGAACAGAATCAGAATATGAACAGAATGCAGAACAGAATCAGAATAGAATCAGAATGTCAGAATAGAATAGAACGATCAGAATAGAATCAGAATAGAATCAGAACAGAATCAGAAAGAATCAGAATAGAATCAGAACAGAATCAGAACAGAATCAGTATAGAATCAGAATAGAATCAGAATAGAATCAGAATAGAATCAGAATAGAATCAGATAATAGAACATCAGAACAGAATCAGTATAGAATCAGAATAGAATCAGAATAGAACCAGTAATAGAATCAGAATAGAATCAGAGTAGAATCAGGACAGAATCAGAATAGTATCAGAACAGAATCAGAACAGAATAAGAAAGAATTCAGAACAGAATCAGAATAGAATCAGAACAGAATCAGAATAGTATCAGAACAGAATCAGAACAGAATCAGAATAGAATCAGAAAGAATCAGAATAGAATCAGAACAGAATCAGAATAGAATCAGAATAGAATCAGAACAGAATCAGAACAGAATCAGAAAGAATCAGAAAGAATCAGAATAGAATCAGAATAGAATCAGAACAGAATCAGAATAGAATCAGAAAGAATCAGAATAGAATCAGAATAGAATCAGAATAGAATCAGAATAGAATCAGAACAGAATCAGAATAGAATCAGAACAGAATCAGAATAGAATCAGAACAGAATCAGAACAGAATCAGAACAGAATCAGAATAGATCAGAATAGAATCAGAATAGAATCAGAAGAATCAGAACAGAATCAGAATAGTATCAGAACAGAATCAGAACAGAATCAGAATAGAATCAGAACAGAATCAGAACAGAATCAGAACAGAATTAAACAGAATCAGAATAGAATCAGAACAGAATCAGAAAGAACAGAACAGAATCAGAACAGAATCAGAACAGAATCAGAATAGAATCAGAATAGAATCAGAATAGAATCAGATAGAATCAGAACAGAATCAGAATAGATCAGAACAGAATCAGAACTAGAATCAGAACAGAATCAGAAAGAATCAGAACAGAATCAGAATAGATCAGAACAGAATCAGAACAGAATCAGAACAGAATCAGAATAGAATCAGAATAGAATCAGAATAGAATCAGAACAAATCAGAACAAAATCAGAACAGAATCAGAAAGAATCAGAATAGAATCAGAACAGAATCAGAACAGAATCAGAATAGAATCAGAACAGAATCAGAACAGAATCAGAATAGAATCAGAATAGAATCAGAATAGAATCAGAATAGAATCAGAACAGAATCAGAACAGAATCAGAATAGAATCAGAACAGAATCAGAATAGAATCAGAATAGAATCAGAATAGAATCAGAATAGAATCAGAACAGAATCAGAACAGAATCAGAACAGAATCAGAATAGAATCAGAACAGAATCAGAACAGAATCAGAACAGAATCAGAACAGAATCAGAACAAGATCAGAACAAAATCAGAACAGAATCAGAACAGAATCAGAACAGAATCAGAACAGAATCAGAACAGAATCAGAACAGAATCAGAATAGAATCAGAACAGAATCAGAACAGAATCAGAATAGAATCAGAATAGAATCAGAATAGAATCTGAACAGAATCAGAACAGAATCAGAATAGAATCAGGATACCAAGCAGATCCCAATTTCTAAATAAAATATTTGTTCCACTGTAGGCCTGTACATCTGGGAGAATCAATCTCTCCCTTCCCCGAAATTTCAATACAATGAAGTAAATAGAGTTTTTAAGACATCAATGATCTTATGTAATTGTGATACAAGATAAGTTAAGTAATAAGTTAAGTAATAAGTTAAGTTAAGTTATAAGTTAAGTTGCAAGTTAAGTAAAGTTATGAGTTAAGTGAAGTTTTAAGTTATAAGTTAAGTTAAGTTATAAGTTTAGTTAAGTTATAAGTTTAGTTAAGTTATAAGAGATGCTCTCCGATAGCAGCCGTGACCTAGGCATGTACATCATTTTGATAAGAAATTATCTTTTTCTGGAATTTTTTTTAAAGATAAATGCATAGTGATTACTTTGAGATGGTATAATATGACTATTTTTTGTTTTCAATGAAAAGGGGCGATGGTTACTTTACCATTTATGTATAGAGGGCGTATTACACACACATAAATGTGTTTTGTTCTGTAAGAGCATTTCAATATGGCGGTATTACACTCAAACCCTGTATATCTTTATTTCCTGTATTGCCTGATAGAACCCTGTCAACATATTAAATAGTAAAATATAATATAATATATTTATTAAAAGGGTTTTATAAAAGCGCATCTGTACATCATTTAAGTAAAGTGGTAAATACCCCGAAGGCTTTCAAAGGAGGAGTTTACTTAGACGAAAGTATTGCCATCTTTATAAGTTTTTGTCCATTCTGTGATGTTTGCATAAATTTGCATGAAAAGATAATATTTATTGTGAAATGAATAGACTCAGTGTTGGAGCTTCTTTTATTCTGATGAGCTCTCTTTACTCAGTGTAAGCCCTAATACAAAAGACGTACGCTGAAAAGCAATTTTATGAACACCCAGTCCAATAGAAAAGACATGCTTGTAGACACCCGATATCAGTCAAGAGTTATCGTCCTTGACCTTCGTACATAATAGTAATCAGGACGGTCACTATACGCTTGTATTTGTTTATGATATCAAGGCGATGCGTTGTCGCTACCTCGGGGGTAGCTATATAGGAGAGCAATCCAGTCAACCATCTTGTTACAGCGTGAAACAGTCAAGCAGCGGTTATCTGTTCGCTGACGACTGTATAAAACCTATATCTGCATGAAACGAAATATGTTAATATTGTATATCAGCGGTAATATAATGTTATTTAAATATGTACGAGTCCACTTTTATAAGAAGATGGTTGAAGTATAGTCCTAATCATCAATTGCAAAGCTTTATTTCATTTATATAAGATACAGTTGAAAAATCGTTTATATCAATTTTTTCGTTTTCGTGCCGTTCTTTCCATCATAATTCAATTTAATGAAATCATCCACAAAGCGTTGTGACCATTTCTTTCAGTGTTGTTTTCAGATCCTCGAACGTGGGAGCAATCGTCAGATAGGAGGAGTTAGTAGCAATTATATTCAGTTCATCTGTATTGATTCCATCTCCGACGCCCATAGCATGTACAGTTATACCGTCATCTTTTGCCGCAGCGACAGCCTCCTTGGTTAACCTACGTTCTGCAGAAGCACCGTCAGTAATAACTACAAGATGCTGCGGGACATTGGGTCGACCAGTTGTGTTAAACATTTCATGAGCCTGTACAATACCCAAATCTGTTCGAGTGGTGGACGCCGGGTAATCAATAGCTGTTATGTTGGTAGATAACGCAGTGGCATTTGAACTTAGAGGGATAACATCATGTATGATGGTGCCAAACAATACAAGCCCTAGATTCACCCTGTCTGGGCTAATATTCAAGTCGGGCATTGTATCAGCTATGGACTGCATCTGGGTCGCAAAGTTCGCCTTTCGGATTGAGCCCGATCCGTCAACGACTAGTATAACATCCAATGGTTCCGTGCAACCTGAAATAAAATTGAAACGGATTCGAGACCCATACTATATTCTCGAGAGGAGGGGGGGGGGGGGTGGCTCTTGCACACAACCTCACAAACACCAGAATTTCTACAGAAATCCGGGAAACCAAAATACGTGTTCACTTCAAACTGCAGTGGCTCATTGTCTCATTTCCTCATTCGTATTTTGCAACTGTTAGTGTATTTATATCGGAAACTTGTGGCAGCTGTTAAAGAACAATAACGTTGCAAATCTACTTTAATCTAAATAAATATCAGTTAATACATTAAAATTATATCTTGAATATTAAATCGTTATTGTATCCAGGTCTCCAGTAGAATGCAACTCTTCTAGATCATAGTCCAGATGATACACCATCACATATACCCTTTACTATGTCCCTTAAAACATCGCCTAAGACATCAAACGTGTCCGCAAGATGTACTTGGTCTAGGGATGAGGCGATACTATTCAGTTCCTGTTGATCAGCGTTACCACCAACACCAATCGAGTACATATCAATCCCTGCGTTTTTGGCATCAGTAGCTCGATCAATAGTGAGTTGTTTTTCTCCCGATACACCGTCGGTTATAACTATAGTCTTCTGTGGAACACCAGGTCTCCCGGATCTTGAGGACATGGCAGTGGTCTCTTCGATCCCAAGGTCAGTCCGGGTGACACTTCCTGGAAAGGGCAGTGCCATGATGTCTGCAGACCGTTGTGTGGCGTCACCTGATAGCGGTAAGACATCGTAGACTTTGTCGCTATACACAACCAAACCTAGGTTCACCACACTCGGCGAAACGTTTAAATCTGGTAATAGATCAGCCAAAGTTTGCTTCATCAGAGCAAACCTTTCTGCATTAACTGATCCAGACCCGTCTACTACTAAGTATAAATCCAGTGGCTCCGTACAATCTGAAATTAGATTAGGCTAAGAAAAAGGGCAATCGTTCTCCCCCTACCTATAACCCTACCTACCTAACCCTTATTCTAATCACAGACATACGTAAACCTAAACCTATTTATGAGTAGGTTTCCTTCTTGAACATCAATACAATTCTCTCATGTATGGAGTCTTATATAGTTTTTAAAGGAGGTTCTATAAACGATGAGTATAGACGTATAAGCTCCGTATCATCAAGGGTTGTAAAATACTGATATTAATGGTCCATAGGGCATAACTCTATTTTAGATATGTTATGTAATCTCTAATAAAGAAGGTTAAAATGATGATGTTTATTTGATTCCTATATTAAAGTTGTCATTCCTATTAATGATCTTATCTCTGATGTAAACCCTGAGAACTCACAACACAACAAGGGTGCTACAGAATTTATCAGACAAACCAACAAAAAGATTATATTATGATCTTACCTGGAGGCGGTGTAGTGGGTAAAGGATCTAAATATAAAAAAATTATAAAAATATATATGATAATGTTTCGACACCTACTATATACAGGGTAATATATAAAGAGGACGGAGCAAGGGAGGAATTGCTCCATTCTACTTATTCTTCAAACTAAACTTGAATACAATATATATTTATAGAATAGAAACACAGTATTCTGATTGGATAACAAAACTAAATTTGAAATCAATTTTAGTGAATGACCAATTAGATGACTGAAGCACTTAGTTAAGTTGTCAAGAATAAATTCCTAGGATATGAACAGATTGGTCTAACAGAAATGAATTCCATACTTGTAAATCTAACTTACCACACAAGTTGACTTCCGGTATGCCAATATCTAACGAGTTCAACACTGTATCGAAGTTAGTTGCTCTTTCAACATAGCCAGTTCCAGAAGCAATGTCTGATAACTCACTGTCAAGAACATCCCCTCCGACACCAACCGCATACACCGTAGTACCGTCTGCTTTGGCCGCCATAGAGGCATTTAAAGTGAGTTCCAGATTATCGGAGTAGCCATCAGTAATGACTATCATAACCTTTTCTTCACCAGCTCGTCCGGTATTTAACAGTGCCCGACCGGAATTAATACCAATATCAGTTCTGGTACCTGCTTCAGGATACGGTAGTGCCATTATAGCTGCTTCAATTGCTGTCTTGTCGGAAGATAGAGGTATTTTACCAGTTGATGATACTGAGGAACTATATACCACTAAACCCAGATTGATATCGTTGTCAGTGACTGGTAAACTCAGAACATAATCTGCTAGGTTTCGTTTTAGTTTCTCGAAGTTAGCAGCACCGATTGAAGCCGAGCCGTCGACTACAAGTACTACATCCCTTGGGTTACATGCTGTAAATTAAACATTAGAAATTAGATAAAAGTGACCAGCAGTGACCAACAGTGACCAACAGTGACCAACAGTGACCAGCAGTGACCAGCAGTGACCAACAGTGACCAGCAGTGACCAGCAGTGACCAGCAGTGACCAACAGTGTTTATATGAAACACGATAGATAGAGAGATCATTCTTAACTTCTATAATATATAAATTCACAAAATGTGTGATAAAGAAAAGGGGGTAGGGATAAGTCGCCCCATCCCACCCACAGACCGCTCTACTATAAAAAAACTCATTGAGACTGTCGGGGCTGCCAAGAAATAGCTGTAAGTCGATCTGCCACTAATAGCTTGAAAATTTTAAAATTGGCCAATAAGAGCTCTATTCATCAGTAAATATACCTGTTGCCATAAATAACATACAAAATATATCCATAAAACTAAGAAATTATCCATAAAGATGTATTTGATTATTGAAAAACGCTTTATAAATTGATTAAGCGTTTTTAAAAAATGGCGTAGTTACGAATTTTACAGAGATTCTGTTACTTTATGGCACCAGGTAAGTTCACTAATGAATATATTCTTGAGAAATAATTTTTTTTAAGACGCAGTATGACTTTAACAGAATAAATAGATGTAACATAATAGCCTAGTTTAGAACTGTATCTGATATACAGACTGGTTATTTACCTGCGGGTGTTGTTGATGGTGCTGGAGTGGTATCTGCAATAAAGGTCAAGTCAATTAGGGCTATATAGACAATGATTGATTTCAAAATCACCACACACAACAATCATACGAAGTATACAACGTATAGCTCTTACATGATAACAAGTTTCGTCTACTAGTTATATATCAATGTAAGACCAATACGTTGTTTCGTATGAGTAAGATTTGAAATATTTCAACTGATAGAATTAAGGGTAAATGAAGTAAGTAGATAGTAGTAAAACGGGTCAACCTTTTAAACAAACTAATATATCATCATAGATCCTTGGTCAAACATCTTACTATTGGAACCTATCTCGGTCTAATCAGAAGACTAGCGAGGGCCGACATGTATTGTCGATTTTACATTTGCTTCGCTATTGAACTGCGTAGGGTTTGGCCCTGGGGTTCCAGGGATAGGTTCAACATTTATACACCTTATATTATCTAAAGGTTTTAGAACACCAGACTTTCTCACACTGACCGCTATTAAAACCCACGACCACGTAAGTAAGTTATGAAGGCATTGAACTATTGTGGTTCATCCAGACGCTTCATTTAAAGAAACCCCAACTAAACTGACCAACAATGATAAATTTGTTATGAAAAGAACTTACAAGGTGTTGGTGGTGCTCCAGAATTACAAGTATCATCTAGGATCTGGTTGTAGTTACTCAGCAGTTCATTGATATCAGTTAATTCATAAACATCACTGGGTGTATTACTAGCAATAGCGTCTAATTCCGCTTTATTATACAATATACCCGACGGTGACTCCACACCCATAGAGTACACTGATATAGGAGGTCCTACTAAGGTCTTCAGAGCATTAGCTTCAGCTGCAGGTATTGCACCTCCTCGGGATCGACCAGCTGTTAACAAAATGGCCACTCTGTGTGAATCTCTGGGCAGCTGATTTCCACTGAATACGTCTACAGCGCCATTTAAACCATTAGCAAGATTCTGGCCATTTCCAAGTTGTACAGAATTCTTGTTGATTTCATCCATGATATATGATCGTTCTCCAGAAAGGGGAATTTGAACAGTTTGTGCTGCCTCGCTGTTTGTAAAGACCACACCGACCCTGGTGCCAATGTTAGCTATGTTCTGTTGTCGTACAAAGGATCTTATCGAGTCCAGGAAATTATCATATATATCTCCAGCTTTGGTACCATCGGATGCATCGACAATAAAAACAACATCTACAGGACAGGATGGCTCTGGAATGTCATAATTAAGTAAATATTTCAAGCTATGTAGACTCTCTAGAATGTATGTATACTTGTTTTGTTAGTGACAGTATTTATATATTTATATATCTAGAAATACGAAGTTAAAATACCAAGCACATACTATTGGAGTTATAGTAGACCTGTAAGATTTCCTTTAGTGGCACTTAGTAATTGGTGGAAATAGTTAATGTAACTTCACCTGTAGGAGCTTACCCTGTTTCGTGATTTAGATATGTAATGTTATATAACTTGCTTATGGTTTCATTTTGTGGTCTGAATAAACTGAGACACACTGAGTGAGCTTGTTCTCTAGAACTTCGTGCTGGTGTAGGTCCAATATCATTCTAACAGCTATGTTGCTGTTCTGATTAAAACTGAGATTTTTATGACTTGTCAACTATAAAATCATAACACGTAGTTTTGTGTTTTAAAAGATTACCAAATGCGTATGTATCTTTTGCTGATTTTGACTGATGTCCGAATTGGTTTGTCATTTATTATGAATAATTAGATTTAAATATCAGATCCATAAACTTCAAGATTAAAAGCAGAAATAAAAACTTACCACAAACAATATTACTCGGTCTGATAAGAGGTATATTGATTGACTCAAAATTAGGTGCATTTTGTACATTTCGTGGATTTGAGGCAATACCATAGAGTTCGGTGTTATCAACTCCCCTACCTACACCAATAGCGTAAATATTGGTACCAGCAGATTTAGCTTTATCTGCTGCCTTCTGAGTCGCTGCTGGTAGATCTGAATAGCCGTCTGTAATAACAACCATTGTGTCTGTAGCACCAGGTCGGCCTGATTGTAGTAGGTTGTTTCCAGCATCAATCCCAAGATTGGTCATGGTACCGCCTTCTGGATATGGTAGGTCTTTAATGGCTTGTTCCAAAGCTGCAGGGTCATCAGACAACGGTATGATTTCACTGGGTACACCGCTTGAGCTGTATACGACCACACCCACATTATCCTGGTCCGGACTAATGGTTAACTGTTTAGTGAAATTGACTAGATTGGATTTCAGTGTGTCGTAAGAATTGCTACCGATTGAAGCGGAACCGTCTACTACTAACACTATATCTCGTGGATTACAACCTGCAATATAATTCAGAAAATGGAAAGGTTTTGTTTTCAGTACTACTCTAACATTTAATATTTAACATCCTATTCAAGAAAGAAACAAATATTTTTATCTCAAGTTATAAGTACCTTAACACTGCTATTACCTATATATACCTATATATATACTTGTATACCTATTATTCATTGCTTGATAAAGACCAGAGAACGCTGGTTGAAATATCACTCAAATAAAGTTAGTAATTGTATTCCATATTGCTTGATAAAGACCAGAGAACGCTGGTTGAAACGTGGCTCAAATAAAGTAGTAATTGTATCCATATCTGCTTGATAAAGACCAGAGAACGCTGGTTGAAATATCTCTTAAATAAAGTTAGTAATTGTAATCCATATAGCTTGATAAAGACCAGAGAACGCTGGTTGAAATATCGCTTAAATAAAGTTAGTAATTGTATTCCATATAGCTTGATAAAGACCAGAGAACGCTGGTTGAAATATCGCTTAAATAAAGTTAGTAATTGTATTCCATATTGCTTGATAAAGACCAGAGAACGCTGGTTGAAACGTGGCTCAAATAAAGTAAGTAATTGTATTCCATATAGCTTGATAAAGACCAGAGAACGCTGGTTGAAATATCGCTTAAATAAAGTTAGTAATTGTATTCCATATAGCTTGATAAAGACCAGAGAACGCTGGTTGAAATATCGCTTAAATGAAGTTAGTAATTGTAATTTTGTTCTCGAGTAATTATTCAGTAATTGTAATCTATAAGAATGAGTTTGTTTTATCTAATACCTTTACTAAATAACAATTAAAGATTATTTCAAATTGACACTAACTCGTTCTTATACATTAAAATTACGAACTTCATTTGAGCGCTGTTAGTAATTGTAAGCTATAAGAATTAGTTTATTTCATCCAACACCTTTACTAAATAACAATTAAAGATTCTATACGTACCCTGTTGATCTGGAACAACTTTACATTCTCTCTCCACAATAGAATTAATATTCTGGAGTAGGGTGGAGGTATCGGGTAGCTTGACGACTTTCTCTAGATTATCTGTTATAGTAGTCAACTCTTCCGTATTATAGTTAGCACCATTTAAAGAGTCGACACCAATAGCGTGTACAGACATAGGTTCACCACCTTCTAAACCTCTAAGAGCTTCTGACTGGTATTCTGGTAGAACTCCACCTTTAGATCGGCCAGCAGTCAGGACTATTGTGGTTCTGGGAACGTCACGATTCAACGCGTCATTATTGAACACGTCTAAAGCCCCGTTTAATCCAGTACTAAGGAGTAAACCGCCGCCTAGTTGCTGAGAATTATTAGCTAGTTGGGCATTGAGGAAATCTTTGTTGCCTGACAGCGGGATCTCGATTGTCTGGTCGATATTTGTAAAGACAACGCCAACTCGTTTACCAGTGTTAGATATATCTTGTTGATTTACAAAGTCTTTTATTGTTTGAACGAAATCCTCGTACAGATCTCCACCCTTCGTGATGTCAGAAGCGTCAACTACGAACACAATATCCGAGGAACATTCTGGAAGTAAATGAAATATGATGAAATCCCTTTTCGATTGTGCTTGTTTGTAACTGTATGCATATATAATGTGGTCACGATAATACGGGCATAACGTATTTTGGTCAGAGTAATACATCGTATTACGGTCACAGTAGTACGGGCACATATTGATCACGATCATACGGGCATAACTTATTTTAGTCATAGTAATACGAACACATAGTATTTTGGTCATAGTAATACATCGTATTATGGTCACAGTAATACGGGCACGTGGTATGTTGACGGTAAAACCGACAAAGAGTATTTTGGCATGGACCCAAATTACACTGATCAAAGAAATTTCTGCTTTTCTGAGTCCGATTCAATACTAAATCGACTTTATCTTGTGCTTCTATTCGCTGTAGTATTATTGAAGACTGAAAAATTATAAAAGTGTTAGTGTGAGAGATTACGGTACTCTTATTCTTATTACCTGGACCCGGAGAGGTTGACGGAGGCATGGTAGTGGTGGTCGGTGGATTTGTACCTGGAGCTTCCGTTCTCGGTGCCCTTGTAGTCGTTGATGTAGTTGGAGGTTGCGTTGTTGTCGTAGGTGCCATAGTTGTTGAAGGTGCCATGGTTGTCGTAGGTACCATGGTTGTCGTTGTTGTAGGTGCCAAGGTTGTCGTTGTTGTAGGTGCCATGGTTGTCGTTGTCGTAGGTGCCATGGTTGTTGTAGGTGCCATGGTAGTTGTTGGAGTTGTAGTAGTGGTAGGCCTGGCAGTAGTTGGTGGTGGCTGAGTTGTTGGTGGTACCGTAGTCGGAGGGGCTGATGTAGACAATGTTGTTGGCATGGTTGATGGCGGATCTGGCGTTACTAGGAAAAACAAAGTATGGATATATTTTAGTAAGCAATTAATCTACATAAATAAGTGTACTCTACAGACATCTATGGTTCCCGTCCACTTTAACTGAGTGTATGATGACGTTACTTTTGTAAGAAAGCAAGTATCCGAGAGAGAGACCGATCTGTGGAGGTTTGCCATAAATTCATAGATTCTTAGAGCCTCTAGGATCTTGGGTGATCATATGTATAAGATAAAAGAACCCTTGGCTTTTTTTAACTATGATGGTTCGGTCATTCATGAATGAATAAGTGTGAACACAATATGTTAAGCGCCAAAGATATATTGTTGATTGTAAAAGAAGCCTCTGTATTAAAGAACCTGGTCAACTTTTAATAGGAAATAAAATTTGGAAGAATCACCGTCTTTATATTAGAATATGAATATCCTTATAAGGAATTTCATTTTGAATTAAACCCTTCAAGACACCGTCTGATACTTACTACAGATTGTAGCTCTACCCAGTTGAAGGAACGAAGGAATGATAAGATTAAAGTCTGCGATAAGTTTCACGTTTTCTGGAGCAGAAGCAATATCTACCAGTTCAGACTCGACTACACCATTTCCTACTCCCAGAGCATAAACATCAACACCGTTAGCCTTGGTTTTATCACTAGCGATCTTAGTCAGGGCTGGGTTATCAGAATACCCATCAGTAATCACTACCATAACTTTCTTCACGCCAACTCTTCCGGTATTCCGGAGCATCTCACGACCTTGATCCACACCGAGATCGGTCCGAGTTCCACCTTCAGGATAAGGTAGAGAAGATATGTCAGTTCTCAATGAATTCAGGTCGCCAGTAATCCCGATAATTCCCTGAGGGTCGACTGACGAACTGAAGGTCGTCACACCGACGTTGATTCCGTTCACACTGACTGGTAGATCCGTGACGAAATCTCTCAGGTTGTTTTTCAGATTCTCGAAGGCGTTTACACCAATCGACATCGACCCATCAACTACCAGGACTATATCGTACGGGTCGCAATCTGAAAGAAATTTATATTATAAAAAAGTAAAAATGTCGAACGTGACTATCACGGCGGACTTGTTAAGTTGTTTTTCTCTTTTCTTTATCTTAGGGACTGTTTCGTGTATGTTACAGCATAGCGAAATTCCGTGTATGTCGGAACACTGTGAATGCAGAGTTTTCCTGAGTTTGTAATATTTGATATTTAGCTTTCGAATGTCAAATGCCGTTAAATGACAAATGTTCCGGGAAGCTTTAATCTCAGGTTTGATATTGCTAATTTCATTGAACAATTTCTCTAGATTGTCGAAATGAAATAAATTAAAATGAATTGAGTTTAACGTCCTACTTTTCTGCACCTTATAGGCTAATGCAATAAGAGAAATTTTGCCAAGACAGCGGCATTAACCTACTATTTTTCCAATTTCCAACTGTCTAGGGATCTTTAACGTGCACAGCCTGTAGCAAATAGGGCCTTGGTCTTTTGTCCCATTCGAACGACTAGACGCTTTTTTTCCATGTCAGTACCGACTTGCATCACTGATAAGGAGTCAATCAGCAACTGATTTCAATGTCAACCCATGTTCATCCATGACTGAATAGACAATCAAACCAATAAATTAATAACTTACAATTGGGCGTCTCCATCACTTTACAGTTGTCTGAAGCAATAGAAGAGAATGTTTGAAGAAGGTTCGTGGTATCAGGACTCTTGACGATCTGACCGGGATTAGAAGCAATAGCCTGAAGTTCCATATCGTTATAAAAAGGACCATTGATTGAGTCTACAGCTATGGAGTAGACTGATACAGGACTACCGCTTAGAGTTCTCAGTGAACTAGCCTCGGCAGTTGGTACTGCTCCTCCTCGAGATCGACCAACCGTCAGCAATACGGCGACTCTAGGAGCATTTCGTTTAAAGTTGTCTGTCTCAAATACGTTTATGGCACCATTGATTCCATTGGCTAATAACAGTCCTCCTCCGAGCTGCTGTTGATTATTGTTGAGCTGAGTTGTCAAGGCAACTGGATCTCCGGACAGTGGTACCTGGACCGACTGGACATCATTGGTAAATACCACACCAACTCGTAAGTCTTTGTCGGAGATTTTCTGTTGAGACACGAAGGCTTTGATAATATCTAGAAACTGTGTGTATAGGTTACCTCCCTTTGTTACGTCTGAAGCATCGATGATGAAGACAATATCAGCGGCACAACCTAGAGAAATAAAAATAAACAAAGCTACAAGAACGAGGATTTAACCAATTATGAATTTTGGTTCAATTTAGAGTTTGTCATTTTTTAATGATCACAACGCTGACGTCTAAAATTCTGAAGAGTAAACAGCGCACTTATAATTGTAAAATGAGTGAACTTTGAGTGTAAAATGAGTGAACATGAGTGTAAAATGAGTGAACATGAGTGTAAATGAGTGAACAGTGAACAAGTCCGGGGGGTTGAAATTTGTTCAATTTTACGATAAAATAAATATTTAATATACATAATATTTGTCTTTTTATAAGAACAAAAATACACTGATCCATAGAATTCCGACTACAGCACATATACTTATTGTTTACATCAATGAAAGAGTATAGAAGTGAAGAAAAGTAATATAGTATAGTAAATAACGAACCTGGAGCTGCAGTTATAGCTGGCTGAGTTGGAGGCAGAGTTGTAACAGCATCAGTTGCTCGCGGTGGGACAGTTACTAAAATATAATACTCAACATTATAACTAACCAGATTCGGGATTAAAACTTTTAAAAATGTATCATTAATATTATTCATGATTTGAAGACTAGTAGAGATCTGTAACTGACTTGAAGGTGTTGAAAACTGGAGGCTTTGTCCGGCCAGGATAGTAGAATGTATATTATATAAACAAACTCCAGTTCAAGGGAGACAACTATTAAATGAAACGACTCATTCAAAAAGATAAAGCAAGAAAATGTTGTGCTTTATTGAGCGATACTTAATTGGTCATGTCTCCGACAAAATAGACCAAGCCATCTTTTTGAAAGCTCCCTAGAACAACTACTTACCACAAAAATAAGAACTTAGGTTCACTATGTTCCAGTCAGTCTACCAGCTGGTCTTTGTCCAAACGACTTCGAATTCGATGCATATTCGTTCCTAATCTCAGTTGGATAGAGTGGAATTATGGGACATTCCGTCAGAAAACTCATTAGATTACACTGAAGACGAACAATATCAGAAGAAAGAGACTGATAATAAACCTACTCACCACAGATAGATCGACCCAGTTGAAGAAAAGATGGGATTATGAGGTTAAAATCGGCTAAAGTTTTGACTTTATCAGAACCGGAAGCAATATCTTGTAATTCCTGATCAATAACACCATTTCCAACACCTAGAGCATACACGTCAACTCCATAAGATTTGGTTTTTTCAGCTGCGATCTTCGTCAATGCCATATTATCAGAGTATCCATCTGTGATGACCACCATAACTTGGTTAGTTCCAGGACGGCCTCTCTGTTCTAACATCAGTCTACCTTTAAATTTCAAATCAATATTTATTCTACCATAAAAAAATACACAAGTACGGACGATTCCAATCGCAAAACGTAACTTAAAATCCAAAGTAAAAGATTGACTGAAATGATCTTTTTTTATGAGGATTATAAGTAAGAAATTAGAAAGTATTTCATAATGAAGCGTAATCTGAAAGATAAAAACCGTCCTTCAGTCTCTTTTGTGTCCATTTTGTCGGGAAATGTTATTTAAGTGTTCATATAACCTGTCCCTGTCCTGAACAGAATTTTAATTGTATTGATAATTTTTTCATCGTCTTTGAAATATGATTATAAATAAACACTGTTTCCTTTAGCTGGAACTAGTATAATAGTGACATAAATATAGCAGCGTACAATGTGACATTTGGTCAGCTACCCGTTGTTGACACGTCACTGTCATAATGAGACACTATTTGTGTCGTGGTCACTGACTTTGTTTGCGTATCTGTCAAAAGTAAAAGTCACTATTATAGATGGCGCATGTTACCTTGTCAGGCAAGCTATTTCTATATTTTTATGAAACGTTGCAAACATTTTGGACATGTTTTCAGCCTAACTTCCATCCATGTCTTTAAATATTATTATTATTATTATTATTATTATTATTATATATTAATTATTATTATTATTATTATTATCATTACCTTCGTCGATACCAAGATCAGTACGAGTTCCCCCTTCTGGATACGGTAAGTTTGATATGTCTGTTGACAGAGAACCCAAGTCTCCAGTTAGGTTGATGTTATCAGCTGGGTTGACTCGAGAACTAAATGTTACAACACCAACATTGATTCCGCCCTCGCTTACTGGCAGGTCAGTGGCAAATTGGACCAGGTTTCTCTTCAGAGAGTCGAAGGCTGTCATTCCAATAGACATGGATCCATCTATCACCAGAACTATATCAGTTGGTCTGCAAACTGAAAAGGATTAATAAAATACTATAATACTCGTATATAGCTGTCGGGGGTTTGCTTACAATTACTAACCTACTGAAGGTGATTGCTAAATCGCCTTGTCAGTGATTCTGGTCAGGGGGACGTCAAGAAAGCGGTGCACGTTTCCCTCTACAGCTGGAAATCGCAAACAGAGTAGGCTTATGCTGCTGTCCTGGCAAAACTCCCCCTCCCTCATTGCATACTGCATGGCGTTGTCCGTCTTCATTAGCCCATAAGGTGCAAAAGAGTAGGACGTAAAACTCCATTTCATTTCATTTTTTATTTGCTATGTAAAA
Organism: Nipponacmea schrenckii; assembly: GCA_030562195.1. Taxonomy (NCBI): domain Eukaryota; kingdom Metazoa; phylum Mollusca; class Gastropoda; family Lottiidae; genus Nipponacmea; species Nipponacmea schrenckii. Next base: position 36,647,162 of record CM060201.1, read on the forward strand.
GATCGTGATGTATTGCGCAGAAATTAAGTTTTCATAAACCGAATAATATTGAACGTGTATGGTTTTTCAAATTTATGTTTTTCTTGTTAACATTTTTATATACTCTATAATCTTTCAATGGTATATTAGAAGCACAAGTGTAGATAAATAAAAACAATTGTTATGGATAGAGACTTCTATAATATTTATTACTTTCAAGTAATAAATATTATAGAAGTGTCTATCCATAACAATTGTTTTTATTTATTTTTATATACGTTCTGGAGAATTCTCGCATCGGTTAACACCATTATAATTTTAGCCAGAGTTGAGTGGGTCTCGTAATACCACTAAAACCTAACATTTTTATGACCTAGACATCAAATACCCTCTAATGTTAACAGATTTTAACTCAGTAACTGCATATATAAACAGGACTCACGAAATGAAAAGATAGATACATGTATAGAATAAATTGTCGATATTAACATCAAAAACAGGAACAAACTTTTTACAATAGTATTAATGTTAAAACAATTCTATGAATAAGATCAACGTAGAAAAGATACTTACAGTTAAGTTCGGGTATAGCACGACATTCAGAGTTAGCTATCTTGTTAAAATTGGGTAAAACTGCATTGGTATCCGGTAAGGTGATGACTTGATCAGAAGTGGATGCAATAGATGCCAGCTCATTAGTATTGTAGAAGACGCCGTTCAGTGAAGTTACACCAATAGAATACACAGTAATTGATACTGGCCCAGTCATGGATTTCAGCTGGGTAACTTCAGCAGTTGGTATAGCTCCTCCTCGAGATCGACCTGACGTTAGCAGAATGACAACTCGAGGGGCTGCCCTTTGTTGTTGGTTGTTGTTGAAGAGATCGATTGCTCCATTGATACCATTAGCTAGTAGCAGTCCCCCACCCAGAGGATTGGGGTTGTTGTTGAGTTGTCGGATAACGTCATTACGATCTCCTGATAAAGGTATTTTAACGGTTTGTACATCATTGGTAAAGACCATTCCCACCCTGAAAGCATCGTTATTAATGTTGTTTTGTATCAGGAAGTCTTTTAGAGATTGTATAAAGTTGGTATAGACGTTGCCTCCCTTTGTATTATCGGATGAATCCACCACGAACACAACGTCAGCGCCACAAACTGAAAAATAAACAACATTTTAATAAATATAACAACTTAGAAACAACAAGGATCCTGTCTACATTTTTTCAATCTCTTTAATTTCAACATGATTAATTTTGAACGCAGTGTTTCGTAAAAACTTACGTGCACTTGGTGTCGTACTTGGAGGTAGAGTTGTCGCCCTTTGTGTAGTTGGTGGTTGAGTAGTGGTAACTGGGGGCAGGGTTGTAGGGGGTGCTGGTGTGATTTGAACTAAAAACAATTTATATTGAGATGTTATGAAAGATAAGTCTGCTATATAAACATACTTTAGTGATTATTATGTACATTGTATGCATTTATTCATTTGAAATGAATATATTACTATATAAAATGATAATGACAATGTAAATTTTTGAAACGTTGTATACAATAAAACTCAAGAGTAGTATACCATATAAACTGATGATGATAATGTAAAGTAGTAGTATACTTTATAATATGACGATAACAATGTAAATTATTGTAACGTTGTGTTCGTTATTTAATGTTACTTACCATATGTTTTACATTCCTGCACAGCGATATTACTGACAGCGGCGAGCAGGTTGGTGGTATCGGGTAGTGTCTGAACATTGGTCCCACTTGTAGCTATCATACCTAACTCAAATTGATTATACTGAGGTCCTATGGGGGTCGATACACCAATAGAATGTACGGACATAGTTCTACCTGCTGTAGTGTATTTTAAATTATTGGCCTGGAAGAAAGGAATGGCTCCTCCCTTGGAAGAACCTGCTGTTAGGACAATAGATACACGTGGAACGTTTCGAGGTAGATTATCACTGTTAAAAACATTGATAGCAGAAGTTATTCCGGTCCCTAGTAATAAATCCCCTCCCAAAGGATTCAAATTTCTATTAATTTGGTTGTAAATTTCAAAAGGGTTTCCACTGATTGGAACTTCCACCGTTTTCACGTCATTAGTGAAGACAATACCAACACGAAGGCTGGTGTCAGAGATAGGCTGTTGGATGACGAAGTTCCTTAGCATGGTCAAGAAATTGTTATAGATGTTGCCGCTTTGAGTAGAATCCGAGGCGTCTACGATGAAAACAATATCAGCGCCACAACCTAGAATAATATCAATTGGTTAAAAAAAACAATTTAAATAGCTTATAACTAAGCACTTAGTACCATATATAGAAACCATGTGATGGAATAAAATCAAAAGTTTTAAAAAATCTTTCAGAACAATGTGATGGAATAAAATCAAAAGGTTTTAAAACATTTTCAGAACAATGTGACCATGTACTCCATTTTCAAAATCACCTTCTAACTCTTGCAACTATATTTCTATGTTACTTCCACCACCTTACTAGGTTTTAATTTCACCATTCTTAAACAGGGGAATATTTAACTGACTTACTTTCAGGAGATCTAGGTACAGGAAGCGGTTTGATAGCTGTTGTTGGTATAACGGTAGTTGGTCTCACTGTTGTCGGGTCTTCTACAATCGAAAGGAAATGAAATGGAGTTTTACGTCATACTTCTAAACCGGTGTGGACTGATATTGACGGGCAAACTCCATACAATAAGAAATGTAGCCAGGACGTGGACAATAGTCTACTCTTTCCTGCTTCCAGTTCTCAATGTATCACACGAAGGCGAGGTCCCAATTAAATAAAATGCTTGTCAACTTTTATCAAAAATTACCTTTCAACCGCTCGAAAAACATTTTCTAAAAAAAGAGATAAAAATTAATTTATTATTCTTACCACATTTATTGATGGACAATAACTGTAAGGAATCATATATAGAGCTAAAGTCGGTAGCCTTCTGTACATAACTTGGACCAGGAAACGTTGCGATTTCATTTAACTCGGCGTCATTAACCCCGCCTCCAACTCCAAGCGAGTAGGTCTCGATTCCCGCTTTCTTGGTATTGGCTGCTGATATTTTGGTCTGGGACGGTATATTAGACTGTCCATCAGTGATGATGACCAATTTCTTTGGAACATTGGGTCTTGTACTGGTCAGCACCATATTGAGACCCTCGTTGATACCCAGATGGGTGAGGGTACCTCCCCCAGGGAACGGAAGGGCATTGATGGCCGTTACCAGCTGATTCTCGTTACCCGACAGACTGATAAGCCCGGTGGCCTGATCCACGGAGGTACTGAACAAAACGAGACCAACATTGACCCCGGCTGATGTTACAGGTATCTGCTTTACGAAATTGACTATTTCACTCTTCAAGGTTTGAAAGTTGGCGATTCCAATGGATAATGATCCATCTACTACTAATACAACATCGGCTGGATCACAAACTACAAATAGATATCGTTTATAGTCATATTGTAGTCTTATTATTATTATTTTCAAGAGTTATCTCTCTTGAGAGATATTAAAAGAGCATGAATTAAGGTGCTGGTCAGAATAACATTAAGGATTATTTATCTGTGAATTAAAGTTTTTGGAAAACGAAAATCTGATTATTCACAGTTTTTAATAATTGTGGAATGTGGAAAGGTTAAGGCCATGCTACACTTTTTTCGGATGTTGATTTTGGTTCTGAATACTTGTAAACAGTTTTCGGAATGTACTAGAAATGCACGAAAGTCACATAATTCGTTCGGATACCTAAATATAAGACATTTTACTTTCTTTAATTTCTAAATAAACCTTTTCCAAATTTAAAAAGTCCTACGAAAGAGTCTCAAAGCGAATAATTCTGCAAACTCTCGGATTGGAGGCTCAAATTTTGATAGTGAGCTTGAACCACAAGTACGGATTAGATTTAAATATTCCATTTTAGCAAAATTTCAATTCACATACAGCAATCTAAATTGAAGAGAAGTAGTATGTCTATAATAGTGTAAATTTGTTTCTATATAATGTCCTACCTACGTCTAAATGTCATTTAAAGATTATATATATATATTTGTATTATTAAACAATTATCTTAAAAGTTCCTCAGTTACTCCTGACAAGAGTAGAAGGTATTTACTTACCACCAGCACTTTCAGTTGTAGTGAGTTTTAAACTCAAGACTAGTAGACCAAGTAGATATCGAAACATCGTCTTATTTACCTACAAGATACATGGTACAACAACCGTTATTCAATTCAACGGCTAGATGGGAGGACGGGCAACGCCTGGCAGTGTACATCTGTGATACCAGCAATTCCACTTAAACTAAGTGTTAAATCATGTCTCTAATTTGTTCGTTAAAAATAGGAACTTTCGCGATTAATTTTGATGGAATTGTAGGAGACCATAGACGTTTGACTGAAAATTGGAATGGTGCAAAAGATGCTATCAGAGTCATGGAAATATATAAAAAGAAACTTGTTACATTTTCTTAAACCACCCGAACCCAACCTTTAACAACCCGGACCTAACCAACCATCCGATCCCAATCTAACCAAACCTTTAATCACCCGAGCCCAACCTAACCAAACCTGTAACCACCCGAACCCAACCTTAATTTCCCGAAACCAACCTAACCAAACCCTCAACTACCCGAACCTAACCTATAACATCTCCACCTACAAGAAGAGATACATGTATATAAGACCGGAATATAAAACTACTTACCAATTACACTCTATTGCTATTAATGTCACTTTGTCCATGAATTAATTCCTTCATACGGCAAGTTAGTTCTTGTTACCAAAGTTTTTGAGATGTTACGTCGGAAGGAAATCATGAAATGAAAACTACATCGTAAATTCTACATATTTAAAACACGATGTTATCTCAGGGTGGGACTGACGATTCCTGATCAAATTTACCTCGTGTTTCAACTGTTATTGTATCAGTATATACTGGCCCTTGTCTACAAATTGATATTTTATGAAATTTCTATGTTATGAAAGGAACTGTATGTATATTTATCTAAAAGGAGTATATTTCGTTGCTAATTGCCCAATATTGATTATTGATGTTTGGTATTTATAAATCTACTATGAAATTTAGTATCTGTGTGTTTTAAATATTGACGAAAAGGGATTTCGACTATTATTGACCCAACTAGATCGTAACTTTGAAGATAATTCGATCATGTATTAAGTACTAGTAAGTGTATAGGATCCCTATGTACAAGCCTAGTTTTTATTGTATTATTTAAATATTTGAAGAAAAAGGGATTATCACCGTTTACTCAATATTATTATTAACCGTAAAGCGATTTCAAGGTTACCGAGTCGACTTATGGATTAGCTATTGCTACGGTATCAGAATTTTCTTTCCCGGAGAATGTACTCATGGAAATTAGTCACCTAGAAGACGAAAGACGACAATAATTATTACAATTAAGCAGTCTGAATAAATCATCTTTACTCATTATTCCAGTCCACCCAGCTGTAATTAGGTTCGGATAATCCACGAACGATCAATACCACGAGGTTTGACCAAGGACCAGCTGGTAGAAAGGATCATTAACTGTAGACCTAAGTTGTTATCCTTGTAAAATGATAGAATTGATCCTTGTGAACCTAAGTTGGTATCATTGTAAAATCAGTGCCAATAGGTCGACCAAGGACCAGCTGATAGAATGGATCCTTGTGAACCTAAGTTGGTATCATTGTAAAATCAGTGCCAATAGGTCGACCAAGGACCAGCTGATAGAATGGATCCTTGTGAACCTAAGTTGGTATCATTGTAAAATCAGTGCCAATAGGTCGACCAAGGACCAGCTGATAGAATGGATCCTTGTGAACCTAAGTTGGTATCCTTGTAAAATCATTGCCAATAGGTCGACCAAGGACCAGCTGATAGAATGGATCCTTGTGAACCTAAGTTGGTATCCTTGTAAAATCAGTGCCAATAGGTCGAACAAGGACCAGCTGATTGAATGGATCCTTGTGAACCTAAGTTGGTATCCTTGTAAAATCAGTGTCAATAGGTCGACCAAGGACCAGCTGATAGAATGGATCCTTGTGAACCTAAGTTGATATCCTTGTAAAATCAGTGTCAATAGGTCGAACAAGGGCCAGCTGATTGAATGGATCCTTATCTGTAAACCTTTTTATCCTTGGCAATATTATTGTTTCTTTCTTTGTTTCATTTTTCTGCTACCCTGCCATATTTTGTAAATAATTTCGAGATGTAGGTTCTATATACATATATATCCGATATTCTCGATTTCAGAACTCATAATCACCAGCGTTTGAAGCCTGGCAATAGATGAATAGAATCAGGTCTGGAGAAAAATTGATCATTTTCTGCTTTTAATTATCTCCAAACATTAACAGGGGGGGGGGGCAGATTAAAATTCAAATCGCGACAACGAAACAACTCAGTGGAGCGGCGCCATGAGTATCCAAGAGAATTCCCAACTGGAAATAGAGTTTGGTGAAATCCGATACATATCTAGTCACAAAACGTCTGAAATTATAAAAGTTAACAATAAAGTGGGAGAACATTAGAGGGGAACTTTCAGATACGTTCATGGACACAAGTCGCTAAATTTTCATGAATTTGAGCATTACAAATTTTCGACATATAAATAAAAACAAAACGCCACTGTAAAGAATTAATTGTTATTTCTTTACACGACAATCTTTGTGTCAGTTGTTTTAGTTTATTAAATATTTATATCTCAAATTCTCTTACCAGGCGAAAACATTTATTCAAAATTTTGGATAAGTAATAGAAGGATGAAAAAATGGGATCATAAACTACTGAAATGTTTCTGAAGAAGGCATAGAGTATTTTTTTCTGTTAAAGTCAAGAATAGTTTTTTGTTCCTAAGCGCGGTTGTTTTTGCTGATGAAACCGATCATATTTATCAAATTAGGTTTTCAGTTTGTCACATAATATAGATATTTATTTACAACTAGTGTATTTCCCACTAACATATTTCTGTCTTTGTTTAGATTTGTACGGATAATCCGGGAAAGATCAATGCTAAGAGGTTTGGTCAAGGACCAGATGGTAGAAAGGATCCCTGTCATGGCGGACTTGTGAACCTAAGTTGTTATCCTTGTAAAATATAGTTGTTTCTTTCTTTTTCTTTTCTTAGCGGTTTTATATTCATTTGTATATATTTATTAATAAAAGTGGCGTCTCTCTGTTTGGTGACTGTCGGGAACCAACATATAGTACTCAAGTTAAAACACATAATCGCTGGCGCACACTCACCGATATTTGATCGGCTTCGGAAAATCGGCATACGACAAAGTCGGGAATGATCAAATATGTTTGACTCGACTACGAACGAATTTAGTCCGTGCTATTTTTAGAAATCGCCTTTCTCCCCCTCACCCTTTTGGGGATTTTACATGCCTATTTTGACTCATTTTTGATGTCTTAAATTGCGCTTTCTTTCAGAATTTCTGAGATAATGAGTAATGGTTTTGTGTGCAGTAACTGTCAGATGGATGTTGATAAAATGTAGTGGTTTACTTTCATTTTGTTTAGTTCAAACTTTTCATGGTCATGCTATATTGAATTTTTGTACAGAAACCAAGTATTGGCCAGGCAAGTTTTCAAAGGAATTTCTGGAAAAAAGAAATGGAAGGTTGAATTTCATGATTTAACATTTAAACAGATCGAAAATGAATTACTTAGTAGCTGTTAGTCTGTTTGTTAAAACATGACAAATGATTTTATTCAATCTATCTGTAGAAAAAATCGCAACGTCGTCCCAAATAACCAACGGTCATTTAACGTGGTTTTATATTCCCTTTTCTGTCCGGTATTAAACATGTAACTATGATTCCGAAGCTGAACTATAGTATTGGGCTATTTAAATAAAAGTTTATGGCCGTGATTGAGGCAAAGTGTTTTGGCCGTGATTGATATACGATACTTGCTCAATTATCTTTTATATATCAATAATTCATAAGCTGGGACTAATGCCTTGTTTTGTTCTCCGTGTTTCGTTTTGCGATTCGAATCTCTAATACTGTGGGTTATATCAAATTAGAAAACAAGGAATTATTTTGCATTCTTTATCGTATATCTAGTATGAGCGTAAAAAGTATAAAAAATATGGTAGAAATATTGGAATTATCATTTAATTAAATAAATAAAAATGAAAAATCTAGTTGTGATATTTGTCTGTCTATTCAGGCTGACCAGTTTTACTGGCCAGGGGCGACAACTAGCATGGTGGCTGGTTTAATATTCACTGGGTGTAGCTTTGGCCTTACACCCTCTCCATACCGATATCTGAAAAAGACATTTTATATATTTATACATTTTATATTTATACATTTTATCTACAGATAATGAACAAGTGCTAAAAGCTTATAGATTATTCTGAGGGTAGTAGCGTTTACGCCCCCCCCCCCTCGTATCCCCTCCGCACCCCTGTGGTAGAAACGTTTCACCCTTACAACCAACAACCAAACTTCCTTGTTATGAGAAAGATGGCTATTGCAAACTTAAACATAGTTTGTTATAGTCGGACAAACTGGAAAAAGGAACCTGGCGGCAGTACACTTCAAGCGGTGGTTAAGAAGTTTCTTACTTCGTCGACGTCACCAACGAATCCTGGGTAACCACTGTCATGAGCATAACCAAGTACCATTGCACCATCTGTTTCCAGAATTCCTGCAAGAAAAATAGTATTGTTACAGTTTAATAGCAAGATTTCAGGATATGGGCCAATGGATCCTTTTTCAGGCCTTTGAAAGGTCAAGCCCTCTTTAATCTCTAAATTTATCTCAGATTATCTGAAATCATTTAGCTTTTGGAGCCTCTGACTGCCCTCAGACCCCGGTGTTAAGGAGATCGGCGAAATATCTCCCATTTTTGAGCATTATCTCTACATGGTTACAGTAAATGTTCAAAGTAGATTGAGCTCTGTCTGATATGAAAGAACAGTTTAATAACCCATACACCTATGTTTCCAAACTCGGACGCTATATCGGTATCATTGAATAGTTCAACATGGGGTAGATTTGTAGGGTGTAAAACTCGAGTTTGTAAATTAGAATACTTACTGACTCCAGCCCCCGATGATACTGTTCGTGGTTGAATTGGTGTTTGATTTATAACACTATTACCATTGCTGTCATACGTTCTGACCTCTCCTCGTAACACGCTACCATCAAAATGGAATACAACTTCTTTCCATTGGTTTACACCCTACGAATACAGAATAGTGAGATAAAAACTACCGGATGGTGCGTGGAACTTAATCAATGCCTATAGGGTCCCTTGATTATAATCACAATCCCGACATTGTATTTTGCCCCTTTCCGTCCATCGAGCTTGCCCCTTGTTTATATCCTCAGTTCTAGGTTGACGCCGCCCCTACTTTGTTTTAACTTTAGGTGACGGTAACTGGGGACTTATACCCCTAAACTTAACTTTTACGAAATACTGTAATATGATTGGATAACAATCCTAATTTAAAATTCAATTTTAGTGATTTACCAATCAGATAACTGGAACACTAAAATCATTTTAAGTTAAGTTTTCAAGAATAAGGTCCCAGATGACTGGAACACTAAAATCATCTTAAGTTAAGTTTTCAAGAATAAGGTCCCAGATGACTGGAACATTAAAATCATCTTAAGTTAAGTTATCAAGAATAAGGTCCCAGATGACTGGAACACTAAAACATATTAAGTTAAGTTATCAAGAATAAGGTTCCAGATGACTGGAACACTAAAATCATCTTAAAGGGGCACAATCTTGATTTTTAGTGGTCGTTTTGGGCCTTTGTTACATTTAAACAGTCCTCAGAAATACTCAAGCTCTAAGAAAATCGCAAAATACCTTGAAATATACCTCAAAAATTTCACTTTTTATTTTTTTTCCGTGCTGTACGCGGCTGGTCTTCAGTCAGTCTGAAAATTGTGTGTCCTGTTGACAAAATCTACAATTGTTATTACATGTACTTTCTTTTTGTTTTATCAGTGTGGGCCTGCGCAGTAGTCTATTTATAACTCTTTGATTTTCCAATATGGCGGGACGTTCATAATATCTTAAGACATTATGATTTTCAAACACGGATAAATATGTATACCCATGGATTTGAAGGCTCAAATTTCAAAGGTAAGCTCTGTAGACTATGTCTGATTAGCTAAACAAAAGATTTCATGTGTTTGAGGCTGTCGGATGATTGTCCGAAACAAATCAAGCCTGTGCCCCTTTAAGAATCAAGAATGAGGTCACTGGTATGGAAATAAAAAAGAAGAAAACAAGATACGTACTGGTGAAGTAGCGGAAGTTTCATATTTAACGTTGTATCCTTCAGATTCTGTATGTAAACCAAGGGTGACTTGACCGTTTCCTACCAAAATATACAGACCCGGTTTACTCAAACAGTCACCAGTGGCGAGCAAAGCCATATTTTGTCTACTTTCGGTGTCTCGGTATTTGATTTTGATGGCTAAAGGTAAGGTGAAATCGTTGTTGGTGTATCTCATGAACTGAATTCTCTGTCTGTTTTGACCATTGAAGGTAGCTAGTCCGTTATTAACAGCAGCACCCCCCTTGTTAACCACAGTGCTTCCTCTGATATCTACAACCTGGTTGCTGTTGAAGTTCACATTCACGTCTGGCTCGCATGGATCGACGTCTGTATGAAATATAACAAATACAAATTAAAATGTGAATATAACTCTATACCAGAGGCCATTTATCGAAACTTGCATCGGCTGTAACCAACAACATAATGTACACAAGCGAAAATATATAGATTTAAACTTCAGTTTGTGGTTTAAGGAGAAGGGGGGGGGGCGTGGGGTCCCAATCAAAAACGGATATAACATGCAAATCAAACCAAAAATAACAACATGGATTATTGTTAAAGTTACGTGAAAGGCACACATCAAAGCTAAATGACTGCACGAGTTAATGTCCTATATACAATAAAACATACAGTTTGGGTTTGACGGATTTTTATTTTTACGGATGTTTAGTTTTGTTTTTGATATAAACAATATCTTATTTACAAATATATTCAGAGATATATCAAATGAAATAGATTGGGAAACAGACTTGGCCTATATTTCCCATCTCCCTCCGCATGGGTTGAGGAATCGGTCGGATACAGTTGGAAGCCTCCCTTTTTATAGACAGGCGATTCAAATATCATCAAAAAACAGTATCTATTGGACGCGGTGTGTTATATAAGTAGCTATTGGACGCGGTGTGTTATATAAGTAGCTATTGGACGCGGTGTGTTATATAAGTAGCTATTGGACACGGTGTGTTTTATAAGTAGCTATTGGCCGCGGTGTGTTGTATAAGTATCTATTGGACACGGTGTGTTATATAAGTAGCTATTGGACGCGGTGTGTTATATAAGTAGCTATTGGACGCGGTGTTTTATATATTTAGCTATTGGACGCGGTGTGTTATATAAGTATCTATTGGACGCGGTGTGTTATATAAGTATCTATTGGACACGGTGTGTTATATAAGAAGCTATTGGACGCGGGGTGTTATATAAGTAGCTATTGGACGCGGTGTGTTATATAAGTATCTATTGGACACGGTGTGTTATATAAGTAGCTATTGGACGCGGTGTGTTGTATAAGTATCTATTGGACACGGTGTGTTATATAAGTATCTATTGGACGCGGTGTGTTATATAAGTAGCTATTGGACGCGGTGTGTTATATAAGTATCTATTGGACACGGTGTGTTGTATAAGTAGCTATTGGACGCGGGGTGTTATATAAGAATCTATTGGGCACGGTGTGTTATATAAGTAGCTATTGGACGCGGTGTGTTATATAAGTATCTATTGGACACGGTGTGTTATATAAGTATCTATTGGACGCGGTGTGTTATATAAGTAGCTATTGGACGCGGGGTGTTATATAAGTATCTATTGGACGCGGTGTGTTATATAAGTAGCTATTGGACGCGGGGTGTTATATAAGTAGCTATTGGACGCGGTGTGTTATATAAGTATCTATTGGACGCGGTGTGTTATATAAGTATCTATTGGACGCAGTGTGTTATATAAGTATCTATTGGCCGCGGTGTGTTGTATAAGTATCTATTGGACGCAGTGTGTTATATAAGTAGCTATTGGACGCGGTGTGTTATATAAGTATCTATTGGACGCGGTGTGTTATATAAGTAGCTATTGGACGCGGTGTGTTATATAAGTATCTATTGGACGCAGTGTGTTATATAAGTAGCTATTGGACGCAGTGTGTTATATAAGTAGCTATTGGACGCAGTGTGTTATATAAGTAGCTATTGGACGCGGTGTGTTATATAAGTAGCGTTTGTGTTATATCTTGATATATGAATATGAGAATCGACTTAATACAATATACTTACATACACCGGGACAGACTCCGTCACTGTGGATGGTACAGGAACAATCGCTCAGATTAAAATTGGTTCCAGCTGGACAATGCATATCGTACGAAACACTTGGGGACACGACCCACTTGAATTTACATGGGTTTAACTTGTCCATTTGCCATTATAAGTCTTTCTTTGTCACACGAGACTGAAATATCAATAGAAATATTTAAATCTGCTTGATTACCTGTCTTAATTATTAGTTATTCTATTTGGTTAGACCTTCGCTGGGGACCAAACTTAAAAGTGTGCAACATTATTTGACCTAATAATAAGAATGATGTGTTTCAGTTATGACAACCAACCGAAAGGGTAAGTTATATAAAGGAAAAGGAACATTTTTCAGAAAACGAGTTAAAAATTGTTAAAAAGAGCTCAATTGTAGTTAAGTTCTTCTACTAGATACTGGATACTTTCCTCTGAATTATATATCATTAGCTGCTTTCTATCTTCAGGATTTGGGGTTATGTTTGATAGAAGAATGTACGATGTTTTATCATGCTACCAATAGGTATATAACATGATCATTTCTAGGAGAAAGAGGCAGAATCTTCGTCTTATACCTTGACTCAAATAGTCACATGTCTGGTATCACAGAAAGAATGATTTGATTGGATAGACAGATTGTATCAATTAACTTAATGCTGTAGTACACTCCAATGAAAATGCTGTGTTTAATTATACCGGATATCTGGTTATGTCAAACCAGAGAAGTGGCTATTGAGGCAAATGTATATGACGAAGTTAATGATGACCCTAGCTACGTCTTTACTCACAGGCTCTGCCGAGGTCAGGATCTGAACAATGAAATTTACAGGATGCGTCTGTAACACATCGATTCTGTGTAGCATCGAAGCCAGTATTATCGGGACAGCATTGACTTTTTACTTGACCATCAGTACAGTTGAAGTAAGCTCCACACGATACTGAAGCGAAGACATAGGTTCCGGAGTCGCACTGGCCCTTGTAATTATCGGAGGAGATCAAACCAACGCAGTTTTTCAAATCATCGTGCCAAAACAAACTATCTGGACATCTTAAAACATTGGCAATGAAACCATTTCCAAAATCTTCTCTTTTACATTGGACAAAGTATCGTCCGTCCACGACTCCGGCGGGATTTTTGTACGTAACGTATCCAACACCATTCTCAGCAGCACATTCGTCACAGACGGAGCTGCTTACATTGGGTCCTACAATTTTCAAATTTCTATTAGTATTATTGTGTATATGAACCATTATATACAATGAGAAATGCGAGAGTGGGTGCTTCTGTTCTTTAAACAAGTGAGGGGGTTGTACACGTTTTTGGGATTTATTATAAGAAACAAGAGTCTATGACTGCAGAGTTGTAAAAGAAAGGGTATCGTGGACAATTTTTCCATGTCAGCCATCAAACCTGTATCACTGACAGGGGAAACCCGATAAAAGGTATCTCTCAATACGCCATATTCCCACTAGGCCTTTGTCATACATGTGATGGAATTACATATTCATAGCTTAATATTGTCCAATCAAACTTGGCCCTAGAATCTTTCTAGGAAATCTCAACCAATCAAAGACGCTTTGTTCTCATGTCCACGCCTTCAAAACGAAGTGTAGTGAGGTTAGTGTAATGTTAGCCAAAGCGACCATAACCTGTATCAGACCTGTAATCGGGATACGATGTTCTCAACAATGCCTGGATTGAATCCTTGACCTTCAGGTTAAGGAGGAAGCGTCTAATTCGCTGTGTCACTGTGACTCTGCCAGGAGTGAAAGAAAGAGGAGCTGTACTTCTTTGATTAACTTACCTGGGATGATTACACCCCCACAGCCTAGATTTGCAAGTCTGTCGAATTCGTTGAGTAAGAGACTAGCTTGTGCATTGAGGTTATTAACAGCACCGATATCCACACGACTACCGGAAGTAGAAATCTGTTCCAGTTCGTTTTGGTTGTATTGGGCACCTCCAATAAGCTTCTGGACACCAATAGAGTACACTGTAGCAGCACGCTTCAGTTGGTTGGCCTGGAAGACTGGAATCACGCCGTTTCGGGATGGATTAGCAGTGACAACAATGGCGGTTTTTTTTGCAGTTGGTCGTCCGGCTATATTGAATAAATTGGTAGCTGCTGCCAGACCGTTACCAATAAGAAGCCCAGAACCAAGGAAATTAGCATTACTTGCTAATTCCGAAATAACGAGGTTGCGATTGTCGTTGACGTTTATAAGTCTGGTACGCGAGTCCTGGTCATTGACAAACACAGCCCCAACTCGGATATTCAGACTGTTGACTTGAGGTCGACCAACAAATTGTTCTAATGATCGGATAAAGCTGGTATAAAGGAGGCCGTTGGTAGTCTCTGATGAGTCGACTATAAAGATGATATCTTGCGGGCAGTTGTCTGAAATACAGAAAGTAAACCAAGACTCAAAAACAAGAAACAAAAACATAAAAAGTACGCTATAATAAACGTAGATACGTTTTTGGGTTAAAGGACGTCGATGGGTTGTTTTTCGATCACTCCACACAAGCCACGACTGGTGAGCTTGTAAATTGGCATTCCACTTTTCAGAACTGTTATTGGCAACCAAAATTCAGTCAATATGATGCAGAAAATAAGGATTGTAATTTAATAAAATATATGTCGATCACCACTTACCTGGTAAAGCAGCGTTGTTGTACTTGGCAATAAATGCCACGATGGCAAGACACAGGCTGATAACAAGTCTCATATTTAACGTTCTGAAAATAACAAGATTAAAGGCTTTAGAACAATTTGAATCAATTTCCATACAAACAGGAAATATCCGTCGATCAGAGACGGGTCGATCGGGAATATTATAGTTGATGCCTTCAAAGGTAAGAACTATCAAGTGTTTCGAGAAGAATAAGTATACTCCGTTACTACTAGGTCTTGCTTTACATAATGACTTCAATGAATTTTGTAAGGAGTAAAAATCCCTTACACAAGACAATGGAAAAGGCACAACTCTTAATCAATATAAATCTGTTGAAATGAATTGTAAAATTTAAACCGAACTGAAACGTCCTGTGCCTTTTTCCTTTTTTTTTCTTTTTTTCTTTTTTTTTTTTTTTTTTTTTTTGATGAAAACAGTAAAAGAGTTTATTAAATAATTTTTTGTAGTTGTGATATAACTGAACATTAACACGTTGAAGCCGTGGTGGCTCAGAACAGGCGCTTGTTCCTTCAGCGTGTAGTCGTTCGAATGGGTTAATAAACCGAGGTCCCGTGTGCTACAGTCTATGCACGTTAAAGATCCCTTGACAGTCGCAAAAGAGGTAGACTGTTGCCACTGTCCTGGAAAAATGTACCTCATTGAACACTGCTTTGTATTGCTCTTCATCATAAGCCCATAAGGTGCAGAAGAGTGGAACTAAAAGTTCATTTCATTTATAAAGTCAACGTACGAAAAACAATATATTAACCGTAAGTCGGAAACCCGAATCTAAAAGAGCAAAATATTGTGAATGTATAAGGCTGCGACTATTTTAGGTATTACTGCACATTGCTAATTCAGTTTAGTGAAAATATCATCTTATCTGCAGACAGTCATCTTGAGATCTAATACACCAGATTTTCATCCCCTTATCTCGGCAATATTATTATTATTGACAAGACGGTCTAAATTTACATAACAAAATACTGTGAAATCTGTAGCCGAATATTTCCGATTGTGTGGAATCGAAAAAGAGTAGGCTGATACCGCTGTCTTGGTAACTTTCCCTCAATGCACACTGCATGACGTTGCGGTAGCCTAGCAATATGCAGAAATATAGGAAATAAAACACCATTTCATTTCATTTTTTAACTCAACGTCGGAAAAAGCTTGTCGAAACAATATTGCCAAGTAATGTGGGTGCAAAAGAATAGGACGTAAAACTCCTTCATTAGATTTACCGCTATATTTTGTACCCATATACTGTTCTATATAGCCTACATACAGCTGGGACTGTATGCGGAGTAAAATATAAGTTAGCTTACCTTGTAATATCTATTCGAGACAGGTTTCTCTAAGTCTGAAGTCTAGTATTGTCTACTGCTAGTTTTATACCCAAAAAGTATCAGTTATAAAAAGGGTAGTCGTTCCTCACTTTCACTGGTTGATTACATTCAATAATAGAAGGTGTGTTGGTTTTTCTCTTTCTTTACACTTTTATAAAATAAATACTTCTTATTTTGTTCAATAAATACAAAGTAAACACTCGTGCTTATGTATGCCCCCGTGTATTATCAATTTTGTCCATGATTAAATTGCGTGGGTAAATTAAGAAACATTGTGAATGGCGACCTTCCTAATTTTGATTGTCCGTCTATTCTGTATCAAAGAAACGACAACATCTGCATTATTTGTTTGTATTTAAGATAAATGTTCAATTTACTAATAACCTCAACCTGAATCTAACAAGTCATTAATTATCTCCCCTGTCGCTCCATGCTTTCAGTGAAAAAATAAATATCTATATTTTAAGTTCACCTGGATCCTTTCTACCATCTGGTGCTTGTCTTGGCATTGATCTTTTCTCGATTATCTGTACGCATTTACAGCTGGGTGGACTTGAATTGGGTGAAAATGATTTATTCAAGGTTATTGGACTTTCACATTCTGGACAGAAACGCCATTGTAAAGACCTGCATCTCTTAGCCTTTATACCGATCCCGAAACTTTAGAATATGCTACAGGATCTCTGTTTGGTTTAGGCACTTTTAAAGTATGTTCTATTGGCTAGATTTACCTAATGATTTTGTTGAAGTGTTAACCTCTCAGTATGCCGGGTCACAAACTATGATATGTGTATATATGTAAATGGTTTCAACAAGTTAAAAGTCTAGTGCTGATGTACAGAGTATCTCATAAAATACGACCTATTTTCTTTCTACCTCATTTTTGACACAGTTAACATATTCCCAAAATTTATTCACCAAGTTGTCCCATAATGAAGACCATTTTATCTCTGGTAAATCTGTAGAAATTGAAAATATTTTAGGTAGTCTTTTTTCAATAATTGATAATGTGCTCCATCCACGTTCCCCAAGACGGTCTCCCGACGTTTGAATCCTGTCCGAAGTAACATCTAATAATGGACGGCCATTGTGACCTCTGCCCTGCCGAATCCTCTCATATGTTGTCTTTGTGTCTGAACCACCGACTTGTAGCAAGGTAGGCTTCAACAAGATTTATCCGCTGCTGCGTCCAATACTATTTATTCAAATCCATGGTGGTACCACAATACCTCTATTCTATATCACCTAAAAAATAATGGAGAAATATCATCATGTAGTTTTTTTTAGAAAAAAAACAAAATAGGTCGTTTTTTATATACCACAACAGTTGACCGTAAATCTTCTGAGCTTCTACTGCAATACATAACAATGGCATAAAGATCGTTCAAAACATGCTCTTGGTCATCCAGTTACCATTCCTTGGTGTGGTTTACAATCATATATAATCGTAAAACTTTTCACTGGCCATCTATAAAGGGAAGCAAGGCTCATGAAGGCCAAAACTGAATAGTACAATTAACCAGATAATTATCGGCAGGTTTGGACAACATTATCCATGTTTTTAAACAGATTACACAATTTAGTCATTTCAAAAATTGAAAATTAAATCAGTAGGTTTTAGTATCATAAATACTACATTTAAAAGGCCCGTCGTTTCACATAGAGGATATTAAGTTAAAACTGGTTCGATTTCATTATCAGATTTACATAATCTTGTAAGGTTAATATTAAATTATTTAACCTGAAACGTTAAGTAGATTTGCCGCCATAGGTTTTCAATTATTGGATTCGGACTTTTTCTGCCCACTTATTAGTGTTTTTGATACTTCTTGGGGCCAGAATTCGACTGAACATGTTTTATAGACAGAATAAATCGATCATGAGTAGTGAACTAAAAGCAGAAACATGTTAGACTGTATTTACTACTATTTATAGTCTTCCTTCCGGAACCTTATTTGACTTCAAATATAATAAAAGGGAAGAAACAAGCATTTTATAAGATGATATATCTATCTATCTATCAACCGGTGCTTTGCCAAACCCTTTTGGCATTGATGTTTCCCGGATAATCAGCACCAAATTACAGCTGGGTTGATTGGAATAATGAGGAAAGATGACTTATTCAGAACCCATTTACAGCTAAGCCGACAGGAATAATGAGGAAAGATGACTTATTCAAGGTTACGATATTTTCACGCGCATAGTAAGGTATGATCCCCTGACTACAATTTGTTCCAGATATCCAAGCAAATGGCGTCATTCCAACACCCTAACCTACTGCCTTACACCCTGTTCTTAGTAGTAGTTGTGTTCGGTTGTCGATACACAAGTTCAGAAATGAAGTGAATGGAGTTTTATGCTCTACTCTTCTCCTGTGCTTAATAGACTAGCGAAGAAGGGAAACGTCATGCAGTGTGCAATTAAGGGAATTTCGCCAGGAAAGCGGCATTAGCAGACTTTTTTTGTGATTTCCAACTGTCGAGCGATCTTTTACGTGCCCAGCCTGGGTTTATTTTACCATCCGACCATCCGAAGACCAACTGACCTGACTTAGAAGGAGAAGCTAAAGACGGGATGAGCCAACATACACCAGTCTGACAAGTAGAAGACTATCTTCACATTGTTAAGCTATTATGAACATCGTCTTATACCTTGACTCAAATAGCCACCTTTATTGTATCATTGGTATCATTGAATGCAGTCAGTTGTCTGGGTTGTAAGTTAGCTAAAACAGCCAATCAGATGCCTCGACAGAAAGACTGTATGTACATTATAGCTTGTTGTTTCGGGCTTTGTGTGTGGTACAGATCTCTGGTTGAATGTATTCGCTGGCATAAAATCCAACCAGGAAGCTGCATTGACAAACTTCCGTGATTTTGGATACAAGTAGACGAATGTTGTAAGAGCTTGACATTGTAAAGATGAAAGAAGACCCCATTAAAAGAATACTGCGTCCTGGAATAAAACTTGGCCAATAACAGCTCTTTTCATCGGTAGATATACCTGCTGCCATAAATAATGCAACAGAATCTTTATATAATACGATAAAACTTAGTTATTATCCATAGAAATGCAATTAATTATTACTTAATAAATTGATTAAGCGTTTTTCAATTATAACTTTTTCGGATTTTCGGATTTTAAGATTACTTTATGACACCAGGTAAGTTCACTGATGAATATATACTCATATTGACCTTTCTTGATAACTCAAATTTTCATTTTTCAAGACGCAGTATCACTTTAAAGCAAAAACCATGTGTAAAATGAGTGGTTTAATTTCCGGGGAGTGTTCCTTTATATACTTAACCATTAAGTACCAATTTTAGGTTTTAATAAAAACACAAATATCTTAACCGCCCTAGAATCGACTGGTTACTACGATGATAAACAGTTCATTGTAACAAAAATGTTCCTTAAATATAAAGTGTTTAATTTAATACGTCACACGTGGCAAGTAATAATGTTTCTGAAAAACGATTATATAAGTGGGCATCTTTACAATGTCAAGTTATTACAAAGTTCATCTTAAACATCTTTACATTGTCAAGCTATTACAAAGTTCATCTTAAACATCTTTACAATGTCAAGCTATTACAAACTTCATCTTATACATCTTTACAATGTCAAGCTATTACAAACTTCATCTTATACATCTTCACAATGTCAAGCTATTACAAACTTCATCTTATACATCTTTACAATGTCAAACTATTACAAACTTCATCTTATACATCTTCACAATGTCAAGCTATTACATTAATTCTTCATGTCGTATTACATGCTATACTCTACAATGTCAAACTATTACAAACGTCATCTTATACATCGTCACAATGAAACTATTCAGAATTTTTTCATCTCAAGCATTCTTCATCAATGTAAAATACGAACTCATCCTTCATATGACAGCAAAGATAAGGTCTTCAATCAAATTGCAATGTTTAATTGGGTAATTGACCAATTCAAAATATTGGCCTTTGTGAGAGAGTAGTAGGATGTAAACAATTTGTTATGTGTATCGGGGACAATGAAATGATTGACTTGTATCATTCTAGTTTTCAATCAGACGTCTGTTGTCCCTTCAATTCCACTGTAACTAAGTGTTTTATGAAGTCAGTATATCCCCTTAACTTGACCTGACATCTCGAATATTATGTATGGTCGCGTTCTGGCTTGTAATCTGTTTTAAATCTCTTTATAATTTCACTACGTATATCATTAACTTATTCAGGGTTTCTCGGATGGATCTTATTGTTTATTTGTTGTTTCGTTATTGATGCTCAGTTGTTAATGTCATAATGTAGTTTGCCCTACTTGATAACAATAAGAGAATACTTATTGAAACGTGTTAACTCGATATTATATTCAGATGAACCCGAGCATTCATAAACTTTTATTATAAACAGTTACGTTTATAGAAACTTGATCAAGGCAGTAAATGGCAACATGCTGGATCCTACAGATGTCACTGCGACTAGGTAAGATACCAGATATTGCCTGAAAGTCCAACGAGATATTATTGTTTATATGGTATCATATTTTGATAATATCAGTTGTGCACATTTAAGGAAGCTCGACAGTTGAAAATCGCAAAAAGAGTAAGTTTATGTCGTTACCCTGGCAAAATTTCCCTCGTCACACACTACATGGCGTTGTCCGTCTTTAACCCATAAGATGTAGAAGAGTAGGACGTAAAACTAAATTTATTTAGATTATGTCAGTTGACTTTCATTCACTAATTCTCTTCAGTCTATAATTGTATAAAGAAAAATCAATGTCCAAAAAGTAAGTTTAGGCGCACTGGTAATTACTGAATGGACAACTTAGAGTACAGTTGACACCAATATTCTTTACTGAAGACTTGAAGCTATGGAGTGTTCAAAATTTAAGTTCAGGTGCATGAGGAGATTTTATTGCAAACCACGTATTTTGCCCATGGTTTCATTATACTATAATATATACTTGATATCGTATAGTTGACTAAATAAATACGCCCTTTCAAAACAGTTCTTTTTTCGCTTTTTCTCCAAAATTGAACAATGATTATGTGATATTGTGAAGTAGAATAATGTATTTTACAATCCGTACAGCACAAGATATATATGTATACCTGCGGTTGACAATACAACCGACATCTACAAAGAAACCACAATACCTCTTGCAAACACAAAGTAACAATACATTCTGAAAGAAATTGTAAACAGATTTTGTTGGGTTTTTAGTATATAACTGCTTTTAATAACGTCGGTTTACAGTAACAATGTTAATATTATACTGTGGTTTTAATACTGATATTGAAAGAGAGAAAGTCATTGCGTTTGTAATTCGGGATAGTGATGATAATGCCCATGTTGGGGGTGTTTGTCACTGGATACCTTCTCATTTCCCTAACCCTGGAGCCTCAGCCATAAAAAAAGGTTGGCATTTTGAACGAATTATGCAACTTTCGTGCATGTCAGATAAATCTAAAGACTGCATACTTATTATTCCAGACCCCAATTAACGCTCGAAAATGGCGAATTATGTCCCTTTAAATCGGCGTCTTAACAACTTGATTGAGTCTAGAAACTTTGCGTAACGTCGAACTACACGAAGACATTTATCTTAAACAATTTTTCATAATCTTCATAATCACAGAACTAATAACCTTATCAAGTTTCATTCAAATCAAACTTAACGAAATGAATAGAGTTTTACGCCTTACTCTTCTGCACCTGGGTTAATAAAGATGGACTCTTGGTAATAGAAATGAAATGAAATTAATGCAATGTGTAGAAATTTTGATAGAACAGCGGCATTAGCCTACTCTTTTTTCGATCTCCACCTGTTTCATAAGATGTCTCAATTTGAAAAAAACAAAAACTCGACTCTGTCTTCAAATGCCGACGAGAATCGAATACAAGCAACTTTTGTAGTTTTTCATTCTGTGGTAATTAAATCAAATTAGTCAGGCAGTTTAGGGTTAATTTATTGGGCACCTCAATTTGTTTGAATCAACAAAAACATGCAATTTTATGTAGCACAAAGTTAATAGGTATATAACAATCCAGTTGGTAAATATACACAACAATCTGCTATGTTTTCTCTCAGAATAAATTACTGAGATCTATTCAGAATGTCATGTATATTTGTAATGAATAGAATAGGCGAGGTAGCTGCGCCCTGACTTATACTAATTCTTCTGCATCCGTCATTCACAGTTTATATTGTTACATGCGACACTCCTCATTAACTTTTTAACATTATGTTTGTCGGAGCATATTGACACACCCGATGTCTCTATCTCAGGTGGTATAAGATGCAGAAAAGTAGGACGTAAAACTCAATTCTTTCATTTCATTTTTATTTAAGGTGGTGTTCACGTGGTTCAGACCACAAATGACAAGTTTGACTGTATAGTTCACTCTTTGAATGATATAAACTTTACAGTTCCTGCCCGTCTTCATTAGCCCATAAGGTACAGAAGAGAGGGACATAAAACTCCATTTATTTCATTTCATTTTCAGTTCATGCAGAATTTAATTTTGTTAACGAATCGCACTTTTTCTAGAACCACACACCTTTCTAACACTATACTGATGGTATGAAACACAGGAACAAATAGAACCGTTCTCTGTCCATTATTGACTGTTTATTTAACGCCACGAATTAGTCCTTAAATATAGGCTTGTGATATCAATTTTTGTAAGTTGAAGCATTTAGACCTATTCTTGAGTTATACGCCCAGATTTGAAACTGTAAGGTATACAGTTTATGACCCAAATATATATATGAAAAGACCTGTTGCCGGATTATTCTAAGTATATTTTTTTTAAATCTGACTGATGTTGCGACTGTAGCAGAATCCTCCAAATCATATAAATAAAATGAATGGAATTTACGTCCTACTTTTCTAGACCTAATTCCAATCCATATAATTTGTGTCTATCGCTCTTGATTAAGTCTTAAAGTGGATGTGATAACGATTGTTTGTCCTAAACTTCTAAAGACAGTTTTTGACCACGGGCCACTACTCTGTCACGGCTGTTATCTGTAAGAGATACGGTGATCGTCATCGCCTCAGATTGTGAGTAAACCGTTTCATGTGTAGTGTTTGCTGTATCATCAATCATCACTGTTGAGACCTCTCGACAGTCATCAGGGATTAGAAACCAAAGGGTCGCCACAATTAGGTGAAAACTAACAGAGGTCGATAGAAAGGGTCGCATTTATAAAACTGGAGATATTGTGAAAGCACCAGAGCCTCAATAGATATGAAAGACTTAATGTACCCGTCTATAATTTCATACATCCAGATGAAAATTATCTTTTCTGTTTCGCCCATTATTATAAAATATAACTGAAGGTAATACGAACATTATGTGTACACAAAACAGCACCAAGTCCTCAATGAAATAACTGAGGATAAGTTAAATACCGGTCAATAGTGTGTTGGTTTAGAGACAATTACACTTATCTTTTGGCCCTGAAAGTATTGTTTACATTTCGTGAATGAAAGGATGTCAGTAACTGTAACAGGTATTTTAAGTTATATGTACCAAATAGATGTTGGTTCAAACATCGACGGTTCTGGTATTTAGGTGAGGAAAGTTACAGCTTACACCACTCCACTCAACAACGTACACCATTCCACTCAACAACGTACACCAGTCCACTCAACAACGTACACCAGTCCTCTCAAAAACCTACACCATTTCACTCATCAACGTACACCAGTCCTCTCAAAACGTACACCAGTCCACTCAACAACGTACACCAGTCCACTCAACAACGTACACCAGTCTACTCAACAACGTACACCAGTCATCTCAACAACGTACACCAGTCCACTCAACAACGTACACCAGTCCACTCAACAACGTACACCAGTCCACTCAACAACGTACACCAGTCATCTCAACAACGTACACCAGTCATCTCAACAACGTACACCAGTCCACTCAACAACGTACACCAGTCCTCTCAAAAACGTACACCAGTCCACTCAACAACGTACACCAGTCCTCTCAAAAACGTACACCAGTCCTCTCAAAAACGTACACCAGTTCACTCAACAACGTACACCAGTCCTCTCAAAAACCTACACCAGTCCACTCAACAACGTACACAGTCATCTCAACAACGTACACCAGTCATCTCAAAAACGTACACCAGTCCTCTCAACAACGTACACCAGTCATCTCAACAACGTACACCAGTCCTCTCAACAACGTACACAGTCATCTCAACAACGTACACCAGTCCACTCAAACGTACACCAGTCCACTCAACAACGTACACCAGTCCTCTCAAACTCAACAACGTACACCAGTCCTCTCAACAACGTTTCACCAGTCCACTCAACAACGTACACCAGTTTCCCCTCAACAAAGTACACCAGTCCACTCAACAACGTACACCAGTCCTCTCAAAAACCTACACCATTTCACTCAACAACGTACACCAGTCCTCTCAACAACGTACACCAGTCATCTCAACAACGTACACCAGTCCACTCAACAACGTACACCAGTCTACTCAACAACGTACACCAGTCATCTCAACAACGTACACCAGTCCACTCAACAACGTACACCAGTCCACTCAACAACGTACACCAGTCTACTCAACAACGTACACCAGTCATCTCAACAACGTACACCAGTCATCTCAACAACGTACACCAGTCCACTCAACAACGTACACCAGTCCTCTCAAAAACGTACACCAGTCCACTCAACAACGTACACCAGTCCTCTCAAAAACGTACACCAGTCCTCTCAACAACGTACACCAGTCCACTCAACAACGTACACCAGTCCTCTCAAAAACCTACACCAGTCCACTCAACAACGTACACCAGTCATCTCAACAACGTACACCAGTCATCTCAAAAACGTACACCAGTCCTCTCAACAACGTACACCAGTCATCTCAACAACGTACACCAGTCCTCTCAACAACGTACACCAGTCATCTCAACAACGTACACCAGTCCACTCAACAACGTACACCAGTCCACTCAACAACGTACACCAGTCCTCTCAAACTCAACAACGTACACCAGTCCTCTCAACAACGTACACCAGTCCACTCAACAACGTACACCAGTCCTCTCAACAACGTACACCAGTCCACTCAACAACGTACACCAGTCCTCTCAACAACGTACACCAGTCCACTCAACAACGTACACCAGTCCTCTCAACAACGTACACCAGTCCACTCAACAACGTACACCAGTCCTCTCAACAACGTACACCAGTCCACTCAACAACGTACACCAGTCCACTCAACAACGTACACCAGTCCTCTCAACAACGTACACCAGTCATCTCAACAACGTACACCAGTCCACTCAACAACGTACACCAGTCCACTCAACAACGTACACCAGTCCTCTCAACAACGTACACCAGTCCACTCAACAACGTACACCAGTCCTCTCAAAAACGTACACCAGTCCACTCAACAACGTACACCAGTCATCTCAACAACGTACACCAGTCCTCTCAAAAACGTACACCAGTCCACTCAACAACGTACACCAGTCCTCTCAAAAACCTACACCATTTCACTCAACAACGTACACCAGTCCTCTCAAAAACGTACACCAGTCCTCTCAACAACGTACACCAGCCCACTCAACAACGTACACCAGTCATCTCAAAAACGTACACCAGTCCTCTCAACAACGTACACCAGTCCTCTCAACAACGTACACCAGTCCTCTCAACAACGTACACCAGTCCACTCAACAACGTACACCAGTCCTCTCAACAACGTACACCAGTCCACTCAACAACGTACACCAGTCCTCTCAAAAACCTACACCATTTCACTCAACAACGTACACCAGTCCTCTCAAAAACGTACACCAGTCCACTCAACAACGTACACCAGTCATCTCAACAACGTACACCAGTCCTCTCAACAACGTACACCAGTCATCTCAACAACGTACACCAGTCCTCTCAAAAACCTACACCATTTCACTCAACAACGTACACCAGTCCTCTCAACAACGTACACCAGTCATCTCAACAACGTACACCAGTCCACTCAACAACGTACACCAGTCCTCTCAACAACGTACACCAGTCCTCTCAACAACGTACACCAGTCCACTCAACAACGTACACCAGTCCACTCAACAACGTACACCAGTCCACTCAACAACGTACACCAGTCCTCTCAACAACGTACACCAGTCATCTCAACAACGTACACCATTCCTCTCAACAACGTACACCAGTCCACTCAACAACGTACACCAGCCCACTCAACAACGTACACCAGTCCTCTCAAAAACGTACACCAGTCCTCTCAAAAACCTACACCATTTCACTCAACAACGTACACCAGTCCTCTCAAAAACCTACACCATTTCACTCAACAACGTACACCAGTCCTCTCAAAAACCTACACCATTCACTCAACAACGTACACCAGTCCTCTCAACAACGTACACCAGTCCTCTCAACAACGTACACCAGTCCACTCAACAACGTACACCAGTCATCTCAACAACGTACACCAGTCCTCTCAAAAACGTACACCAGTCTACTCAACAACGTACAACAGTCCACTCAACAACGTACACCAGTCCACTCAACAACGTACAACAGTCCACTCAACAACGTACACCAGTCCACTCAACAACGTACACCAGTCCACTCAACAACGTACACCAGTCCTCTCAACAACGTACACCAGTCCACTCAACAACGTACACCAGTCCACTCAACAACGTACACCAGTCCACCTAACAGCGTACACCAGTTCATCCAACAGCACGAACTAGTCCACCCAACAACGTACACCAGTCCACCCAAAAGCATACACAAGTCTACCCAACAGTGTAAACCAGTCTACTCAACCGCGTACACCAGTCTACCCAGCAGCGTACACCAGTCTACCCAACAGCGTACACCAGTCTACTCAACAGCGTACACCAGTCTACCCAACAGCGTACACCAGTCTACCCAACAGCGTACACCAGTTTACCCAACAGCGTACACCAGTCTACCCAACAGCGTAAACCAGTCTACTCAACAGCGTACACCAGTCTACCCAACAGCGTAAACCAGTCTACCCAACAGCGTACACCAGTCTACCCAACAGCGTAAACCAGTCTACTCAACAGCGTACACCAGTTTACCCAACAGCGTAAACCAGTCTACTCAACAGCGTACACCAGTCTACCCAACAGCGTAAACCAGTCTATCCAACAGCGTACACCAGTCTACCCAACAGCGTAAACCAGTCTATCCAACAGCGTATACCAGTCTACCCAACAGCGTAAACCAGTCTACCCAACAGCGTACACCAGTCTACCCAACAGCGTAAACCAGTCTACCCAACAGCGTACACCAGTCTACCCAACAGCGTACACCAGTCTACCCAACAGCGTACACCAGTCTACCCAACAGCGTAAACCAGTCTACCCAACAGCGTACACCAGTCTACCCAACAGCGTAAACCAGTCTATCCAACAGCGTACACCAGTCTACCCAACAGCGTAAACCAGTCTACCCAACAGCGTACACCAGTCTACCCAACAGCGTTTACCAGTCTACCCAACAGCGTACACCAGTCCACCCAACAGCGTAAACCAGTGTACCCAACAGCGTAAACCAGTCTACCCAACAGCGTACACCAGTCCACCCAACAGCGTACACCAGTCTACCCAACAGCGTAAACCAGTCTACCCAACAGCGTACACAAGTCCACCCAACAGCGTACACCAGTCTACCCAACAGCGTAAATCAGTCTACTCAACAGCGTAAACCAGTCTACCCAACAGCGTACACCAGTCTACCCAACAGCGTATACCAGTCTACCCAACAGCGTACACCAGTCTACCCAACAGCGTAAACCAGTGTACCCAACAGCGTAAACCAGTCTACCCAACAGCGTACACCAGTCCACCCAACAGCGTACACCAGTCTACCCAACAGCGTAAACCAGTCTACCCAACAGCGTACACCAGTCCACCCAACAGCGTACACCAGTCTACCCAACAGCGTAAATCAGTCTACTCAACAGCGTACACCAGTCCACCCAACAGCGTACACCAGTCCACCCAACAGCGTACACCAGTCTACCCAACAGCGTACACCAGTCCACTCAACAGCGTACACCAGTCCACCCAACAGCGTACACCAGTCCACCCAACAGCGTACACCAGTCTACCCAACAGCGTACACAAGTCCACTCAACAACGTACACCAGTCAAGTAATCAAGTAATTTGATTTAATTACCATAGAATGAAAAAATAGACCAGATTCTCGTCGTATTTGAAGACAGAGTCGAGTTTTTTTTTTAACTTGAGACATCTTATGTAACAGGTGGAGGTCGATAAAAGAGTAGGCTAATGTCGCTGTTCTAGCAAACTTACCCTCAATACAGATTACATGTCGTTACCCGTCTAGATTAGCCCAGTAGGTGCAGAAAAGTAAGACGTAAAACTCCATTCATTTCAATTCTTTAAGTTTGATTTGAATAAAACTTGATAAGGTTATTTCACCTAGTTCTGTAATTATGAAGATTATGAAAAATTGTTTAAGATACATGTTCAAGTCTTCGTGTAGTTCGACGTTATGCAAAGTTTCTAGACTCAATCAAGTTGTTAACACGCCGATTTAAAGGGACATAATTCGCCATTTTCGAGCGTTAATTGGGGTCTGGAATAATAAGTATGCAGTCTTTAGATTTATCTGACATGCACGTCGTTGCATAATTCGTTCAAACTGCCAACCTTTTTTATGGCTGAGGCTCCAGGGTTAGGGAAATGAGAAGGTATCCAGTGACAAACACCCCCAACATGGGCATTATCATCACTATCCCGAATTACAAACGCAATGACTTTCTCTCTTTCAATATCAGTATCAGCGTACACCAGTCTACCCAACAGCGTACACTAGTCCACTCAACAACGTACACCAGCCAACCCAACAGCGTACACCAGTCCACCCAACAGCGTACACCTGTCCACCCAACAGCGTACACCAGTCCACCCAACAGCGTACACTAGTCCACCCAGTGTACACCAATCCACTCAACATCCTAAACCAGTCCATCCAACAACGTACATCAGTCCTTCCAACAACGTACACACCAGTCCACCCAACAGCGTACACCTGTCCTTCTAACAGCGTGAACCAGTCCACTCAACAACAGACACCAGTCCATCCAACAGCGTACACCAATTCACCCATCTGTTAAGGTACAGACAACCCTTGTAAGAGATTTGACTAAGGATCTCTGTCACGGTCGACGGTGATATCCTTGTAAAATATAGTTCTTTCTTTCTATCTTAAAGCTCATACTTTTACATGGAAACAAAATTAGGATTAAGAGAGAACAATTGTTATGGATATAGACTTATATTTATTAACAACAGCACAACGTTTCATTACACATACAGTGATCACTTGAAAACGTTACCTGTATGTGTAATGAAATGTTACCTGTATGTGTAATGAAACGTTGTGTTTAAAAGAATAAATGGAAGTCTATATCCATAACAATTGTTCTCTCTTAATGTTCAGTTATACTTCTAAATGTCTTACAAGGATTAATATTAGGAATGTTCATGTATATTTATGTATTTCTAAAGACTAAATATATATTCAACACCTGAAACAACCCATTTAGACAATGGTGAATCTATCCATTTAAACTTGAGTCTGGAATCAAAGACAATCGTATCTTCTTTCTTTTTAGTCTCTGACATGTGTCGCGATAGTTGAGAGTGAGTTCTATCTATTGGTAAGATAAATATTGACACTATTAGTTAAGTTGAAACGTTTGTTCAGGTAGGTGAGGTGTAACAGCTATGATTATATCCTATCCTCAATATATTCCTCGCTGCTTCAGATTAGAAACGTGATGTGAAGAATAATCGAGTTTTAATGAACACTTTTCTAGAATAGGGTTAATGTGCCTCAAACGACCAAACTCAAACGGATTGTAAAGAAGTGTAGTAAGTATCTAAGGCACTGATAACATCAATTTACACCATTCTAATCTTCAATCAGACGTCTGTGGTTCCTGTAATTTCTAAAATAAAACTAAACAGTTACAAGTTATAAGCGTTTTATTACGTCCCTTTTTCAAAAAAATTCCATTACGATGGCGATGTCCTAAAACCCTCAAGAATAGCGTATGGGCCCCTCTTGACTATTTATTGCCCCTACTTGCCCCTCTCCCTTTCTTACTTTATGATCTCATTGCTGTGAAAGCCCCACCATGTTCTTTCGTCCATTTTACTTAGACAAAATACGCCCAATACCTTATATAGTCAATGAATCACTTGAGAGTGTTGTTCTATGACAAACCTGACTAACCTAACACAAATCATCTTACCCACACTTATCATTAAATAACATTTAGAATTCCACAGTCCACCCATAAATAACAACTTCATAACAAACAGAAAATAGACAGCATTATTATAGAATAAAGGTGAAACAACTTGATAAGACGTTCACGTTATATCTGTATACCAATTACAATCTTACTACCATCTTTCATTTACATTTATCCGTGATTCAACAATAGTGGCTATTGCATTCAAGGTATAAGTATGAACTTCGTAATAGCTTGAAATTGTGAAGACGTATAAGATGAAGTTTGTTATACCTTGACATTGTGAAGATGTATAAGATGAAGTTTGTAATAGCTTGACATTATGAAGATGTATAAGATGAAATTTGTAATAGCTTGACATTGTGAAGATGTATAAGATGAAGTTTGTAATAGCTTGAAATTGTGAAGACGTATAAGATGAAGTTTGTTATACCTTGAAATTGTGAAGATGTATAAGTTGAAGTTTGTAATAGCTTGACATTGTGAAGATGTATAAGATGAAGTTTGTAATAGCTTGACATTGTGAAGATGTATAAGATGAAGTTTGTAATAGCTTGACATTGTAAAGATGTATAAGATGAAGTGTTGTAATAGCTTGACATTGTAAAGATGTATAAGATGAAGTTTGTAATAGCTTGACATTATAAAGAATATAAAAACATGAAGTTTAAATAATAGCTTGAAATGGTGAAGATGTATAAGATGAAGTTTGTAATAGCTTGACATTGTAAAGATATATAAGATGAAGTTTGTAAAAGCTTGACATTGTGAAGATGTATAAGATGAAGTTTGTAATAGCTTGACATTGTGAAGATGTATAAGATGAAGTGTGTAATAGCTTGACATTGTGAAGATGTATAAGATAAAGTTTGTAATAACTTGACATTGTAAAGATGTATAAGATGAAGTGTGTAATAGCTTGACATTGTAAAGATGTATAAGATGAAGTTTGTAATAGCTTGACATTGTGAAGATGTATAAGATAAAGATTGTAATAACTTGGCATTGTGAAGATGTATAAGATGAAGTGTGTAATAGTTTGACATTGTGAAGATGTATAAGATGAAGTGTGTAATAGTTTGACATTGTGAAGATGTATAAGATGAAGTGTGTAATAGTTTGACATTGTGAAGATGTATAAGATGAAGTTTGTAATAGCTTGACATTGTGAAGATGTATAAGATAAAGATTGTAATAACTTGGCATTGTGAAGAAGTATAAGATGAAGTGTGTAATAGTTTGACATTGTGAAGATGTATAAGATGAAGTTTGTAATAGCTTGACAATGTGAAGATGTATAAGATGAAGTTTGTAATAGCTTGACAATGTGAAGATGTATAAGATGAAGTTTGTAATAGCTTGACAATGTGAAGATGTATAAGATGAAGTTTGTAATAGCTTGACATTGTGAAGATGTATAAGATGAAGTTTGTAATAACTTGACATTGTAAAGATGTATAAGATGAAGTTTGTAATAACTTGACATTGTGAAGATGTATAAGATGAAGTTTGTAATAGCTTGACATTGTGAAGATGTATAAGATGAAGTTTGTAATAGCTTGACAATGTGAAGATGACCAATTACACGAACTTTGTTTATTATCCCTGATTATTCATCACCTTTGATCCCGCGACTAATACACATCACGACCATTCGGGTTGGTGTTATTACAATACACCCAGTTGTACCACAATGATACAGCCCAATACAACAGTCGAGGTCGTTTTTTTCATAAAAATCACGATTTTTCATTCTAGTGTGACGATGTTTATTATATAAATTTTAGAACGGAAATCTATTGTTCAAAATATAATATTTGTGTGCTATATTTCATTATTAGATAATTTGGAATTTCACCTTTCTTTGATTCAAAAACCGGCGATATCACCAAATACTGCTTTTGTGCTGTTAATTTTTGTCTGAAGCTTTGAAATTTTCTGCCCGTGTAATGAAACGTTTTTGTATGTGTAATGAAACGTTTCTGTATGTATAATGAAATGTTACCTGTAAGTGTATTGAAACGTTACTTGTATTTAAGGGGAAGACAGGGGAGGACAAGCGATCAGGGCAAGCATTCGGGAGAAGACAAACAATCAGGGGAAGACAAGCAACCAGGGGAAACCAAGCAATCAGTGCACGCAATCGAGAGAAGACAAGCAATCAGGGGAAGATAAGCAATCAGGGGAAGGCAAGCAATCATTGCAAGCAATCGGGAGAAGACAAGCAATCAGGGGAAGACAAGCGATCAAGGCAAGCTATCGACGGAAGACAAACAATCATGGCAAGCGATCAGGGGAAGACAAGCAATCAGAACAAGCGATCAGGGGAAGACAAGCAATCAGAACAAGCGATCAGGGGAAGACAAGAAATCAGAACAAGCGATCAGGGGAAGACAAGCAATCAGAACAAGCGATCAGGGGAAGGCAAGCAATCAGGACAAGCAATCAGGGGAAGACAAGCAATCAGGGCAAGAAATCAGGGGAAGACAAGCAATCAGGGCAAGCAATCAGGGGAAGACAAGCAATCAGGGCAAGCAATCGAGGGAAGACAAGAAATCAGGACAAGCAATCGAGAGAAGACAAGCAATCAGGGGAAGACAAGCAATCAGGGCAAGCAATCAAGGGAAGACAAACAATCATGGCAAGCGATCAGGGGAAGACAAGAAATCAGAACAAGCGATCAGGGGAAGACAAGCAATCAGAACAAGCGATCAGGGGAAGACAAGCACTCAGGGCAAGCAATCCGGGGAAGACAAGCAATCAGGGCAAGAAATCAGGGGAAGACAAGCAATCAGGGTAAGCAATCAGGGGAAGACAAGCATTCAGGGGAAGACAAGCAATCAGGGCAAGCAATCGAGGGAAGACAAGAAATCAGGACAAGCAATCGATGCAGGAGAGCCTATTTATGTAGAATTCGATGTATGTTTGTGTATTATTGTATTGGATTTGTATATTTGTTTGGCTATAACATGTAATTACATCGCTTTAATAAACTGTATTCCAAACTATAGTATGAATAAATTTAACCCCAACCCAATTTAAATATTGACCTTCGCACCTCTAGTAAAGTCACTGGTTATCGGTGTGTATTGCTGAGTCGACAAGTTGATTAAAACAGTATAACAAGGGACAGTTGACGACTATTTCCCTGAAGAGTTATGTTACATCACTTGTCTGTATAGACAGCCAATCAATTCTAAAATATTGTTGCATTTAATTCTTTTTAAATTTCAGTCAGGCCCCTCTCCGCAATATTAACATCAACACAGTCAGGCCCCTCTCCCAAATATTAACATCAACACAGTCAGGCCCCTCTCCCAAATATTAACATCAACACAGTCAGGCCCCTCTCCCAAATATTAACATCAACACAGTCAGGCTCCTCTCCCAAATATTAACATCAACACAGTCAGGCCCCTCTCCCAAATATTAACATCAACACAGTCAGGCCCCTCTCCCAAATATTAACATCAACACAGTCAGGCCCCTCTCCCAAATATTAACATCAACACAGTCAGGCCCCTCTCCCAATATTAACATCAACACAGTCAGGCCCCTCTCCCAAATATTAACATCAACACAGTCAGGCCCCTCTCCCAAATATTAACATCAACACAGTCAGGCCCCTCTCCCAAATATTAACATCAACACAGTCAGGCCCCTCTCCCAATATTAACATCAACACAGTCAGGCCCCTCTCCCCAATATTAACATCAACACAGTCAGGCCCCTCCCCCCAATATTAACATCAACACAGTCAAGTAACCTCTCCCCAATATTTACATCAACACAGTCAGGCCCCTCTCCCCAATATTAACATCAACACAGTCAGGCCCCTCCCCCCAATATTAACATCAACACAGTCAGGCCCCTCTCCCCAATATTTACATCAACAAAAGAAGTAATTTATGTGTGGGTGCTCAGTTGAAGGAAGGATAAGGTACTTAATGAGTTATTAAGTAGTTAAACGTGACGTATAGATACACTTTACATGAGGGGGCAGTAAATACGTGAGAAAAACGATTTACACTTCGACTAGTGCTCTCTGAGCTACTGAAAGAAGAGTGGACTTCACTTCATCCGATTTCAGACACGTTTTTTAGGCGAGATCAACGTTAATTTGAATTATTGTGAAGCAAAGTCTAGGATTAAAGTTTTGCTTGCGCTCTAGAACTTGTTATAGAAATCAAGAATTGCCGAATGATTGTATTGGTGGAAGATTTGATCTTATTATTTTTCAGCAGCATTAGCGTACTCTGGACTGAAGTCAACCTGGATATATATTCGAATGTAACCTTTTAGGGAAAATAAATCAATGGAGTTTTACGTCCTACTCTTGTTCACTTAAAGAGCTAATGAAGGCGAGGAGAAAACATTGAAATGAAATGGAGTTTTACGTTTTACTCAATGGCACCTTATGGGTTAATGAAGACAGGATCCCATAAAGAGAGGGGGGATGGGTATACAGTATTGGCCTTCTCTGTTTCTTTCATTCCACTGACCTGTAAAAAAAAACTTTCAGCTCGAATCTATGACCCCCCCCCCCCCTTTGACACTACGTTAAAGTTTACGAAACGTTGATTGTAATTTCGATTATATTTCATATGAAGATTTTGAGGACAAAAGAGAAGAAATGCAGGTTTATCTTGTGGTTTTAATTTAAATATTTATTTTAAAATTGAACAAAAATGAAATTCGGAATCTATGTCAACTCATATTGATTTACAGTGACCTGAAAAACGCCGGCTTTTATTCGCTCCAGCTTTTATTTATTCACGGCATCTGAACAACTTAGAAAGTAAATTTACATAAAAATATAATATTGTTCAAGTTGTAGACCCTCTATAGTAGTAGTATATAGTTGTGGAGTATGGGGATAACGAGGCTAGTTGAAGGGCCCTGTATTATTTGTTACGATAGATTTTTGAATTTTATTTGTAGGCCTTTCGGAGTTTCAATCAATTTGTACCATTTTAGTTTTCAATCAGACGTCTGTGCTTCCTGCAATTCCAATAAAACTTAACAGTTCTATTAAAGAGATTGTAAAGAGGTTTTCTAAATTTTTAATGTGTATCAGGGACAATGAAAGCATCAATTTGCACCATTTCAATTTTCAATTAGACGTCCGTGCTTCCTGCAATTCAACTAAAACTACCAATTCTGCCATTATGACGTCACTATCTCCAAAGATATTATATCAATATCAGTTTTTCTGATTTAATTGACGTCACCAAACACCTAGTTTTAATGAAATTTTACAAAACGAAACGTTGATTACAATTTGAAATTCATTTGATATGAAGATTTTGATGAAAAAAGATCAGTCTTGCAAGTCTCTCTTGATGCTCTCAGAGTTCACCACAAAATAATAATGTAGTATATTACCACCCTATCATACCTTTAAATAGGTATAAATATATTGAATGAACTGAGCAACAATAACCGGCCTTTCATCCCTGTTCTGTTAGATCTAAGCACCCAAATTCTTGGGGTTGAATCAACAAGATATATCATTGTAAGCGAGTTTTGTTATCGTTACGAGATTAAGATGAAACAAAATTAAAATTAAATTGTTTATTATTTTAATACCTCCACAGCAATCGAAACTATGAATTGATATGAACTTAAAAACACAAGATATATGGATGTACTACCTCTTACTTTATTACATATTGCATTTCAAAACACAAGATATATAGATATACCACGTCTTAGTTTATTACATACTACGTTTCGAAACGCAAGATATATAGATATACTACTTCTTACTTTATTACATACTTTCGTTTTAGAAACGTAGTATGTAATAAAGTAAGAAGTAGTATATCTTTTTATCTGTGTTTAGAAATGTAGTATGCTAATAAAGTAAGAAGTAGTATATCTATATATCTTTTTGTTTAGAAACGTAGTATGTAATAAAGTAAGAAGTAGTATATCTATATATCTTGTGTTTAGAAACGTAGTATGTAATAAAGTAAGAAGTAGTATATCTATATATCTTGTGTTTAGAAACATAGTATGTAATAAACTAGAAGTAGTATATCTATATATCTTGTGTTTAGAAACGTAGTATGTATATAAAGTAAGAAGTAGTATATCTATATATCTTGTGTTTAGAAACGTAGTATGTAATAAAGTAAGAAGTAGTATATCTATATATCTTGTGTTTAGAAACGTAGTATGTTATAAAGTAAGAAGTAGTATATCATATATCTTGTGTTTAGAAACGTAGTATGTAATAAAGTAAGAAGTAGTATATCTATATATCTTGTGTTTAGAAACGTAGTATGTTATAAAGTAAGAAGTAGTATATCTATATATCTTGTGTTTAGAAACGTAGTATGTAATAAAGTAAGAAGTAGTATATCTATATATCTTGTGTTTAGAAACGTAGTATGTAATAAAGTAAGAAGTAGTATATCTATATATCTTGTGTTTAGAAACGTAGTATGTAATAAAGTAAGAAGTAGTATATCTATATATCTTGTGTTTAGAAACGTAGTATGTAATAAAGTAAGAAGTAGTATATCTATATATCTTGTGTTTAGAAACGTAGTATGTAATAAAGTAAGAAGTAGTATATCTATATATCTTGTGTTTAGAAACGTAGTATGTAATAAAGTAAGAAGTAGTATATCTATATATCTTGTGTTTAGAAACGTAGTATGTAATAAAGTAAGAAGTAGTATATCTATATATCTTGTGTTTAGAAACGTAGTATGTAATAAAGTAAGAAGTAGTATATCTATATATCTTGTGTTTAGAAACGTAGTATGTAATAAAGTAAGAAATAGTATATCTATATATCTTGTGTTTAGAAACGTAGTATGTTATAAAGTAAGAAGTAGTATATCTATATATCTTGTGTTTAGAAACGTAGTATGTAATAAAGTTAGAAGTAGTATATCTATATATCTTGTGTTTAAAACTAGTACGTAATAAATAGAAGTAGTATATCTATATATCTTGTGTTTTAGAAACGTAGTATGTAATAAAGTAAGAAGTAGTATATCTATATATCTTGTTTGAAACGTAGTATGTAATAAACTAGAAGTAGTATATCTATATATCTTGTGTTTAGAAACTAGTATGTAATAACGTAGAAGTAGTATATCTATATATCTTGTGTTTAGAAATGTAGTATGTAATAAAGTAAGAAGTAGTATATCATATATCTTGTGTTTAGAAACGTAGTATGTTATAAATTAAGAAGTAGTATATCTATATATCTTGTGTTTAGAAACGTAGTATGTATAAAGTAAAAGTAGTATATCTATATATCTTTGTTTAGAAACGTAGTATGTAATAAAGTAAGAAGTAGTATATCTATATATCTTGTGTTTAGAAACGTAGTTGTAATAAAGTAAGAATAGTTAAACTATATATCTTGTGTTTCGAAACATAGTATGTAATAAAGTAAGAAGTAGTATATCTATATATCTTGTGTTTAGAAACGTAGTATGTAATAAAGTAAGAAGTAGTATATCTATATATCTTGTTTTGAAACGTAGTATGTAATAAAGTAAGAAGTAGTATATCTATATATCTTGTGTTTAGAAACGTAGTATGTAATAAAGTAAGAAGTAGTATATCTATATATCTTGTGTTTAGAAACGTAGTATGTTATAAAGTAAGAAATAGTACATCTATATATCTTGTGTTTAGAAACGTAGTATGTAATAAAGTAAGAAGTAGTATATCTATATATCTTGTGTTTAGAAACGTAGTATGTTATAAAGTAAGAAGTAGTGTATCTATATATCTTGTGTTTAGAAACGTAGTATGTAATAAAGTAAGAAGTAGTATATCTATATATCTTGTGTTTAGAAACGTAGTATGTAATAAAGTAAGAAGTAGTATATCTATATATCTTGTTTTGAAACGTAGTATGTAATAAAGTAAGAAGTAGTATATCTATATATCTTGTGTTTAGAAACGTAGTATGTAATAAAGTAAGAAGTAGTATATCTATATATCTTGTGTTTAGAAACGTAGTATGTAATAAAGTAAGAAGTAGTATATCTATATATCTTGTGTTTAGAAACGTAGTATGTAATAAAGTAAGAAGTAGTATATCTATATATCTTGTGTTAGAAACGTAGTATGTTATAAAGTAAGAAGTAGTATATCTATATATCTTGTGTTTAGAAACGTAGTATGTTATAAAGTAAGAAATAGTATATCTATATATCTTGTGTTTAGAAACTAGTATGTATAAAGTAAGATAGTATATCTATATATCTTGTGTTTAGAAACTAGTATGTTATAAATAGAGTAGTATATCTATATATCTTGTGTTTAGAAACTAGTATGTATATAAATCTTGAGTGTTAATTTCTATCTATTGTTAAAACAAGTATGTATATAATTATCATCAATTCTGTTATTAAAACGGAGTAAAAGGATCAATGAAGTCACCTTAACAAAATAAACACCCTCAACTGGTAATAATCATTCCTAATAGGTATTTAATACACCCGGTGTTTACTCGAGGTGTTAAGTACTGCACCCGTTACAGTTTCAGTTACAGGTGTGAATGTGTTAGGGACAATGCAAACTATCTTTTAGTCTTTATCAACTAGCAAACAAAGCTGTTTAGCATTTTACAACAATTTAAAGGGATACTACATCTTAAAATGAACATAAAATTTAAGTTCTCAAGAATGGTCAATATGTGTATATATTCATCAGTGAACTTACCTGGTGTCATAAAGTAACAGAATCTCTGAAAATTTCACAAAATTAAGTAATCATTAATCAATTGCATTTTTCAAGGATAATTAATATTTTTATTTTTTTTTTATATTTATCAGATTATATAAGGATTGTGTTATGTTATTTATGGCAGCAGGTTTATCTACTGATGAATATAGGCTCTTTAAATTTTATGTTCATTCTAAGACACAGTATTCCTTTAAAGTGTACTGGAGAAATATGGCCAAGGTAAGTAACGAGCCAATCAAGTTTATTCTATTCCATTATTATTTGAGGTTGGTCTTTTAACACGCACGTGAGATTTAGACGAACACTAGTGGAATTAATCTAATGTCATTCATTTCTATAAGCATTATGATATAAGCGTTTACCCTTTCTGCACCGAGGTATAACGTATTCATCTTATACCTTGACTGTAATGGTCTACTTTCCTGTTTCAAGGTCAGTGATTTGATTGTATTGTACACCAGTCCTCCATTTCATGCGTATTTATTGTTTGCAGTGTTTTTTGTCGTGGGTGAGGTTTGTCTGTATATGCTAGCGTACAATCTAATTAAATTGCTGCTATAGCAACTTCCGTGATACAAGACTGACCGGTCATTAGTCCAGGTATAA
The DNA here is from genome assembly GCA_030562195.1 of Nipponacmea schrenckii. NCBI lineage: Eukaryota > Metazoa > Mollusca > Gastropoda > Lottiidae > Nipponacmea > Nipponacmea schrenckii. The sequence continues at coordinate 36,687,248 of CM060201.1, forward strand.
GATGTTATTCCTAGACCATTATGAAGATATGTTAATTTTTGCCTATACGGTTAGAAACATTCAAGCTTGCGACCAGGGAGGACAGGCGATCAGGGGGAAGACAAGCAATCAAGGGAAGATAAACAATCAAGGGAAAACAAGCAATCGGGGGAAGGCAAACAATCAGGGGAAGGCAAGCAATCAAGGCAAGGCACGGCAAGGCAAATAATCAGGGTAGGGCAAGACAAGGCAAACAATCAGGGGAAGGCAAGCAATCAGGGGAAGGCAAGCAATCAAGGCAAGGCAAGGCAAGGCAAACAATCAGGGTAAAAACAATCAAGGCAAGGCAAACAATCAGGGTAAGGCAAGAAAATAGTTGTTTACTGGAAGGAGATGCCTAACAACAGTATGATTTACTCAATAAATAAAGAATGACGAGTTGATGCTTTATAAATATTTTTTAACAAAAGCAATAATAACAGTTTAACTCTGAGCGTGTTGATTTTTCTGTACAGAGTTGTAACGTATCTGATGTTATTGTAACGACTTTATAGATGGTGCAGAAATCTATCACTATATCTGTTAACGTGGGCAACAGTTGATTCTTTCTCTGGATATTGAGATATATAGGGTTAAAGTTTTCGGTGGTTGTACTCTATTTGAATGTTATAAAGCAACATTGGGTAATGTTTTAACTTCCGATTCTAATGTTAAATCACTAGACACTGACTTCTGCTCTGAGAACCAAGCTTGAACCACGTGTTCTAGTTCCATCCACAATTCCATTGGTAAACTAAAACTATACACAAGATGTCTCTGTTTTAATATCTGAATACATTTCAACGGGACCATCGACAACATGGCGCCATTTTCTTTAGAAACATCATACCAGTACACAACTGGATAACCAATCATAACACCAAATAATGTAGTCGGGTTTACCAGGGCGTCTGTAAATTGCATCGATAACTGTCGACTAGTTGTATGACTTAAAATCCATCCAAACGCGTCCTTGGTGGCTTTAAGTTCTAACGCATCTGATGGAAGATTCGATCCACATTTTGTTCCGGAAATATCCACAAATTTAATTCGATCCCACGAAATTTGGGATAATAGTCTTTTGTTACATATAAGAACATCGGTAGCAATCTCTATCACATTCAAATCCTCAAAAGAGTTCAACAATTTCGAAGCGTTAAGATCGTTCAGAAAATTTGTTATCACGTCTAGCGAAACGCATGAATAGTCATATAAAAACGATGTTTTAATACCATTATCTAACAGCAGAATATCTCGAGCTATATGTCGGTATTTATTCCCCACTCGTGCTCCCAGATGTTTTTCTATCAATATTTTCCATATATCGGGGATGTTATTGGGATGAATTGGTGGTGTAGTATTTTCGGTGCTCTCCATATTCTGTTATTGATTCCAACTCGACCTAAGTAAAGGTAGTCCCCTAGCATTGGAATATCTCAGACCATCGTGTCCAAACTCATTCGTCATATTCCTAGCAAGAAACATTACCTTTATTCGCGATACGATGACCTCAAATGGTAAAGTTAAATTTTCTTGACGATCAAAATTGTTTTTAACGTAACTTCTGCTTTACTATTGCTGGGATTTCTCATAAGAAAAAGGTACGATCTAAGCCCAGTGTTTTTTGGGTTTTTTTTAGAATCACTTGTCGACACTCTCGTTAAATGCAATTTACATTAACCTAAAATATTTGTGAAAATACAATGTACACCCGAAACTATAGCGTCGATCTAACGTCAAGGAAATAACAGACCTGAGCCTCATCAGAGTCTATTAAAGTACAACACCAGACTAAATCAGTCGAATAATGTAAAGGGTCATGATATATTCCAGTAAAGAAAAGTAGTTCGGCAACATCACGTCTGTAAAATGTCTCCTAATTATCCTAGTGTCCTGATTCTGGTAACTAGGTCAGTCGCGTTCTTGTGTGATACAATGTATAGAAACTCACTTTTCTTAACCATGGTTTTTTTTTCATTTTAAAAATTATCTCTTAGTTCATTAAAAGACAAACTTGCCTCAAGTGTTTTCTTGTACAGTCACAGTCAATAAATATTTGTGGTCTAAGTCCTGTAGTCCTAGTAGAGCGTCTAAATAATCGCGACTAATAGAATCTATCGCTAACACAACGTAAACACTTCTAGTTCTAAAACTTAAATCCACTGAAGACATGTACCGGTACCATGTTTTAATAACCAAATCGATGTGTATCACTGAAACAGTCCATTGATACCCTCGTTTTCTATACCTGAAGTTTTTATAACGAAACTGAATTGAATTCAAATATACACTGCTCAAGCCGATTTCAATGGAAGGGAGATAACACTTGCTAATATAAAGTCACAATTATCCAGACATTTTAGTAATCTAAAACTCATAATCTAAATCATATAGGACTTAGTCCAGTAAAATTTTTTATGCTAATGATTGTATTTAGTACGTGCTATTTTTAGAAATCCTCTTTTTCCTTCCTTTCGGGGAATTTTGCATGCCCATTTTTGACTAATTTTTGGAATTTGATGTCTGAAATTGCATTTTGTTTCCGAATTTCTGAGATATATGCCAAGGATTGCCGAATGAATAAAAACTAAAAAGCCGAAGAACTAATAATTTTAATAAATGACGGGGTACTAGTTTTCGAAACTTCCTAGGGGAGGGCCAAAATACTACAGCCCCCCCCCCCCCCTGCACACACACACACACAAACACACACTTTTGAGACTTCGCGGAGGCAGGTTGTGCCTGAATAAAAATTTAGAGGCGCAACACCAATTTAGTTTTGACGGGACTGGGTCGGCGTTTTAACATTAGGCAGTCATTTCCATTTAACAACTTGTACAACATTGGGTATAATAGATATATAGAGAACAGATAAAAAGTAAGAAAGTAACACTTATGTGACCTTGGTCTGTATCTCTTTAGATAAAGGGACAGTTTGATTATTTTGTAGGCTAGGAGAATTCGGTACTCCTATCAATCAATACTATACAACAAAAGCTAAAGAAATGTTTCCCCTTGATTATCCTAAAAATATCTTGCTGTGAATTGTTAGAAAGCCAAAACTTGATATAAAACGTTTCTAAAGGGACACTGAGTCTTAGACATTAAATATAAGTTCTCAAGATTGGTCAATATGAGTATTTATTCATCAGTGAACTTACCTGGTGTCATAAATTAACAGAATCCCTGGAAAAAACTAAGTAATTTTTGAAAAACGCTCAATCAACTTATAAAACAATATTTTCTTTATTGGGATAATAATTAAATAAATAAATAATAAGTCGCATTTTATTATTAGTAATTTTTTGTGTATTTATCTGATTATATAAGGATTCTGTTCTGTTATTTATAGCAGCTGGTTTATCTACTGGTGAATATTTACTATTATTGCTATTATTGTCCAAGTTTAAAATTGTTTAATTTTATGTTCTTTCTAAGAGGCAATATTCCATTAAAGTTTTTCAGTCTCAATCATCCAGTCCATATTTTCCCAATTAGTCATTAAATTGAATTGATCACTAATTGTTCAACGTAATCTAGCAAATAACGCTATATATAGATTTCAACACTCTAACCGACTGGCCACAGCCTGTCTAATTATAATAAACTTTCTAGTGGGTGACTTTAATTTAATTATAATGATAGAGCGATTGTTATCTATATTTTAAATACTATATTACACTGAACGTCTGATATCGGTATGTAATTTATATGAACAAAATGAAGGCAGAAGTCTTTTTATCGTTTGTACAAACTCTAGCAGTTTGTGAAGCAGTGAGACCCCCTCATATTGTTTTTGTGGTTGCCGATGATTTGGGTAAGTAGACCCTCGTCAGTCGTCAAGGATTAAACTAAATATCGATAACCTTCTGTTGTTTATTGTATCTCTAGCAGTTTGTGGCGGAGGGAAACCCCTTCATATTGTTTTTGTGGTTGCCGATGATTTGGGTAGTAGACCCTCGTCAGTTGATTGTTATCTATTAAGACTATCGTAAACACAAGTTCATATACTTATCATTCAGTTCGTTTGAAAACACTGTATATTTTATAATATGAAACATTGAGTTAAAATATGTGTATATCTATATTGCGATTCTGCACTATATATCATATTAGTTATTCCGATTTCATATACAAAGCCTGTTGTTTGAAATATTCCTAGATCTTAAATATATTATGGCGTCTCTTTCCCAATGATCATTTACCTAGTAAGGATCATAACTTGTTCTAGCAAATATAGAACTTGCCCGAATTTATTTTACAATCATCTACTTACCAGATTTGGACTGCTGGTATTAACAATGGGTGACCCTGACGTCATTCAGATTTTGTATATAAACTTATTTTGAATTTTGATTCAATTTTCATGTTTAATATTAATGTGACTTTTCATATACATGTATTCATAATGACGTATGTTGTTTTTGTTTAATTGTCATCAGTATGTTATGTATTATTAAATCAATAAAACGATTAAATGAAATGAAAAAATAAAAATAAAAATAGTACAAATAAAAAAAAAAATAATAAAAAAAAAAAAAATTAAAAAAATAAAAAAATAAAAAAAAATAAATAAATAAAATAAATTTAATTTGGAAATAGAACCCAGTTTTATTAAATGTTTGGTTGAATAACACTTTTACAATATAATGGTATTAACAGTTGACCTACTGTGCCTAACACATCGAATAAAATACTATAAAATATGTAGAAATATTTTAACAGTCAGTTGTTATCAACTAGGTTCATTAATTATGGTTTTATTTGATATCGATCTTTCCTATTCTGGTGTCAAATTTATTTTCTATGCATATTGATGTATTTATTCAGGCCGCACATTGATAACAACTTTTTAAAAAAGTTTTACCACCATCCTGTTTGTCTTATTTTGGTAATAATCACACATTTACATTCTCTAGTTTAATCAAATTCTCTACATTAACCCTAACACCTTCAGAATAAGGTGTTTTTACTTGTAATATAACGTAACGTAAAACGTAGCGCAGCGTAATATAACGTAACGTATCATCCAAAAAGGCTGACGTCTATGCATCTTGCATGTTAAGATTATATAATTATGCATTCAACTAGGTGTCATGACTAAAGAGTTGAATACTATTTCTAAGAATGGATATAAAAGTCTGGAGAATGTCTGATAAGAGTATATATTTATCCTCCAGGCGTAATAAGTAAACAACAATCCTGTATGAAATCAATCAGAAACAAACAGAGTATAATTATTGTAAAAGGGATTGATGTCTTTTATCGCAAAGAGACTTGTAAGCAGCTTTGTGATAGTGGTGCCATATTATGCTTTATATTAGTTTAAATGCAGGATTCCCGATACACCTACACAGTTTAAAAAACCTCTTTAAAATCCTTTAATATCATGTGGTTCAAAGGTTGGATTTTGTTTCAGGCTGGAATGATCTGGGCTTCCACAATCCTGATATTCTGTCACCGACTTTAGATCGCTTCGCTCGGGATGGAGTTATTCTCAACAACTCATACATGCAGCCCATGTGTACACCGTAAGTAAACAACACAGTCCTACAAAAGAGTTTAGCTGAAGGCCAATCAACGTGAAGGTTCAATTAGACTCAAGATAACTTTACCTGTTTGAAAGAGTTCGTGAACTTAAATATAATTTACTCTCCTAAAAGGGTTTATAAAGGCTCATCACAATGGATCGTGAAATGAGGAAAACTTGCCACCACAACTTGATATCCTCGGAACATAGCAAAGATCTAAAAAAAAAAAAAGCTGTTTTAAGTCAACTCTTGTATATGGATGTAAATAACATATGGAAATGAACATAACTCGATATAGAAAGGTGTATATTAAATATCATCCTTTTCCCTCTCTATAGTAATTAATCATATATATTATTCGACTTACCTTGATGCTTTCAGATCTAGAGCAGCTTTTCTATCTGGTTATTATCCATTTCATACCGGAATTCAGGTTAGTTTCTTTAAATATTTAGTTTTAGAATTTAATTCCTCGCCTCAACACATAGTTATCAACAACTATCATTATCAACAAATACCTAGTTTTTTATATAAGCAACCACTAGAAGCAAACTACCTAGTTTGTTATATCAGTTAGCTGGAAGCGAACGTTAACTTGTCATCTACGAACGACTACCTAGTCTGTGATATCAGTATCCACTGGAAGCGAACGTTAACTTGTCATCTACCAACAACTACCTAGTTTGTAACCACTGGAGGCGAACATTAACTTGTCACCTACCAAACTATATTTTATTCAAACTTAAACCTTGTCTTACAGACTAGACAGCTTTTCTATCTGGTATATTAAATCTTTCATACCAACAGGTTAGTTTTTTTAAATAAGTTGAATGTTAATTGTCTCTACCACAACACATAGTAGGCAACAACTTGTCATTATCAAAAAATTTACCTAGTTTTTTTTACCAACAACTTACACTGGAGGCGAACGTTAACTTGTCATCTACCAACAACTTACCTAGTTTGTAATCACTGGAAGCGAACGTTAACTTGTCATCTACCAACAACTTACCTAGTTTTTGTGATCTCCAATCCACTGGAAGCGAACGTTAACTTGTCATCTACCAACAACTACCTAGTTTGTGATATCAGTATCCACTGGAAGCGAACGTTAACTTGTCATCTACCAACAACTATCTAGTTTGTGATATCAGCATCCGCTGGAAGCGAACGTTAACTTGTCATCTACCAACAACTTACCTAGTTTGTAACCACTGGAGGCGAACGTTAACTTGTCATCTACCAACAACTTACCTAGTTTTGTGTTTATCATTTTATCCACTGGAAGCGAACGTTAACTTGTCATCTACCAACAACTACCTAGTTTGTGATATCAGTATCCACTGGAAGCGAACGTTAACTTGTCATCTACCAACAACTTACCTAGTTTGTAATCACTGGGAAAGCCGAAGGGGTTAACTTGTCATCTACCAAAAACTACCTATTTTGTGATATCAGTATCCGCTGGAAGCGTACGTTAACTTGTCATCTACCAATAACTACCTAGTTTGTGATATCAGTATCCACTGGAAGCGAACGTTAACTTATCGTCTACCAACAACTACTACAATATTATAAGGTGTCTACGTTAGAAAAGTAAACGTAATCAGTAATCAAGTAATCTTTCGACCAGAGAGTCAGTAAAGGGGAAGCAACTATGTTCAATTATCTCGCAACATCCAACCTAATTATTAAATCATTAATATATTTCAGCATTATGTAATAGATTACTGGCAGCCGAATTACTTAACACCTAATGTTAGTCTTCTCCCCCAATATCTCAAACAACACGGATACGCTACTCACTTGGTTGGCAAGTATGGAACTTTAGTTTCCATGTTATTGTAATATCAACAAATCTATTGGATATACTATACTATTTAATAAGTGTATTATCATATATTGTGTGAATATATATCAGTGTAGCTACAATTGTCATGGATACAACTACTACCTAGTTTTAATAAGTATCCCTGTTATCCATTAATTGTGTCCTGAATACAACTCTATCTAGATGTGTAAGGCTGAAAACATTCGTTAGATAATAGTTAGGACACTGTAATACAGTAATTCAATAATCTTTCGACCGAGTTATGTCAGTATGTAAGAGGGAAGAACTAGTTCTTAGTCTACGCAATCCAACTGCTAATTATTAAACGTCAATTTTCGCTTATGTAATAGATTACTAGGCAGCCGTGAATACTGTTAACACCACTGTAATAAGTTAGCCGATATCTAGTAACAACGACGGATAGTTAACTCATTGTTCAAGTCTAATGAACTTTAGTAACTTTTATCCGTTCAAGTGCGCTTTTGAAAGTGGAGATATAACTGAAGGTCAAGTTTGAGACATCGACGTCAACCTGGCGACGTAACAACTAACGTTTAAGTTACTCATTCTTTAAGTCAACTAGTCGATGTTATCCATATCATTGACGTCTAATAAATCGTACGTCACTGTTGCAAGATTACGACGTGAATTAACAAGATTGCGGTGAGTCAACTGAACGTCAACTTACGTAAATTGGACACTCGACTCACGTAACCTGGCGACGTCAACTTCAACGTCAACTTGTCTGCTCGAGTTTTCACGTCAAATGATCGACTTAGTATGCGAGTCGACGTCAACTGGACTTAACGTCGACGTCGTCAGGATGGCGACGTCGCCTTTGACGTTAACTGGCAACGTCACCTCTTGACTTTCAACGTCGACGTCGACTCAGACCTTATAGGCGCGTCCGTAATAATGTCGATATTTAGTTAACGTCAACCTGGCGACTCGTTAACGTCAACCTGGCGACGTCGACGTTAACGTCAACCTGGCGACGTCGACGTTAACGTCAACCTGGCGACGTCGACGTTAACGTCAACCTGGCGACGTATTAACGATCGACCGGTCAAGTGTACCTGCGACATCGACGTCAACCTGACGACGTCTACGTCAACCTGGCGACGTCGAAGTCAACCAGGCGACGTCGACATTAACGTCAACCTGCCGACATCGATGTTAACGTCAACCTGGCGACGTCGACGTTACATTAACCTGGCGACATCGACGTAAACGTCAATCTGATGACGTAAACCTGGTTAGATCAACTGACGTCAAGATGGGGACGTCAACTAACGTGAAGTTTGAGACATCGACAACCTTGTCAACCTGGCGACGTCAACTAACGTGAACGTCAAACTTGACTTGTTAACTTGTTTTTTCGACATCTAAAAAATCGACTTCAAGAGGGCGACGTCGACATCAACCAACGTTAAAATTGCGACGTCGACTTACTATGAAATGTTGACTTATTTCAACGTCTAAATATCGACTTACGTCACGATGACGACGTCTTCTAACGTCAACGACGTCAACTAACGCGAAGTCTGAGACGTAAACCTGGTTACGTCAACTAACGTCAAGATTGCAACGTCGAGAAGGTGACGTCAACGTCAACCTGGCGACGTCGGCAACTTACGTCAAGATTGCAACTTTCATAGATTCCCAACAATTCCCACTAATCGTCCTGTCGTTTATTCTCAAGGTGGCATCTTGGATTCTGTAACTGGAAGTATACACCGACTTACCGCGGATTCGATACTTTTTATGGATATTATCAGGGCTGTGAGGGGCATTTTAATCGAACAGTTGGTAAGTATAGAATCACCTATAACTTGCATTAAACTACAGATGTGACTTCATCCTTTGATATTTGTGGACCAATATCCAACTTATTGGTACGGGTATCGTGCCAAAAGTTCACTTTCATTTATAATCAAAATGGCTGCAAATTTTGGACTGATGTGACGTCACATCTAGGCCAGATAATTGTTTGTGTAATCTGCATTGTAAGTAGGTTGATAGTCCAGTGCAATGCGGCCAAGCATCTTCACCACTACAAATGAATCATTATTGGACTGCTTTCGGCAACTAACCATTACTTAAGCGATATACACCTCTTGAATTTGATCTTATTTGACTTATTGAACTGCTTTCGGCCATTAACCAAGACTTCAGCGATTTTCACTTCTTGAAATTAATTTAAAAAAAATTATTGAAATCCAGGTTTTCGGTTAAATGTGTGTTATATCGTTGTAGAAAATGGTTATGATTTTCGAGATAATACAACTATTGTATACGAACAAAAAACCTATTCTACTGTAAGTTATAACACCATATTATTCTAGTTCTCTAACAAGGTATTACCTGATGGCAGGTGCTCGAATTTAGCTTTCCATGATTATTTATCTCATCTAGAACTAAGCGTTATTGGTATGGATGTTACCATCAACAGAAAACTGACATATCCGTATACACAGATTGCAATATAACGCCCACAAACAAAATAGGATCCTCGTGAGTTGATATCCTGGGATCTTATTCTCGAAGACCTTACATAAATAAAATCTAGATTTTAAGAAATGCAGTAATCTATTTAGACAGCAAAACTAAATTTAAAACAAATTTTAGTGATTGATCAATCAAATTACAGGAACACCAAAATCTTCTTAAAATAAGTCTTCCAGAATAATGTCCCTGTGTACAGCAATGCCTTAAGACTTACGTGGGTTTAACAAAGACCGCCGGGAAAAATTCAGTAAAAATTTTCTTGTGTTAATTTTATATAAAGTTGAAGCTGAAGTTACAGCAGGTCTGGTGATATCCGAATGTTTACATTTCTAGGTTTGAATATTTGGTATCAGACAGCAGTTTGTCCTTTAATATTTTCCTGTATTGTAGAATATGTTTACTGAAAGAGCTGTGGATATTATCAACAAGCACGACGCCAGCAAACCTTTATTCCTATACCTCCCATTTCAAAACGTTCATTTTCCCATTGAGGTTAGTTTACAAGTTAAATCTTTTATGAGCTAGATCGGATTTATTTTCAAAGTCGCATACAAAATATTTACTATGCCTGGAGTGTAGATACTATCCAGGGGTCATCAGAATGGTATTTCTTATTTCCCCCCCCCCCCCCCCCTTGCGTATTTTTCAAGTTTAATTCAAATTTTACTAACTCTCCCTTTCGCTCATTTTGTAGAGTAACATAAATAGTGCCTTTAAATCGCTGCTTAATTCAGGCCCCTTTAAACAATATATTGTGTTTTCCCACAAAACTGTTTTTGGTAACGACTTGTTATTTTCAAATATTTTCTCACAATGCCATGGTGATACGACTGTGATTTATAAGACGATTTTTAGTCGTAGCTTGATGATTTTGAAGATGGCGTTATCATGGAGCTTGGAACATCTTGAGGCGCTTGATTTAATACAAGTTGATTTTATTGACTACTGAAAGACTTAGCATTTGCATGGCTCTCCATATTTGTGTTTGCGAAATAAAAAGTCAATTGAAACACAAAAGTTATACAAATAGTAACTGTAATGATATATTATTACAGGTACCCAAACAGTATGAAAATATGTATTCACATATCAAGAACAACGATCGTAGAATATTTTCCGGTAGGTTGTCTTTTCCATTTTCATATCTCAATGTAGGAAGAACAATTGCAGTCCTTTGTGACTCTTTATGCTGCCAGCTATTTGTGTATTATTGTCCTGAACCTTTGAGTCTATGGTGATAGTTCAGGGAAATACGTATTAATAATATAATTATATAAATGCTATGTCTATAGGAATGGTATCCGCTATGGATGAAGCGTTTAAAAATATAACTGATGCTTTAGAAGCCAAAGGTCTGTCTGATAATCTCATCCTCGCCTTTACCGCTGATGTAAGTACTTAGTGATATACTCATACTATAGTGATATACTCGTATTATAGTGAAATACTCGCACTATAGTGATATACTTGCACTATAGTGAAATACTCGTACTATACTAAAATACTCGTACTATAGTGATATACTCATACTATAGTGATATACTCGTACTATAGTGATATACTCGTACTATAGTGATATACTCGTACTCTAGTGATATACTCTTACTAAAGTGATATACTCGTACTATAGTGTTATACTCGTACTTAAGTGATATACTCGTACTATAGTGATATACTCGTACTATAGTGATATACTCGTACTATAGTGATATACTCGTACTATAGTGATATACTCGTACTATAGTGATATACTCGTACTTTAGTGATATACTCGTACTAAGGTTATATACTCATACTATAGTGATATACTCGTACTATAGTATTACGAGCACCATGCCACTAGCCTGAGTTGCGCTTTAGCCGGAATTATTTTCTAGATCTGCAGAATACATAATATTATCTCTAAATGTTTACAGTATCTACGTTATACCTACTTCTTTATTATTTTTCGTCCGAAAGTGTTGTCTATTATTCACGGTGGCAGATATATTTTCATATTTGCTCGAGTGTATATATAATACTTACTGGTGCACTATAAGCGCAATGATACAATATCTGATTGATACCATACTCCCCAAAAGTTATTATTATCTCGAAGCCTTCACTTTAATATGGAATGACAATCTGTCTTTGAAACAATGTTAATATCGGACAATTTGAAAGAAAACAAACGCCAATAATTCCCCATTTATTGGGGTTATTAATTTTTGACTAATTTTTGACAGTAGCCTGAATGAATAAAAATTGATTTTTATCAAAATTGTCTGTTTGTTTTGTTGTAGAATGGGGGAGCGCTAGGATTCGGAGCCAACAACCTACCATTACGAGGAGGTAAAACAACACTATGGGAAGGAGGGACTAGGGCTGTATCATTTATTCATAGTAAAACATTGTTAACAAAGAGGGGATACACTCATAATGGGTAAGTATTAATATTACCACGGACAATATACTCGGTTTCTGAACATCAGGGTCATGTTCTCACAGAGGGGGAGGGGGAGCATGGGTGTCCCATGTGAAGATTAAAACATGAGACATCTCTGTATTAAGCGCTATAGGAGATACCTATCATATCTCTGTGGAAGCGCATGTCTACACTGTCAGAGTGTCCGATGGGGAATTCCCCCAAGTAATTTTGGAAAAAAAGAATTATTTTTGGTGCATTCTGATATTTTGGGATATTTTTTTAGGGGTAATGGAAAAGAATTCAAAATCACATCGCGTATCACAAAAACTTTGGACGCCTCTGGACGCCTTAGGATATTGTTTTCACCTCTGAGAATTCTAAAAAATTATTCAGGGGCAGTTAGTTAGGACGTAAAACTCCATTTATTTAATTTCTATGATATTATTTATTTTAAGGATAATGCATGCTGTCGATTGGTTTGCAACATTTGTAGACGCTGCTGGTTTACCCAGACGTTAGTAACTTTTCATTATAAAAGTATATAAGCTTGCAGGGTTTACAACTTGCCGGGTTTACTTTGTGATTCACGAATACAGGTATATGGAAAACTAAACAATTCTGTGGTTCGAAATAGATTAACGGATGAAGGATGTTAAAGATACATGTACCAAAATGAAATTATTTCTGCTTATTGTCGACTGTGTAATATTCGAATACACAATATACTAGTATGATATGATAATTATAATTAACACACACCAGTATATAGTACACACAATGTAATACACACCTTTATATAGTACACACAATGTAATACACACCTTTATATAGTACACACAATGTAATACACACCTTTATATAGTACACACAATATAATACACACCTATATATAGTACACACAATGTAATACACACCTTTATATAGTACACACAATGTAATACACACCTATATATAGTACACACAATGTAATACACACCTATATATAGTACACACAATGTAATACACACCTATATATAGTACACACAATGTAATACACACCTATATATAGTACACACAATGTAATACACACCTATATATAGTACACACAATGTAATGCACACCTATATATATAGTACACACAATGTAATGCACACCTATATATACATAGTACACACAATTTAATACACACCTATATATAGTACACACAATGTATATAGTCACACCTATATACATATAGTACACACAATGTAATACACACCTATATATAGTACACACAATTAATACACACCTATATATAGTACACACAATGTAATACACACCTATATATAGTACACACAATATAATACACACCTATATATAGTACACACAATTAATACACACATTTATATAGTACACACAATGTAATACACACCTATATATAGTACACACAATGTAATATTCAACACCTATATATAGTACACACAATGTAATACACACCATATATAGTACACACAATGTAATACACACCTTTATATAGTACACACAATGTAATACACACCTTTATATAGTACACACAATGTAATACACACCTATATATAGTACACACAATGTAATACACACCTTTATATAGTACACACAATGTAATACACACCTATATATAGTACACACAATATAATACACACCTATATATAGTACACACAATATAATACACACCTTTATATAGTACACACAATGTAATACACACCTTTATATAGTACACACAATGTAATACACACCTTTATATAGTACACACAATTAATACACACTTTATATAGTACACACAATGTAATACAACCTTTATATAGTACACACAATGTAATACACACCTTTATATAGTACACACAATTAATACATACCTAATATAGTACACACAATTAATACACACCTATATATAGTACACACAATTAATACACACCTTTATATAGTACACACAATGTAATACACACCTTTATACATATAGTACACACAATGTAATACACACCTATATATAGTACACACAATGTAATACACACCTATATATAGTACACACAATGTAATACACACCTATATATAGTACACACAATGTAATACACACCTTTATATAGTACACACAATGTAATACACACCTTTATATAGTACACACAATGTAATACACACCTTTATATAGTACACATAATGTAATACACACCTTTATATAGTACACACAATGTAATACACACATTTATATAGTACACACAATATAATACACACCTTTATATAGTACACACAATGTAATACACACCTATATATATATAGTACACACAATGTAATACACACCTTTATATAGTACACACAATGTAATACACACCTTTATATAGTACACACAATATAATACACACCTTTATATAGTACACATAATGTAATACACACCAGTATATAGTACACACAATGTAATACACACCTTTATATAGTACACACAATGTAATACACACCTACATGTATATTATGATAATTATTATTCCAGCTAGTGGTATAGATGGTATTAGTCAATGGAAGATGTGGACTGAAGGATCTCCCAGTACTCGACAAGAATTAGTTTATAATATAGATGACATTTCTAATAATTCTGCTATACGGTAGGTAGTGTATATCTGATCTATCACCTCGTTTCTCTGTATTAAAAAACATTTCTAAAACCGTAGCGATTTGTTTGTATTTGTGATTTGGTAAGCACTTAATATTCAAAGGTGTAATAAGCAATACAAGTACAGTAGAACCTGTCAAGGGAATATTCAAAAACGGTGGCTGAGTGAAGGTGGTCTCGTATGTGAGGAACAGCAAGACCATTTTGCTTTGACACTTTAGAATTGATAGGTTCTCATGTGTAATCTTCCGCTTTTGCATGCGGTCTCCTATCCATCGAAGGAATACCAAATTCTGTCGTATTTATTTCTTTTTCGAAGTTTTCACGGTATCTATCGCCAAACCTCTTCCAATTGACCTTTCCCGGGTTATCCGTGCCAATTTCCAGCTGGATGGACTGAATTTATGAGTGAAAATGACATTTTCAAAGCCATCGGCCTTTCACACACCGATCGAGAAAATAAAATGAAATTAGTTTTACGTCCAACTCTTCTGCACATTATGGGCCAACGAAAACGGGTTTAGGTTCAGAGGTCAAATCTCTTGGTATTGATCTTTCCGAATTATCCCTACCCTCTTCAAAAGAGTATCTTTTAAAAAAAAAACACGTACTGTCATATATTACAGAGACTATCAGTATAAATTGTTAATTGGTAACCCTGGACAAGGCGGGTGGCCTGCGGTTCCTCAGAGTTCCCATAATAAACAGCAGAGTGAATCCCCACCCCCGGGGCCAGTACCTGACCTTCAACTGTATGACCTGAAGGGTAAGATACACCTTGTTATTAAGTTTGTCATAGAAATCTCACAGTTATTGTAGATCAATGTGACAGTGCGATATCTCAGCCTGGTCTTTTTCAGGTTCGGTTGTCGTCTCCTGATGATAAGGTGCTGTGAGTTAAAATCCCCCGTTAGGCAAGATGACTATCATTACCGACTACTTATGATAGTTATGTCCCTTTGTCCAAGTAGTCGGTAGTGATAGTTATGTCCCTTTGTCCAAGTAGTCGGTTATGATAGTTATGTCCCTTTGTCCAAGTATTCAGTATTGATAGTTATGTCCCTTTGTCTTAGTAGTCGGTAATGGTAGTTATGCCCCTTTGTCCAAGTAGTCGGTGATGATAGTTATGTCCCTTTGTCCAAGTAGTCAGTATTGATAGTTATGTCCCTTTGTCCAAGTAGTCGGTATTGATAGTTATGTCCCCTTGTCCAAGTATTCAGTATTGATAGTTATGTCCCTTTGTCCAAGTAGTCGGTAATGATAGTTATGTCCCTTTGTCCAAGTAGTCGATATTGATAGTTATGTCCCTTTGTCCCAGTAATCGATATTGATAGTTATGTCCCATATGTCATTTGATTTTGATTTCAGCTGATCCTGGAGAACATAATAATATAGCCGACAAACTTCCGGAAGTGGTTAATAAACTGAAGAAGAGATTAGAGTTTTATAAATCTTCGGCTCTACCAGCACGGTTTCCACCCAACAGTCCAGCTGGTGATCCGGCTAACTTTGGGGGAGTCTGGTCGCCAGGATGGTGTGATTGATAACTACATGTCTAAATAAATACGTTCTCAATACTGCTGTACTTTATACTGTTTTATATCGATATCGACTTTTGCAGATCCATTATAGGATACGTTGTTCACGTCCAATCTAATCCAATTTTGTATTCAAGCACTATCATTTATCATTAAAAATGCTATTGGATGCAGAAGAGAGAGCAAGACGAGAAAGTCTATTCATATCTTTGAAAATTCTGTGACTTTTTACTTGATTAGACAGTTAAGTCATCCTTGCTCATTATTCTAGTCGTCCCGGGTAAATAGGTACTGAATAGTTCATCTGTGCTTATGATTTCAGTCGACCCAGCTGTAAATAGATACTGAATAAGTCATCTTTGTTCATTATTCCAGTCAACCAAGCTGTAAATGGGTAGAGAACAAATCATCTTTCCAATCTGCCCAGCCGTAAATGGGTACTAAATAGGTCATCTTCACTCATTTTTCCAATCTACCCAGCTGTAAATGGGTAGAGAACAAATCGTATTTTCCAATCAACCCAGATGTAAATGGGTAATAAATAGGTAATCTTTCCTCATTATTTTCCCAAACGGCCCACCTGTAAATGGGTAGAGAAAAACTTTCCCCAATTTCCAAGCTGAAAGGGGATAAAAGGATCTTACTTTATTATTTTTCCCAAAAATGGCAGTTAAAGGTAAGAAAAGGACTTTCCCTTTTGGCCCACCTGTTTAAAAGGGTATAGAACTTTCCCCATGGGCCCAAGGTTAGGGTTAAAAATCTTATTTGGTACTTTCTTGGCACAATGGAAGTTAGGTCAGATGGACTGTTCTTGGCTCAATGGAAGTTTGGTCAGCTGGACTGTTCTTGGCACAATGTTAATTAGGTCAGATGGACTGTTCTTGGCACAATGGTAGTTAGGTCAGATGGACTGTTCTTGGCTCAATGGAAGTTAGGTCAGATGGACTGTTCTTGGCTCAATGTTAAGTTAGGTCAGATGGACTGTTCTTGGCTCAATGGAAGTTAGGTCAGATGGACTGTTCTTGGCTCAATGTTAGTTAGGTCAGATGGACTGTTCTTGGCACAATGTTAGTTAGGTCAGATGGACTGTTCTTGGCACAATGGTAGTTAGGTCAGATGGACTGTTCTTGGCACAATGGCAGTTAGGTCAGATGGACTGTTCTTGGCTCAATGTTAGTTAGGTCAGATGGACTGTTCTTGGCACAATGTTAGTTAGGTCAGATGGACTGTTCTTGGCACAATTTTAGTTAGGTCAGATGGACTGTTCTTGGCTCAATGAAGTTAGGTCAGATGGACTGTTCTTGGCACAATTTCAGTTAGGTTAAATGGATTGTTCTTGGCACAATGGCGGTTAGGTCAGATGGACTGTTCTTGGCACAATGTTAGTTAGGTCAGATGGACTGTTCTTGGCACAATTTCAGTTAGGGTTAAATGGATTGTTCTTGGCACAATGGCGGTTAGGTCAGATGGACTGTTCTTGGCACAATGGCAGTTAGGTGAAATGGATTGTTCTTGGCTGAATGGTAGTTAGGTTAGATAGATATTAAACGTAAGCAAGGGAAAGCAATGAAGACACAGTTTATATAATTTAACAATATCTGTATTAAAAGTGGTGATATGATACAATTCGTTTAAAAATAATTCTATAATATATAGTATAGTATATATACACTATTATAACATACAGATATAGTGGATACTAAAATATATAACATGGAGGTGTGGGGCGGGTGGGGGCAGGGGGCAGGGAGGGTAACAAATGTTACTACCTACATCACTACCTCAATAGGGCTTGATTTCACTTCCCAAGATGAAACTCCAAAACCTTCAACTCTTGTAATTCATCAACCCATTTTGCTGACAGATCTGTGTGATAATTGACTGGTGAAATAAAGCTTTATCAGGTTATTAAGTACATATTGAGACAACTCAATCAGGTAACAGAAATAATATAACTGAAGTAAACTTTCTGTATTGTGACCTTCAACAAAAAATACAGATACATTGAAAATCTTTAAGTGATACATAAAAAGTAAGTTCTTAAGAACAGTCAATATGTGTATATATTCATCAGTTTATGACAGTAGGTATATTTACTGATGAATATAATATGCTGTTATTGGCCATTTAAAATATCATAAATTAAGTATTCATTCTAAAAAAAAATCCAGTTGATATATTTTAAAATTTGTAGAAGTAATTCTTTAAAATAACAATTACATCTGGCAACTCTAGTCAGTCATGACTGGCAAAAAGAAAATGAAAAACAAAAACAAGTGACAAGAGAATATGAAGAAAAAATGTAAAATAATAATCATTCAACTAAAATATCAAATGAATCTAGAATAATATCAAGTAATTTCTTATTTTGGATCTGAGCTCTAGGCTGGAAACTGACTTAGGCTGCAATGTTCATCTTTCATACATTAATGGTGTTTTTCTAAATTTATCAATACTTCAGAATAACTGCAGTCTGGAACTGAGTCTTTGATGATGCATGTCATAATTGTTTATTTACTGTTTTATTAAAAGTTAAACAGGACCATTCAACTGTATATTTAGTGTCCAGGTGATATGAGAAGAGTATTCCCATAAAAAGCACGGTCTTAGGTCACTGTATATCAAAGTGATGTTAAATTTAGTTCAGTTAGTGTATTTCAACATAATTAAATAAATAGGAAAAAAGGGAGATAATAATCATCTGAAAGAAATATCAACAACCGTTGTACAAAACTCTCCTTCTTACAAAAGAAAAGATAGAATGAGGATTGTTAAGTTTTAATGTCTATTTTCTTCGTTAAAATAAAGTGAATTGTTTATATTAATGTTTTAAATGAGACTCAGATTAGGTCTTCAGCGAGTTCAACTATTAAATTATAGTAGTGACGAATATAACTCTACTAAATCTTCACTATAACGTTAGCTCTCCTATTTAGAAATCAATTTCAGTCTCACTATACATGAATATCACTAGTTGTTGAAATATTCATTTGTTTATTCTCCAATCTGGATTTGGATAAATGATTTAATTCATCCCTAATACTATCAATAAGGGGAGTGGGGGCTTCTCCTGGTTTTATGGCTTTCTTTAATATATCAAGTTCATCCTCACCCCTCCACGCCTGGTACGGGGTATGGTGGAACTTCCCATTAATGTTTCCATTTTGTAAATTCCCATTCGGAATATTTTTCGTTTTGGCAACAAGGTCCTCCAGTTCGATATTGTCATCCACGAAACTCAACACATTTCCATTTTTAGTGACCTCAATAATGGGAATATCCTCGTAGTTTTTTAGGCCTGGATAATGATACCCGTTTGGAATATCCAGTGATTTGTGCGCGATTCCGTTTAATTTATGATTCGTATCGTTCAAGTCTTTAGTTTGAATTTCAATCGGTTTGGCGTGTTCGTTGTTGTGGAAGTTATCACGTAAACTTGATTCAAGGTCATCGTTGACAAAAGTTGACGTGACGAGTTTTTCTTGTCTTGGTGACTTCTGTTTGATTGGCTGAAAATATAGAAATCATATGATTCGTATTGACTTCAAAACAACATTTCAAATACATTTCTACTATGACTGGTGTTTACTATTCAATAACTGTAGTTTGTCATCTGACATCAAAATTCATCTTCGAGTAACAACTGATTCAATCTTACAATTTGCACAAAAATTAGAAAAAAGGCCAATATAAACGGGACTGAATGTAATGTAAATATAAGAATTAAACATACATAAATGACTTTATTATTCAATTTGTCAGATCTATTGGGTTTAAACACGGACAATGCTAATTAGACCAACGTTTATTCTTATAAAAATTACATTTCTTATAACATGTTGGGCAAATAAATATTAAAATCATGTCAAATCTGGATATATTTTATGGCCCAACAAGTTTCAGAAAAAAAAAAAACCCAGCAAAAACGGAATTTAAAATTTTACCAACTTGGCTACAACGAACAATCATTTTTTTAGAGGTTTTATATTGTTGAATCATCAGTCTAAAAATATAAAACCCACCTGTGAATGTGGAAGAGATATACGGAGGACTTCATCCCCTATTTTATGTACAACATCACCAGCTCTGTAGGGGGTCCACGATTCTATACCATCACCTATATCACTACTATAAGCTCTATTTATAAACATTGGAGTGTGTTGCTTCTCTGGAAGAAAATCAGATAGTTTAAAAACAATCAGATACGAGTTTAAAAACAATCAGATATGGAAAATAACAATACATTAGTTTAAAAACAATCAATATTTTAAGACAATCAGATAGTTTAAATTACAATGCAGATATTGAAAAACAATCAGATAGTTTAAAAACAATATATATTTACAACCTCAATCAATTGTATATGAAATAACAAACACAAGTTTATAGTATACTACTCCTAGTTATATTAAACAACAACATTTCATACGAAGCTACATTGTCAACATAGGTGAAATGAGAAACTTATAATACTAAAAGTATATATACAGATCAATAAACAATAGACAACCCAAATTTATAAAGAATTAACTGGTCTATATTGAAGAGCCATTGCTCTTAAATTTAAATATTACTGGTTTAAAACTATTTTTTATCGACAGGTTCTGGTATTTCCTTTTAACATCTTCTATTTCCTTCATTAACTTCTCTGGTCTTTTACTTTAATAAAAGATATATAGAAAAAAATCAAACTTAATAAATGGTCTCATGTATTTGTTTTAAAATACCCGGTAAATGTATGTTTTGTAACATGGTTCAGGCGTATTTCTTTTACATCTTCTATTCCTCAATTCTCGGTCTTTTATCAATAAAAATATAGGAAACCAAATCAAACTTCAATTGTCAAATGGTCTCATGTATTTGTTTTAAATACGGTTGTAGATCCTTGAACATGTTCAGGAACACTGACAAAGAGATCAAGGTTTTATAAACCAACAAACAATTGACCAAATATGATGACTAGACTGATTAAACCATTTAGCTACACAGGTCCCTAATCTATATACGGGTAGAAATATATCTTGGAATTCCTTTAAAACAAAGCTCTGTTATAATCCAACATACAAACTTCAAGTTGTCTGTTACTATTGCTCTGTTATTATTGCCAATTCTATTGCTCTGTTATTATTGCTGTTTCTATTGCTCTGTTAATATTGCTGTTTCTATTGCTCTTTATTATTGCTGTTTCTATTGCTCTGTTATTATTGCTGTTTCTATTGCTCTGTTAATATTGCTGTTTCTATTGCTCTGTTATTATTGCTCTTTATTATTGCTGTTTCTATTGCTCTGTTATTATTGCTGTTTCTATTGCTCTGTTATTATTGCTGTTTCTATTGCTCTTTATTATTGCTGTTTCTATTGCTCTTTATTATTGCAATTCTATTGCTCTGTTATTATTGCTGTTTCTATTGCTCTTTATTATTGCTGTTTCTATTGCTCTTTATTATTGCTGTTTCTATTGCTCTGTTATTATTGCTGTTTCTATTGCTCTTTATTATTGCTGTTTCTATTGCTCTTTATTATTGCTGTTTCTATTGCTCTTTATTATTGCTTTTCTATTGCTCTGTTATTATTGCTCTGTCTAAATTGCCTGTATTATAGCATCTAGCTCTTTATTTAACATGAGAATTTTCAATCTAACTGTTAAATTACATCCTGAGTAACATAGACTTTATATCTTTACAATGGTCTGTTAAGTATCTATTCTTATTAGGTCCAATACACAAGGACATGGTCCTGTCTAACATTCAGTCCATAGAGACAAACATAGACTCTTTATTTTACATGGGTCAGAATTAGGTCCATACACAAGGACATGGTCCTGTCTAACATTCAGTCCATAGAAACAAAAATAGACTCTTTATTTTACATGGGTCAGAATTAGGTCCAATACACAAGGACATGGTCCTGTCTAACATTCAGTCCATGGAGACAAACATAGACTCTTTATTTTACATGGGTCAGAATTAGGTCCAATACAAAAGGACGTGATCCTGTCTAACATTCAGCCCATGCTAAGATGCAGTAGTGAAACATGTTTAAGTCATAAATTTAAAGTGATAAACCTACCCTCTTGGTCGTCTGGGAGGTTTGGAAGATTCTAAATCATCCTGGTGTCCTACTCTATTTCTGAAAAATATCAAAAAAAATTCTTATTATGAAACTACCGATATATTAGTTATTACGGCCTGGGGACAAGGATGGTGGTTAAACAACCTATCTCCAGTGTTATATTATATTATATTATTTTGAAGTGGTAGAATGGCTGGTTAACAGTTGAATCCTTGATCTTTAGATTCCCCTTTATAAATACAAGTCCTGGTAACATCTTCAGTACCCTATTTTTTACTGTAAATTTCACAAGGATACCAACAACAACCTAGATTGCGATATCAGCATTTGCTGGAAGCGAAGGTTAACTTGTCATCTACCAACAACTACCTAGTTTCCGATATCAGCATTTGCTGGAAGCGAACGTTAACTTGTCATCTACCAACAACACCTAGTTTGTGATATCAGTACAATGGTTAAATTCATGCCTTTATCTGCGAAGGAACGTTAACTTGAATCATGCTACCATACCTGATAGATTAACTTTTGATATTTGAAGAAAGGTGAATATATAAGGTGAAAGGTATTATATGGTGATAAAATTACAATGGTTAAAATTCATGCCTTTTATCTTGCATATAAGTATAATATGAAATCATGCTAGTTATACCTGGCTAGATTAACTATAGATGTTTAAGATAACTGACTATATATATATAGTATATAAGATATATAGGTATAATATGAAATCATGCTATGATATAAGTTATACCTGGTTAGATTAACTATAGATGTTTAAGATAACTGACTATATATATATAGTATATAAGATATATAGGTATAATATGAAATCATGCTATGATATAAGTTATACCTGGCTAGATTAACTATAGATGTTTAAGATAACTGAGCTGAGAAAATGAAGAGGTATATAATATTAGGTATAATATGAAATAACATGAACTATGATAAAATAAGAGACCGGCTAGATTAACTTAGAGTTTAAGGTACCTACCCAATATATAGGCATAGAAGACATGAGAGAATAGAGGGGTAGGAAGGGGTAGGGTAATAAGTGGTACCTACCCAATACTACTGGCATGAGAAGACATGAGAGAAAGGGGGTAGGAGGGGTAGGGTAATAAGTTGGTACCTACCCAATACTACTGGCACTAGAAACATGAGAAAAGGGGGTAGGAGGGGGTAGGGTAATAAGTTGGTACCTACCCAATATAGGGCAGAGAAGACATGAGAAAAGAGGGTAGGAGGGTAGGTAATAAGTGGTACCTACCCAATACTATAGCATGAGAAGACATGAGAGAAAGGGGGGTAGGAGGGGGTAGGGTAATAAGTTAGTACCTACCCAATACTACTGCACTAGAAGACATGAGAGAAAGCGGGGGTAGGAGGGGTAGGTAATAAGTTGGTACCTACCCAATACTAGCATAGAAGACATGAGAAAAAGAGGGTAGGAGGTGGGTAGAGTAATAAGTGGTACCTACCCAATACTACTGGCATAGAAGACATGAGAGAAAGGGGGGGTAGGAGGGGGTAGGGTAATAAGTTGGTACCTACCCAATACTACTAGCACTAGAAGACATGAGAGAAAGGGGGTAGGAGGGGGTAGAGTAATAAGTTGGTACCTACCCAATACTACTGGCACTAGAAGACATGAGAGAAAGGGGGTAGGAGGGGGTAGAGTAATAAGTTGGTACCTACCCAATACTACTGGCACTAAAAAGACATGAGAGAAAGGGGGATAGGAGGGGGTAGGGTAATAAGTTAGTACCTCCCCAAAATACTACTAGCACTAGAAGACATGAGAGAAAGGGGGGTAGGAGGGGGTAGGGTAATAAGTTGGTACCTACCCAATACTACTAGCACTAGAAGACATGAGAGAAAGGGGGGTAGGAGGGGGTAGAGTAATAAGTTGGTACCTACCCAATACTACTAGCACTAGAAGACATGAGGGAAAGGGGGGTAGGAGGGGGGTAGAGTAATAAGTTGGTACCTACCCAATACTACTGGCATAGAAGACATGAGAGGAAGGGGGGTAGGAGGGGGTAGGGTAATAAGTTGGTACCTACCCAATACTACTGGCACTAGAAGACATGAGGGAAAGGGGGGTAGGAGGGGGGTAGAGTAATAAGTTGGTACCTCCCCAAAATACTACTGGCACTAGAAGACATGAGAGAAAGGGGGGTAGGAGGGGGGTAGAGTAATAAGTTAGTACCTACCCAATACTACTGGCACTAGAAAACATGAGAGAAAGGGGGGTAGGAGGGGGGTAGAGTAATAAGTTGGTACCTACCCAATACTACTGGCACTAGAAGACATGAGAGAAAGGGGGGTAGGAGGGGGGTAGAGTAATAAGTTGGTACCTACCCAATACTACTGGCACTAGAAGACATGAGAGAAAGAGGGGTAGGAAGGGGTAGGGTAATAAGTTGGTACCTACCCAATACTACTGGCACTAGAAGACATGAGAGAAAGGGGGGTAGGAGGGGGTAGAGTAATTAGTTGGTACCTACCCAATACTACTGGCACTAGAAGACATGAGGGAAAAGGCATCGTCTAAAAGCTGGTGCATTCGTTTTCTGGCATCTTGTAATGTTTCTGGTGGTTTCTCATCATTTTCATCATCACTATAACCTCCATTCTATAATATTATATAAACAACTTTATCAATAACTAGTTTATATATATTACATGGTTACACAGGGTTCAGTTTAGATTGAACAATTTGATGAGCATCTTTACAACAAGTTTCAGTCTTGGCTGATCAAGTTTAATTTTAAATATTCCAGTACTAGACCTTAGATTGATCTTGTCTGTGAGGTGAGTTCCTCAAGGTAAAGTAGGCTAGTGAGAAATATGTAATTAGACTTGAAAAAAAAAAGAAATGAATGGAGTTTTACATCCTACTCTTCTGCACCTTATGGGATAATGAAGGCAAGCAATGCCATACAGTGTGCCTTGAGGGAAATTTTGCCAGGACTGCTGCAGTAGCGTACTCTTTCTTTGATTTCCAACTGTCGAGTGTGTACACAGTCTGTAGCACACAGGGCCTCAGTTTATTGTCTCATCTGAACGACTAAGTAATCTTAGCCTTATCCAACACAGGACGGTTGAATTTTGTTTTTTTTACCAGTGAGAACTTGTGTTTTATTATGAAATAAAATCAAACTTACAAGTTGTGAAACTATTTTATTTCTTCGTGGTTTACTGGGTCTGAAATAACAGTTAACTGGAATATTATTGCATGATAATAAATATATTAAGAATTAAACGTTGGTCTCACTAGCCTTATTGGTAGATCATGTGACAACCTGAATAAATGATGAAGTCTATTATGTATGTTTATAGGGCAATCTATTGCGTTTACACAACAATTATGCTAATGAGACCAACGTTTAATTATTACATTTATAATTTATTTAATTACGTATTTCGACTTTGGCGAAAACGTATTGTAATTGTTCGGATTATTTTATTTTTTTTTTTTTTTTTTTGTAATTCTTGGATGAGTTTGCAGACAAACTGGTAAAAGGTGCAGAAATTCTAAATCTACAGTTGATCTTAGAATGATTTCTATTATCAAATAAAACAAAACCGGAAGTTCTATCTCTGACAGGAAGTGAGAACCGGAAGTTCAGGTTTTTTTGCTTTAGCAAGTTTATTTTCAGTTCGATTTTGACCGGATTTTCAGATTTGAAAACTTCAATGTATTTGTCAACTAACAATTATAGGTTTTATGCAATTAGGTTAAATATTTTACCCACGATTTGCAATTCAATATTCAAGGGTCATCGGCAAAAATTTCAGACCGTGATTTCTCCTTTAATATAAATGGTAAAATTTTGAAACTTTACCAGTTGATAGGCGATATGTTTATAATTTTTGAAAAAATGTGAAAAAAAAAATTACACTTCCGGTTTAGCCTCAAATGACGTAATTACGTAACTTCCGGTCTATAACTGCTAGGTGAAAAGTGAAAACTGTTTTATAAATAACTTGTCAATAGTAATTGATTTGACCTAAATAATTAGGTCAAGCTGCCATATCGGCCGCCATTTTGAATTTTCGTTACAATTCTTAAATCCGAAATTCAGACACTACTGATAGACCGATTTTGATGAAATTTAGCACATAGATACAATGGATCATTATCTACCTTTTCTTGGAGACCGATTTTCAAATTTCGTATTTTCTTTCGAATTATTTAAATTTCGATTTTTTCAAAATTAGGTCACTTTAACGGGTACGGAAGGTGTGACCCACTTAATCTATGACCTTGAAAATTAGGTCAAATAATATTCAATATATTGTCTACGAGTAGATATTTTTTAATTTGGCTTACTTAAAAAATTCATAGAGATAAGTGTACTTAAATACAGCAAAAATTTATAATTTTCATATTTTCGCCATCATTAACCGTTACGGAAGGTGTGACCTAATTATTTTATGACTTTGAAAACTAGGTCAAATGATATTCAATATATTGTCTAGATGTAGGTCATTGCAAATTTAGCCTACATAATATTTTAAGGCTCTCGAAATACGTTCATAATTGTAAGCAATTCTAGTTTATAACTTTTATTAATACAAATTCACTGTTTCATACGAAATTGACACAAATCTTAGATTGCGTCATAGCGTGACGTTATAAACTCCAGTTTATTCAAAAATATACGGCAGATTACGGAACTAGTTTATTAAAGGGAGTTATAGTAGAAATGTAAATATTTCACAATAAAAGATTTCACTAATAATGACTTTTTTAAATAATACAGCAAAATGTGGCCGGAAATTTTATTTAACTCCTTCAACTGGCCAAACGCTCTAAATTCCTTCTACAAATACTAGCTATAAAAATAAAGTGTAATATTATATTTCTGAGCCAGTGCCGCCTCTCATTACACATCAAATAACAAAATTATAAGTCTATTCTGAATAAAACAAGACTTATAATATAAATGTTTTACCGTTTTTTAGATTTATGTACATCAGACTGATTCTGTTCTATATCTGAAGACTTGGTATGATCTGAAATAAAATAAAATATATTGTTTACTCCAAGGTTTTTAATATTTCACGCTGCTGACAGTATCAATATACTATATAGAGTGCAACAAAGACCGTCAAGGTGGTTGCAAAATAATTCAATTAACATTTTCTTCTACATTCTATGTGTAGGCATGTTCATAATGCTAATGAAGTGCTCTCCCCTATTGTATTTGTGTCAAACTGACGGAGCAACAACATGCCTTTCTCTCCCCCCCTCCCCACCCACTGCCATATTTATTAACAAGTTTCTATGAGTGTAAAGAGATTATTATTTGCCTACCATCAATTTTTTTTCTCTCTCTTAATCTCTGTTTATTTCTCTTTCGTTCTATTTGTAACAATTCACCAGTCTGTAGAAATCAAACAACAGAAATCAGATTACATCAGGATTTAAAACGTGAATCAAGTTAGTGGTCATTCTTGGACCGACCGTCCCACCTGCATCAGACTGCATTGAAAAAAACTTATTGGAATTTGCTCCCAATAGAACCTTGTACTGTCAAGTTAGAAAGCAAGTTTTTATCTGGAAACAGTGGAAGTCTCCATCAATCTTTGAAAACCCTGCAGGCCCCAATTGTTGTTAAATCCAAATAGAAAATAAATAATTAAGACTCTGACCTGTTGATCTGTAGGTGAATCACTTCTATCATCTTCTTCTTCATCTGCTACTACAAATATAGATAAACTGATGAAATGAATGGAGTTTTACATCCTACTCTTTCCCGGGCTAATGAAGATGGGGAAGGCCATGCAGTGTGAAATGAGAGAAACTTTGTCAGGACAGAGGCATTAGCCTGCTCTTCTTGCTATTTCCAACTGTCGAGGGATCAGACTTATATGCACAGTCTGTAGAACACAGGTCTATGATCTAAGAAAGGCTTCTAGATTTGTATATTTATTAGGAAAACTTCTATATATACTATTCTATTAACAAAATTTCACTTATTAGAACAGAAGCATTAGCCTCCCATTCTTGGGATATTTAACAAGCACAGCCTATAGAACACAGTGCTTAGATCTAATAAAGTTTTCTAGATATTTATGTTTATCAGGAAAACTTCTATAGAAGATTAGAAATCTGTTAAATACAATAATACAAAGTCTCACTAATAAGAAACCTAGATTAGTACAATTACCTTTAATATGAGCTGTCTCTCGAGATCTAGATTTAGATTTCCTAGTTTTAGGTTTAGGTTTGGCGGTGGTTAGATCACCTTCTGATATATAGGTGACTGTATCTCCAGTATCAGATACAACTTCTGGTTTTACTACACCATTTAAACTGTAGAAATACAAGATATATATAAGATATAGGTGTAGGTAAAGAAGCACAAGATATATAGATATACTTTTTTTGACATTTATTAACTCAACAGTTAGTCTTGTTATATTATTCATTTCTCATGATAACACTGTCTGTATGAGCATGTGAAACGTTAAGTTAATAAATATCAGAAATAGTATATCTATATATCTTTATTCTTTATAATATTTGATAACACTGTCTGTATGAGCATGTGAAACGTTGAGTTAATAAATATCAGAAATAGTATATCTATATATCTAGTGATTCTATATAATATTTGATAAAACTGTCTGTATGAGTATGTGAAAAGTATATGAGTTAATAAATATCAGAAATAGTATATCTATATATCTGGTGCTTGTTTAGAAATATCAAATTGTTCAAACCAAATGATTTTATTGTTAATGTTCCTAAAGTCAAAAGTTGATTTCAATAATAAGGCCACAACCATTAGAATCATCTAATATTATGTGATGATAGTGAAATCTATTACAATGGAAATTAAAAGTCTTAGTTATTAGTAATAAATTGGTATCCAATATACAGTTGAGGCGAGAATGGAAACACAAACTAGAACAATATGACAGGCTTAGGCTTCTCTACCTCACAATTTCTAACTTATATCTGGAAACAGGTATAATCTGACACTTTGATTGGTTAAATATACTATCATTTGAACAAAACATGATAGTAAAGTTGTTAGATTACAATGGAGAATCAACATTACATGTGATTGAGGCTAGAATGAAAACAGACGGAACCTGTTTACAATAAATTAATTGATTTTTGTGTCACCTAATTTTCTAACTAGCCAGTTATTATAAAAGGCTGTGTACTTCATCCCTCGAGAAATAAATAACCTTAACTTACCCTTTCTTAGCAGGCGATTTTTTCTGTGGTGATTGTGTAAATGATTGGACGTTATCTTGCTGTGATTCAGGGTTCACCTCGTACAGCCCTCGTTTAGGGTTAGAGTATAGACTTGGTCCATTGCTTCTTTCTAATGGTTCTTCAATGGATGAATCACTTACATGGATTGAGGCAGAATGAAAACAGCGGAACCTTTTACAATAAATACATTCGATTTTTGGTCACCTTTTTTCTAAATGCCAGTTATTATCAAAAGGCTGTAGATATTCATCCCTAGAGAAATAATACTTAACTTACCCTTATCTAAGCAGGCAGATCTCTTATCTAAGTGATTTGGTGTAAATATTGGACGATACTCTTCCTATGATATCACTGGCTTCACTGTACAGAACTGTTAGGTGTAATAGAGTATAACTTGGTCAGAACTATGCTTTACAAACTGGTTCTCAATATAACTACCAAATGGGGATACTTACAGAACTGGCTTACTCTAATGATATACCAAACTGGCTTAGAGATATTGCTTACAGAACTGGCTTACTCTAATGATATACCAAACTGGCTTAGAGATATTGCTTACAGAACTGGCTTACTCTAATGATATACCAAACTGGCTTAGAGATATTGCTTACAGAACTGGCTTACTCTAATGATATACCAAACTGGCTTAGAGATATTGCTTACAGAACTGGCTTACTCTAATGATATACCAAACTGGCTTAGAGATATTGCTTACAGAACTGACTTATGCACTGGCTTAGCAAACTAAGGGAGCAGTTACACTAGTAAAACCCCTACCCAGTATTTTATAAGAAAACAGGATGTTGAAAGAAAAAAATGAATTATAAAAATATAACTTACGGGTGGTGTGTCTGAAGATTTCATCATGACAAGTTGAGGTTTGGTCTCTTTCGACGCCCGACAACATCTGAGTGTAATACACATGATTAACCAGATGAGAAGAAATAAACCAATAGGTCCTAATACTGCTCCAATAATCCACAGTTTCTTGTCTTCTGCTAACACTGGTTGGGGGACATACGCTGAAAATATCAAAATAATCATAATAGGATACTAGCTCTTAGAATTCTCTTGGTCCTTAAGTATTGGGGTGTTATATTACTGGCCAAGAAAAAAAAAGAATTTCAGCATAAGAATAAAAGTCCTTGACTTACGTTCAGCCTTGACAACAACCACATATCCTAGTCGCAGTGCCACCTCCTGATCACTAAGGTAACCAAACACCCGTACAGCCTCTGTGGCCGGTATATAGGTACCATTCTTCATTAGTAGGTAAATAAACTCTACCTCATCACTTGTATTATCTCTTGTTATATTATTAATCTGAAAAATAGCAAGGAACAATTCAGACATTATTTTTCTTATTTTTTCTAAATGACTTTTACATACAAGTCTATTTTTTAAACATGGTGTGATATTTCCATTTTAAAAAGTAGTACAGGTAACTTAGAATTAAGTTAAAGTGATAACCTAAACTAAGTAGAGTCTTATTATTTTCTCTCTCAAATTTTTTTGTTTTCTATCAACTGATCCTTCATATAAAACACTAATACAATTAGAGTGTCAGGGCTGTTGTTTGAGCTGTATTTGCCGGTCATGTCTGATTGGAGCTCCAAAATGACTGGCTGTAATTTTGATATTGAGGACATTTTCTTTGCAAATCTGCTACATTCTATGTACATTTCAAGATCTTTATTAACGTGTTGAAATGTCCAGTTGGGATTATTTTATATCAACAGCAGTGCTGAGAACCAACTTGGAAACGGTTTGAAATGGTTAAAATTTACATTACTACTATCACTGCTTCAATAAACTAGTAACGCCATTGAAACTGTTTTTAAGTTGGTGATCAGTTACGCTTGTTTTAAAATAGTGGGTCATACATTTTTCAAGTGATAAACCATAGTGTTTACTTCCCCATAACAATAACAAGATCTACATTCATTCTTTATATTTACATTGGTCCATCTTTTTGATGAAATACTTCCCTAATAAAGTTGTAATTAGTGAATTACGAAGGAAATGTTCATCAATTCGCTGTGTCAAGAAACATTGTTCGGTCATTGAAAAAAATGAATGTGGATCATGTACGTCTTGTCAAGTGACGATAACAAGATCCACATTCATTCCTTATAATAAACAGACCTGTAACTTGATATCTCCCGAGTCGGACACTGCCATCCTTTTCTGTCTGGATTGTTGATGTTCACTAGCATTCTGTCTCTGGTAGGCTTCATCATATGTATTGGCCAGTTTCAACTCTATCTCATATTGAAACTCATCTGTTGTTACATTGATATCTCTTCCCACAATTAATACTGAAATAAAACAACCAAACAGGACTGTTAACATGCTACTGCTCCCCGTACCGTTTCTATAGCCCCACCCCCACAACTTAAGCCTGTATTTTCGATTTTTTTCTTCTTTCCTTTTTTTTTTTTCTTCCAATGTATTGCCCAATGGGCTGAATGTGAGACAGGACCATGTCCTTGTGTATTGGGCCTAATTCTGACCCATGTAAAATAAAGAGTTTATTATTATTATTATTATAACCTCACTTTCAAATATCTTATCATATAACATAGGGAAAGATTTGCCTCAACACTGGTTCTCTGTTATAAGGTTACTGTGGGCTGAATTTTGCTAGTGCTACACTCCGAATCATCCATAAAAAGGGACTGATAATGTCAAGGTATGAGACACAGTTTGGCAATGCTTGACAAGGTAAAGATGAATGAAACTCAAGAGCTAATATTTAAGAAAGTATTTAAACTATATTGTTTAAAAGACATTACATAAGATATATAGATATACTATTTCTTACTTTATTACATACTACGTTTCAAAACACAAGATATATAGATATACTACTCCTTACTTTATTACATACTACGTTTCAAAACACAAGATATATAGATATACTACTTCTTACTTTATTACATACTACATTTCTAAACACAAGATATATAGATATACTACTTCTTACTTTATTACATACTACGTTTCTAAACACAAGATATATAGATATACTACTTCTTACTTTATTACATACTACGTTTCTAAACACAAGATATATAGATATACTACTTCTTACTTTATTACATACTACGTTTCTAAACACAAGATATATAGATATACTACTTCTTACTTTATTATATACTACGTTTCTAAACACAAGATATATAGATATACTACTTCTTACTTTATTATATACTACGTTTCTAAACACAAGATATATAGATATACTACTTCTTACTTTATTATATACTACATTTCTAAACACAAGATATATAGATATACTACTTCTTACTTTATTACATACTACGTTTCTAAACACAAGATATATAGATATACTACTTCTTACTTTATTACATACTACGTTTCTAAACACAAGATATATAGATATACTACTTCTTACTTTATTACATACTACATTTCTAAACACAAGATATATAGATATACTACTTCTTACTTTATTACATACTACGTTTCTAAACACAAGATATATAGATATACTACTTCTTACTTTATTACATACTACGTTTCTAAACACAAGATATATAGATATACTACTTCTTACTTTATTACATACTATTCTAAAACACAAGATATATAGATATACTACTTCTTACTTTATTACATACTACGTTTCAAAACACAAGATATATAGATATACTACTTCTTACTTTATTACATACTACGTTTCTAAACACAAGATATATAGATATACTACTTCTTACTTTATTACATACTACGTTTCAAAACACAAGATATATAGATATACTACTTCTTACTTTATTACATACTATGTTTCAAAACACAAGATATATAGATATACTACTTCTTACTTTATTACATACTACGTTTCTAAACACAAGATATATAGATATACTACTTCTTACTTTATTACATACTACTTTCTAAACACAAGATATATAGATATACTACTTCTTACTTTATTACATACTACGTTTCTAAACACAAGATATATAGATATACTACTTCTTACTTTATTACATACTACCTTTCTAAACACAAGATATATAGATATACTACTTCTTACTTTATTACATACTACGTTTCTAAACACAAGATATATAGATATACTACTTCTTACTTTATTACATACTACGTTTCTAAACACAAGATATATAGATATACTACTTCTTACTTTATTACATACTATGTTTCTAAACACAAGATATATAGATATACTACTTCTTACTTTATTACATACTACTGTTCTAAACACAAGATATATGATATACTATTTCTTACTTTATTACATACTATGTTTCTAAACACAAGATATATGATATACTACTTCTTACTTTATTACATACTACGTTTCTAAACACAAGATATATAGATATACTACTTCTTACTTTATAACATACTATGTTTCTAAACACAAGATATATAGATATACTACTTCTTACTTTATTACATACTACGTTTCTAAACACAAGATATATTGATATACTTTTCTTACTTTATTACATACTACGTTTCTAAACACAAGATATATAGATATACTACTTCTTACTTTATTACATACTACATTTCTAAACACAAGATATATAGATATACTACTTCTTACTTTATTACATACTACGTTTCTAAACACAAGATATATAGATATACTACTTTTAGGTTTATTACATACTACATTTCAAAACACATACAGGTAACGTGATCAACCTGATAACAACCTATATGTATTTTGACACATAGTACGTAATAAACCTAGAAGTAGTATATCTATATATCTTTTGTTTATAAATGTAGTATGTAATAAAGTAAGAAGTAGTATATCCATATGTCTTGCGTTTAGAAACGTAGTATGTAATAAAGTAAGGAGTAGTATATCTATATACTTGTGTTTAGAAACGTAGTTGTAATAAATAAGAGTAGTATAATCTATATATCTTGTGTTTTGAAACGTAGTATGTAATAAATAAGAAGTAGTATATCTATATATCTTGTGTTTTGAAATGTAGTATGTAATAAAGTAAGAAGTAGTATATCCATATATCTTGTGTTTAGAAATCGTAGTATGTAATAAAGTAAGAAGTAGTATATCTATATATCTTGTGTTTAGAAATGTAGTATGTAATAAAGTAAGAAGTAGTATATCCATATATCTTGTGTTTAGAAACGTAGTATGTAATAAAGTAAGAAGTAGTATATCTATATATCTTGTGTTTAGAAATGTAGTATGTAATAAAGTAAGAAGTAGTATATCTATATATCTTGTGTTTAGAAACGTAGTATGTAATAAAGTAAGAAGTAGTATATCTATTATCTTGTGTTTCAAAATGTAGTGTGTAATCAAGTAAGAAGTAGTATATCCATATGTCTTGTGTTTAGAAATGTAGTATGTAATAAAGTAAGAAGTAGTATATCTATATATCTTGTGTTTAGAAATGTAGTATGTAATAAAGTAAGAAGTAGTATATCTATATATCTTGTTTATAACATAGTATGTTATAAAGTAAGAAGTAGTATATCTATATATCTTGTGTTTAGAAATGTAGTATGTAATAAAGTAAGAAGTAGTATATCTATATATCTTGTGTTTAGAAATGTAGTATGTAATAAAGTAAGAAGTAGTATATCTATATATCTTGTGTTTAGAAATGTAGTATGTAATAAAGTAAGAAGTAGTATATCAATATATCTTGTGTTTCAAAATGTAGTATGTAATAAACCTAGAAGTAGTATATCAATATATCTTGTGTTTCGAAATGTAGTATGTAATAAAGTAAGAAGTGGGCCTAGTATATCAGTATATCTTAGCTGTTAAAGGAATGAAGACTTCAACTCACCTGTTCTGATCCAGTAGTTTATATAACTGTCACTGGTATTGAGTCCTTCTGTTACATTTGGTACCACTGATGAGACTGTGGATACAGAACTAGAATCAATTATGGTGCTGATGCTGGATGAATACAACATGGCTGTGGTTAAGGATGTTGATGAAGTCATGAATGATGGCGTTAGTGATGAAGGAGTACTCTCTAATGGTGAGCTTGACGACTCTTGAACGGATGGCACCCTTAAAGATACGGATTGGTCAGTTACATGTGAAAGAGTTTCCATGACAACTGACGTGCTTTCAGTCAATGTTTCACTTGGAAATCTTTCACTTGCGATCGAAAAAGTTTCAGTCAAAGGTGATATGGATTCTGTCAAATGTGGCAAAGTTTCAGTTGAAAATGGCAAAGTTTCTGTAAAAAGTGGCATGGATTCTGTCAAATGTTGCAAAGTTTCACTTGAAAATAGCAAAGTTTCTGTAAATTGTGGCAATGTTTCACTTGAAAATAGCAAAGTTTCTGTCAAAAGTGGCAAGGAACCTGTCAAATGTTGCAAAGTTTCAGTTGAAAATGGTAAAGTTTCTGTTAATTGTGGCAAAGTTTCTGTCAAAAGTGGAAAGGATTCTGACAAATGTGGAAAAGATTCACTTGAAAATGGTAAAGTTTCTGAAAATTGTGGCAATGTTTCACTTGAATATGGCAATGTTTCACTTGAAAATGGCAATGTTTCACTTGAAAATGGCAATGTAAATAGTGGAAATGTTTCGACTTCCAAGGAAGATGTCTCAATTTGTAAAGATGAAGTACCACTCTCAAATGTTGAGGTTTCCTTAGAGTCAGTTCCTGATGAGGAAACATGAGTTTTAAAAGTTGAAGAAATGATTTCAGTAGTTTCTGATTTTAATGCTACAAAGTCTGAAATGGATTTCAAATTTGATTCTGATATTGTATCAAAGTTGTCCAATGACTGAGATGGATCAAGCAGAGCTGTGAGTGAGTCCCTAAAGCTATAGCTTGGGGCTGTTGAGTCCAAACTAGAGCCTCTTGCCAATACTGAAGAAGAGTCCAAGGATGTCACAGCCACTTGAGAAGTACCCATAGATGATGAATGAAGACCAAAAGTCAATGAACCAGTCAAGCTGCTGGATGATTCTACAGAAGCATCAAGTCCGCGAGAGCTGTTTAAATGATCGCTTGCAAGCATAGAGTCACTTGCTGTTAAATCACTAAGTGCAGTGTCACTTTCTATCACTGAACTATCACTAAAGCTAGGTGTAACATCACTAGAGCTAATTAAGCTTTCTGTATTAAGCATTGCTTCACTATTTGAGAGCTGAATGAAGTCACTAGCAAGTATTGACTCACTAGAGTCACTGTTTGATCTAAAAGCTGTTCCAACTATGCTAGAACTAAATACCACATCACTTATGCTTGTGCTTCGACTTTGCATTGATTCTAAAGTTAAATCAGTTGGAATCGGAGAATGAGAAAAAGCTGGAGTTAGTGTTAGTTCTTCACTCAAACTAGGTGTTATGTTATTAGTTCGTGTTAGCAATGTGGATAAAAAGGATGGTGCACTATCAACAGCAGAAGATAGTGTTTTACTATTTAGAGAATAAGTTAGTGTTCTGCTATCACCACCAGAAGTTAGTATTCCATTGTAACTGGTTAGTAATCCACTATTTAAAGGTGTTATAACACTATAATGGGGTGTTAAGGTCCCAGCCAATGTGAGTCCACTATATAAAGAAGTACTGGAAGTCATTAAATCACTTAGAATAGGCATTATAGTTCCAGATCCAAAATTTGTATCACTAAGTAGAGGAATTACTAATTCACTTTGAGAGGGTGTTAGTGTTTCAAAACTAGACTCACTTAAGGAGGGGGTAAGCACTTCACTTCGGGGAAGGGTTAGTGTTTCCAAACTAGATTCACTTCGGGAGGGAGTAAGCATTTCATTTTGGGCAGGGGTTAGTGTTTCCAAATAAGTTGTTACGTGGTAACTTTGGGAAGGTGTTAGGATTTCACTTGTTGAGGATATAAGTGTTTGTCTTTGGTAAGGAAAAGAGGTGATTAATCCATAAAACATAGTTGCATGAACACTTTCAGAGAGAGCTGTAGATCCAAGAGTTGATGTTATGTGTTCACTAGGTGAGGGTGTTAGTTGATCACTATGGTAAGGTGTTAATAATCCAGAGGTGGAAGGGTTAGAATCACTATAGTAAGGTGTTAATCCAAAGACAAAAGAAGAGTCTCCACTCACAAAGGCTGTTAATTGTCCAGTGGGTGTTAAGAGTTCATTGTAAGAGTTTGATGATGATCCTAAATCAAGGTTAACTACACTATTATGTACTAAATATTGGTTAGTTTGTGAACTGGTTATTGATGACAATGAGTCAGTCAAAATATTAAAAAAGGCACCACTTGATTGAAGATAGGAGGAGGGGTTATAATCCACAAAATGTTCACTTACTACAGAGTTAGAGGGCATTAGTATATCACTAGATACAGGTGTTAAAAGCGTTAAGGTATTTTGGGATGGCAGCAGAGTCTTTTGATCTTCAGAGTTAAGAGATAGAGATGAATCACTCAAAAATATACCATTATAATCCGATGTAGAAGTTGGTAAAATAAACTCTGTAAAGCTGGTATAGGATTCATCAGAATAAGATCCAAAGTCACTAGAGGAGATATCACTAGGGTCTATCACTATGAAATCACTTTTGCTAGTTACAAACAAATTACTTGGTGTGTCAGAAGCTGTGTCCATATAACTTTCTGAGAAAACTACTTCTGGATCTGTGGACACAAAGCTTGATGTATCAAAAGTTACTTGATCCACATCTGATACTGAAGCACTGGTCAAGTCTATCACAATTCCAGGACTATCTTGGTAAAATGTTATAAGGGTAGAGATGCTCGGAACTAGTGTAAATTCTTGAAAACTTGGTATTGGTTCAACATCATCAGTTGATTCTGGTTCCACGATTGATAAAGATTCTGTTGCCACACCTGTAGCTTCAATAGCTTCCATTGACGAACCTGCATCCTCTGAGGTCTCAAGACTTGGGATAGCATCAGACAATACTGGTACTTCTACTGTAATTGATGAATCACTTCCTGCTGTAGGTGAAAGCAGCCCTTCAACACTGGTACCTTCTATGGACATGGATGATGTATAAGCCTCAATGGGATACGATGTATAGACAATCAAGATACTCTGGGACTCAATTAGTGGGTCTTCAGAAGTTGTGCTAACATCTTCCTGAAAACTTGTATACAAAAGAAGATGTGTTTCTTTTTCCAAAATGGTCTCCAAAAATTCACTGTTGTTTTCAAGTTTCAAATCACTACTTTTAGTAAAGGAAATTTCACCATCAGAAATAAAGCTTTCCATTTGAATCTGTGAGTTAACTACAGTTTCTGTCCATATATCAGAGATTGATTGATAATCTTTCACAGTATCAGTTGATTGGTAAGCCATTACTGAAGACTCTCCGGAAACACTGGTCCCTGTAGGTGAAACTGAACTCAGTAAAATATCCTGACTAGCCACAGTGGATCTAATAATGGGGAGACTAGGTGTCACTACAGATAGCGTAGCAATTCTTGAATCCAAATCAGAAATGGGAGATTCCACAACAAAAGTTAATTCTGAGTCACTATTTTGAGCCATGGTAGTGGTCAGTATTGGGGCAACCCCCAAATAAGTACTGTCACCAGTTCCCTCAAGAAAAGAAGAATAAATGGGCGGAGTCTGATCAGGATATGGATAAGAGGTTTGGACGTTTTCAAATTGTAAATCAGTTGGTGTAGAAAAAATATAGTAATTTGAACTATATACACTTTGTATTGAAATATCACTGCTAATGATTTCATTTAAAGATCTTGGAGTTTCACTGAATACAGATAGTTCTTCACTGTGTACAGGAGCACTTGTTGATGGCTGAAGATTAAAACTGAACGATGGCTGTGTTTGAGAAAGAGACAGTGAAAGAACAGAAAGACTAACAGTAACTTCACTAGCACTACTAAATGTATTTTCTAAAACAGAAGAGTCATGGTTGCTATGGAATGATGTAATGTAAGCACTAAATTGACCTTCAAGTGAAGAAGATGTGAGAGTCTGGAAGACACTGGTATCTAGTGAATTAGTATCTAGGCCAGCTGATGTTTCTGGTGTTAGTGCCACTATAGAATCTGAAATATAAAATATTGAACAGTTAATCATATTAGTTACGTGCTAATCACGAATAAATATCTATCCCAGATCCCAAACAACAAGAACCCTTTTTTGTTTGTGTAAACCCAAATAATACCCAAATTTACCAATGGACCCAACACAAACCTCATCATCTCAACCTTCACCCTGACAATTGTCACAAATTGAAATATCAAACCGATATTTACTAAGTTTAAGGTATCACTTCAGAAACAAAAATAAACATTAACAGGTTATATAATCTCTGACAATTATTTCTTGATATCAAAAATATTGTTAAAAGTACAAAACTCAAAGGCCTTTTTTTCAATTTATCCACGGGTCGTGATATTTTTGGTATCAAGAAAGATGAGCTAGAGATTTTATTTATCACCCAATATCACCTTCCAGTCATAATATAAGGTGATAATAAAGGGTGATATAGGTGTAAATGGGAAAATTTGTTTTTGTTTTTTTTTTTAGCCCATTAGGTGCAGACAAGTAGGACGTAAAACTCCATTCATTTCATTTCTTTCGTTTTTAAATGTTGATAATAAGTAATGACATTAATTTTCTGATTGGTTAAAGGAGAGGGTACTATAGGTGTAAGTGAGAGATTGTTTCCAAATAAATATTGTTTATACTTAAAAAAAACTTGGTTAAAATCCACCACGTGAAACAAAGCTATTAGATAAGATGAACCACGGTCTACCCTACATCACAACCTGAACAAACCTATCAAACAGGTCCACTTTAAACACAGTCTACAAATACTCCAAGATCAGAATGTTCTGACAAATTCAAATAAATAGGGAAAAAACCTGGATCCTTTCCAAACAATGTTAAACAGTCTTTAACAGACATGTTTGAAGGGTGTGGGAGTGTTTGATTCAACAAACCACTGTTCAGGGTAAACAATTACAGTAGATATTTCACTAGACAATCAATTATGTTTCTTATTACAAACTTGGACACAGTTTCAAGGCAATAGTTCCTCATTTTCAGGATTTGATTTTGGTTTCACAACTGCAAGAACTAAACAAAAATCTATACCGTAATTCCTTTTGGAATGCCTCAAACTAGGAATTTTACTTTCTATTTCTGTTTTTGTCTTTTTTTAATATAGCATAGCCTCAAGGAGATTGAGTCTAAATTCTCCCCGATAAATCTGGTAAAACATGTATTTCAAATAGTCAGCTAAAAATTTCTATTTCTGGCACTAAGGTGAAAAAAATATGACAAACCTGTTTCTTTAAAGTTTAAAATATTACATAATTATATTAAAGAACGCTCAAATTGTATTTTCATTAATTCAATTTTTAACACATTTCCAGGTTTCATGAAAAGAAATTACTTGGGCTTGCTATTTTTTAACAACATAGAAAAAAAATCAATTTGGAAAACTTCTGGCAAATAACATGCTTGACAATTCTTACGACATATTTCAACGCAGACATGTTTAATTTGGGTCGACTGAAATATTTCATCTTAAACCTGCTATGATGAATTCTCCCCTGAAAGGAATCTGGAGATTGTGGTTTAAATCAATTTAAAACTAAACAACCATCAGATTTGGAAATTTAACACTAGTATAATGATCTGTAGAATATAACGTGTGATAAACAGCTTATTTTATAAACATTCTGTCAATCTAGATCAATACTGTTGTTAAAATGGTATTTCTTAACAAAAATAACAACTCATTCTCTCTGTAACTTTTCTTTTAAAACAGGGTGAGAAATGTTTTGTTTTCTCAGTAATTTTAAAACTGTAAAATCGAAAAGAGAACCATCTGTAAAAGTAAATTGTTTTACTGAATTATACAAGAATAAATGGAGTTTTACGTTATTATCTTCTGCACCTTATGGACTAATAAAGACAAGAATTGAGGGAAATTTTTGCAATTACCAACTGTCAAGGGATCTTTTTTACATGAACAGACTATAGCACACAGGGCCCTTCAACCTACTTCAATCACTGACTTGGGGAAACCGGGTTGAAAAAATCTGAAATTTCATCTCGACCTTTGCCAGGATTGAACCCTGGACCTTCATGTGAGTGAGCAAGCGTCTAACTCACTGAGCCACCACAGCTCTCTACTGACAGGGTTTAAGTATTATCTCAACCTATACTGGGATTGAACCCTGGAACTTCAGGTTAGCTAGCAAGCATTAAACTCACTGAGCCACCACAGCTCTCCACTGACGAAGTATTATCTCAACCTATACTAGAATTGAACCCTGGAACTTCAGGTTAATGAGCAAGCGTTTAACTCACTGAGCCATCACAGCTCTCCACTGACAGAGTTTAAGTATTATCTCAACCTATACTAGGATTGAACCCTGGAACTTCAGGTTAATGAGCAATACATCTAACTCACTGAGTCACCACAGCTTTCCACCGACGGAGTTGAAGTATTATCTCAACCTATACTGGGATTGAACCCTGGAACTTCAGGTTAGCAAGCAGGCATCTAACTCACTGAGCCATCACAACTGCCTACTGACAAGGTTGAAGTATTATTAAGCATCAAATTGCACCATTCTAATTTTCAATCAGATGTCTGTGATTCCTGCTTTCCTAACATAGTGTTTGATGATGTCATTAATTACAGAGACTTTCATAATCACTTAGTTTTAGTGGAATTGGAACCACAGACGTCTGATTGTAAATTAGAATGGTGAAGATAGAAGCTATCAGTGTCCCTGATACACATAAAATAAATCATTAAAAGATCCTTTCTGAAAGGTTTGGAAAAATATTTTAGAAATTAATAATGGTATCAATATTACCAAAATAAACAGAAAATATCAACAATTACAAGGTTAAAATAAACAATAAAAATAAACAGATGTATAAACTAGGACAATGATGTATCCATACACAATAAATGATCATATTATTGACTAACACACCCAGATACACTGATAGAGGAACTAGAATAAACTAAGACAATGGTGTATCAATATACAGTGAGATGATCATGTTATAGATATTTCATCTATCACCTTAATTATTGATATGGTCTTACAGTCAGTTTGATAAACACCTGGCCCCACACAATCCCAAAACTTTTTCTCTTTTGGATTAAACCCAAGTCACCATAAAAACAAGAAGAGGTTGATGTATCATTAACAATTTTAATCAATTCCCAGTTTTAAGCCATAAAATATGGTGATGCTATGGATCTATTATAGATTTATTAGATTATACAGGGATTCTGTTGTATAGTTTTATAGATTTATTAGATTATAGAGGGATTCTGTTGTATAGTTTTATAGATTTATTAGATTATAGAGAGATTCTGTTGTATAGTTTTATAGATTTATTAGATTATAGAGAGATTCTGTTGTATAGTTTTATAGATTTATTAGATTATACAGGGATTCTGTTGTATAGTTTTATAGATTTATTAGATTATAGAGAGATTCTGTTGTATAGTTTTATAGATTTATTAGATTATACAGAGGGTTCTGTTGTATAGTTTTATAGATTTATTAGATTATACAGGGATTCTGTTGTATAGTTTTATAGATTTATTAGATTATACAGGGATTCTGTTGTATAGTTTTATAGATTTATTAGATTATAGAGAGATTCTGTTGTTTTATAGATGTATTAGATTATAAGAGATTCTGTTGTATAGTTTTATAGATATTAGATTAAGAGAGATTCTGTTGTACTAGTTTTATAGATTTATTAGATTATAAAAGATTCTGTTGTATAGTTTATAGATTTATTAGATTATAGAGGGATTCTGTTGTATAGTTTTATAGATTTATTAGATTATAGAGGGATTCTGTTGTATAGTTTTATAGATTTATTAGATTATAGAGAGATTCTGTTGTATAGTTTTATAGATTTATTAGATTATACAGGGATTCTGTTGTATAGTTTTATAGATTTATTAGATTATACAGGGATTCTGTTGTATAGTTTTATAGATTTATTAGATTATAGAGGGATTCTGTTGTATAGTTTTATAGATTTATTAGATTATAGAGAGATTCTGTTGTATAGTTTTATAGATTTATTAGATTATAGAGAGATTCTGTTGTATAGTTTTATAGATTTATTAGATTATAGAGAGATTCTGTTGTATAGTTTTATAGATTTATTAGATTATAGAGAGATTCTGTTGTTTTATAGATTTATTAGATTATACAGGGATTCTGTTGTATAGTGTTATAGATTTATTAGATTATACAGGGATTCTGTTGTATAGTTTTATAGATTTATTAGATTATACAGGGATTCTGTTGTATAGTTTTATAGATTTATTAGATTATACAGGGATTCTGTTGTATAGTTTTATAGATTTATTAGATTATAGAGAGATTCTGTTGTATAGTTTTATAGATTTATTAGATTATAGAGGGATTCTGTTGTATAGTTTTATAGATTTATTAGATTATAGAGAGATTCTGTTGTATAGTTTTATAGATTTATTAGATTATAGAGAGATTCTGTTGTATAGTTTTATAGATTTATTAGATTATAGAGATTCTGTTGTATAGTTTTATAGATTTATTAGATTATAGAGAGATTCTGTTGTATAGTTTTATAGATTTATTAGATTATAGAGAGATTCTGTTGTATAGTTTTATAGATTTATTAGATTAACAGGATTTGTTTTTATTTT
Source organism: Nipponacmea schrenckii (assembly GCA_030562195.1). Taxonomy (NCBI): domain Eukaryota; kingdom Metazoa; phylum Mollusca; class Gastropoda; family Lottiidae; genus Nipponacmea; species Nipponacmea schrenckii. Next base: position 36,731,654 of record CM060201.1, read on the forward strand.
TGGGATTTTTATAGTTTTATAGATTTATTAGATTATAGAGAGATTCTGTGGTATAGTTTTGACACCAAGTAAGTCTACTGATGAACAAAAACTCCTTTTGGCCAAGTTTATAAATATCAATTTTTCATCATCTTCAAATTTGATTTAGTGGTTTGAGCCTATACAGATGTCACAAACAAAAAATACACAAGAATCTATTGACTGACTTTATTGATGTTATTTTGATGTAACAGATACAGTCTGTCACCTGATCAAATACAATCAAAATTCTCCCTTCTACAAACAATTACTCTTCCTTATCCGTACCCATTTACAGCTGAGTGACTGGAGTTATAAGTCAAGATGACTTTGACTTTGTATATTGAAGGATTTACTGAGAAAAAATAAGGAAACTAAAAAAGTGACAGAATTTTTCAAAATTCCAATCTTTCAAACCAAACATGTCAGTCTAATTTCATTTTACGATTAGGATTAAAGGATTAAAAATGCTGACTTAGAGGCAATTTAAGTATACACTACTGGTTTTAACACAAACTAATTAACTGATAAGATGTCTAATTAAACCCAAAACCTATTAATATTAATTTTACGGTTGTTTTTGAACACCTACAGTGGTGTTTTCTTCAGCTCACCTCTTAATTTAATTAATGAATTATTGATACATCAACCATCATAAACCTAACAAACTCAATTTTATTTATTTATTAATGCTATTTCGTTACCAATACGGTACGGTAGCTGATTTGTTAAACTGTACCATAAAAGCAGTGATGATTTATTCTTTATTGGTATTTAGTCATTGGCGATATAATAATAATAATAAATAGTAACAGATTTCAACAAAAACCAGTATTAAATAACATGACACAATTTACCATAAATTTTCATCTGTCTTGGGATATTTAAAATGCATTTATAACCAAATTCCCGGTAAGGGCCGGGTTTAAATTTGTTTCGGTCAATCACCGACAGTAAACACTAAAATCCTTTGGTTAGCTAATTAAGTGTTACAGAGCTTATTTGAAAACCTTGAAACCATGTGATCCATATTTTTCCTTTTAAAATGTAATTCTTAAGAAATTGAACGTCCGCCATATTGAAAATTCGTCATTGATAATCAAAGAGTTATCCTTCCCGTCAAACAAACGTCATCTATATAAATAGACTAAACCCTTTTGGTAGACTTTTCAACAGGACATACAATTTTCAACTAAACTGGAGACCAGTCGGTACAGCACGGAAAAAAAATAAAAGTGAAATTTTTTTTGACGAAATTTCAAGGTATTTTCACTTAAAAAAGCTTAAAGTAATCTGAGGAGTGTCTTTTAAAGCTTTCAAACTTAAATCTAAAGAAACACAAGATTTTTTAAATTTCTGAGGAAAAACCAAACAAACTATCATAGAAATTTAGAAAGTTTTATTGTCTGGTTGACAAAGTCAAGATACACACTTTGATTGTAAATATAAAAACACAAAGTCTGTGATTAGCTTGTATTGTTTTATTGGTTTGTGTCTTTAAAATTAATACAAACTTTCAACAAAATCAAAGTAAGGAAAGAAAAAAAAATATTGTTTCTGACTTTTTGATTTGAGAGATAATACATGTCAGTCAAATAAAGAACTAAATAGCCAAGTCTGTCTGTCTGTCTGGAGATAAAGCAGACTTAAAATTTGAAATATTTCAAGATTGTTGTAAAGCTGTGTTATGGTGTTAAATTTATAAAACAGTTAATACCAATGATAACAACCTGAAGAAACGTAACCGTTTCGATGTCAGGCTTGTCAACAATAATACAACACGAACTTTTACAGGTAAACAAAATAAACAAACAAACTTCTCTTGTCTTCCTTTACCTTATACATCTTTACAATGTCAAGCTATTACAAACTTCATCTTATACATCTTCACAATGTCAAACTATTACAAACTTCATCTTATACATCTTCACAATGTCAAGCTATTACAAACTTCATCTTATACATCTTCACAATGTCAAGCTATTACAAACTTCATCTTATACATCTTCACAATGTCAAGCTATTACAAACTTCATCTTATACATCTTCACAATGTCAAGCTATTACAAACTTCATCTTATACATCTTTACAATGTCAAGCTATTACAAACTTCATCTTATATATCTTCACAATGTCAAGTTATTACAAACTTCATCTTATACATCTTTACAATGTCAAGTTATTACAAACTTCATCTTATACATCTTCACAATGTCAAGCTTTTTACAAACTTCATCTTATACATCTTCACAATGTCAAGTTATTACAAACTTCATCTTATACATCTTCACAATGTCAAGCTATTACAAACTTCATCTTATACATCTTCACAATGTCAAGCTATTACAAACTTCATCTTATACATCTTCACAATGTCAAGCTTTTTACAAACTTCATCTTATACATCTTCACAATGTCAAGTTATTACAAACTTCATCTTATACATCTTCACAATGTCAAGTTATTACAAACTTCATCTTATACATCTTCACAATGTCAAGTTATTACAAACTTCATCTTATATATCTTCACAATGTCAAGTTATTACAAACTTTACCTTTTATATCTTCACAATGTCAAGCTATTACAAACTTCATCTTATACATATTCACAATGTCAAGTTATTACAAACTTCATCTTATACATCTTCACAATGTCAAGTTATTACAAACTTCATCTTATACATATTCACAATGTCAAGTTATTACAAACTTCATCTTATACATATTCACAATGTCAAGCTTATTACAAACTTCATCTTATACATCTTCACAATGTCAAGTTATTACAAACTTTACCTTATACATCTTCACAATGTCAAGTTATTACAAACTTCATCTTATACATCTTCACAATGTCAAGCTATTACAAACTTCATCTTATACATCTTACAATGTCAAGCTATTACAACTTCATCTTATACATCTTTACAATGTCAAGCTATTACAAACTTCATCTTAATACATCTTACAATGTCAAGTTATTACAAACTTCATCTTATACATCTTCACAAAGCAATTATTACAACTTCATCTTATACATCTTAAATGTCAAGTTATTCAAACTTACTTATAATTCAAAGTCAATTATTACAAACTTCATTAATAATCTTACAATGTCAAGTATACAAACTTCATCTTATACATCTTCACAATGTAAGCTATTACAAATTATTTATACATCTTTACAATGTCAAGTTATTACAAACTTCATCTTATATATCTTTCCAATGTCAACTATTACAAACTTCATCTTATATATCTTCACAAATCTTCTATATCTTCTACTATAATATTTTATGTCAAGTCTATTAGACTATGGGCTGATATCCCTTGTATGTATAGACTAGGCTTCCTACATTTGATCAAATGTTTTATTGACAACTTATCTAACACGTAGGGCTACTAGAGTATTAGTAAATTAATCCTTATAATCTGCATTATATCTTACAATTTTATCCGCTATTATGTATATAGTACATAATATTACTGAATGCGAAAATATTTATGGACCTGCTTTCATCTATTTTATTGAGATATACTTCAAGGATAATCTTAGATCCATATTACAAGTTTTACCCTATACATTATTTACATGGTATAGGATGATGTAAACTATACTCAAAATCTACAGGGTTATTTATAGAGTTTAACCTTAAACATGTTATTTAAACTACAAATAAAAACAAAGTCTATCAATGTTCAACCTAAAACTAAACAATCAACTAACAAAAGTTTAAAATAGAACGAAAACATGATAGAAATAGAAATATTATTTATAAAACATTTAGAAGAAAGTTACATTAAACACAAAAATATCTGGAGATATACATATAACTGCCCCCTCCATCTCCTCTTCCAAAACCCTTACAACCCCCTTCCAAAACCCCTGTCCTTATAATTTATCATGACCATCTAAGACTATACCCTAAAACTGTTTGTTTATAGACTAGGCTATGCCACTATGCCTATAGGCTATGCCTAATTTGATCAATGTACTTCAAAATAAAACTGACAGAACTTCTACTGTAAGGCTACAAATTATTGCGAGATAGAAATTAATGCGTTAAATGCGACCTATCCGCGATCGCATTAATTTGTATCCGCATTTTTAAATACATATTTCCAAGTGAATTAAAGGAAAATAAAATCAAATGATGGCCAAAAGGTAGAATCAGTCAAGTATTTAAATTGAGACCGGACGTGATGAAGTAATTAGGTAATTATCTCTAAATTTGAAGCTGATTAGTAATCAATGACGTTAAAAAAAAAGATTTTCACACTTGACTATTTAAAGATAAAATCTTGATCATTGTTCATGTCTTCATTCATTAAACACTTGTAGAATTCCGGGAAGCCCTTTTCTTTTTTATGATATTAAAAAATGCGACACCTATCGGGGATTGCATTAGGCCTAATTTGTTCTCGCATTTTAGTCTCTATACCCCATGTGGCATGTTGACGCATTAATTTCTAGCCTTACAGTATTGCAGTACCAAAATATAAGCTAAATGAAAAAGTGAGATATCATGACTGTCCAAGACTGTTTGTTTATAGACTAGGCTAGTTTGATCAATGTAGGCCTACTTCAAAATGACAGAACTTCTAATTGCAATAGGGTACCAAAATATATACTATATGAAAAGTAAGATACTCCCCCCTCCCCCTTCCCAAACTCTGTTTGTCTTCTTTCAATCTGCACAATAATTTATAATGTTTCATTTAGATTTAATTCATAGAAATAAAAAGAAAGTATAATCACCTGTGCTGGTAGTTAGAGCGGTAGATGAAGCCACAAAACAGGCAAATAAAATAAAAAATCCAACACAACGTGAAATCATGATGGCCAACAATCCTTACAATTCTAAAATGTCTGCTTGGTTGTCATAAAAAATCACTAAAACCCTTCCATAAGGATAAGTTTGTCATGCTTTCAACTATTTCCTTTTAAATAAGGCACAGCACAAGTGTGGGCTTGTTTCTTACTATTTACATATAGAACTTTTCATGAATGGAAATTCGTGGGTTTTTTCATTATGTATGATTCGATCCCGCTTAAAAATTAATCCAAGATTACACACGATTATGTCACCATTTTGATCACTTCGTCATGGCTGATTTTGATCATTCCAGGAGTTTTTAAGCTGATAAAATGGACATGATCGAGCCGCCACATTTCACTCTGTTCGTTACTAGACAGAAATAAACAAAATATAACAGGGAGATAACTCTAGTATCGATTACTCACAGGGACTTGTTAGAACTATTACAACACAGGGGCTTGTTAGAAATATTACAACACAGGGACTTGTTAGAACTATTACAACACAGGGACTTGTTAGAACTATTACAACACAGGGACTTGTTACAACTATTACAACACAGGGACTTGTTACAACTATTACAACACAGGGGCTTGTTAGAAATATTACAACACAGGGACTTGTTAGAAATATTACAACACAGGGACTTGTTACAACTATTACAACACAGGGGCTTGTTACAACTATTACAACACAGGGACTTGTTAGAACTATTACAACACAGGGACTTGTTAGAACTATTACAACACAAGGACTTGTTAGAACTATTACAACACAGGGACTTGTTAGAAATATTACAACACAGGGACTTGTTAGAAATATTACAACACAGGGACTTGTTACAACTATTACAACACAGGGACTTGTTAGAACTATTACAACACAGGGACTTGTTAGAAATATTACAACACAAGGACTTGTTAGAAATATTACAACACAGGGACTTGTTAGAACTATTACAACACAAGGACTTGTTAGAAATATTACAACACAGGTACTTGTTAGAACTATTACAACACAGGGGCTTGTTAGAAATATTACAACACAGGGACTTGTTAGAACTATTACAACACAGGGACTTGTTAGAAATATTACAACACAGGGACTTGTTAGAACTATTACAACACAGGGACTTGTTAGAACTATTACAACACAGGGACTTGTTAGAAATATTACAACACAGGGACTTGTTACAACTATTACAACACAGGGACTTGTTACAACTATTACAACACAGGGACTTGTTACAACTATTACAACACAGGGACTTGTTAGAACTATTACAACACAGGGACTTGTTAGAACTATTACAACACAAGGACTTGTTAGAAATATTACAACACAGGGACTTGTTACAACTATTACAACACAGGGACTTGTTACAACTATTACAACACAGGGACTTGTTAGAACTATTACAACACAGGGACTTGTTACAACTATTACAACACAGGGACTTGTTAGAAATATTACAACACAAGGACTTGTTAGAAATATTACAACACAGGGACTTGTTACAACTATTACAACACAGGGACTTGTTACAACTATTACAACACAGGGACTTGTTAGAACTATTACAACACAGGGACTTGTTACAACTATTACAACACAGGGACTTGTTAGAACTATTACAACACAGGGACTTGTTAGAACTATTACAACACAGGGGCTTGTTAGAACTATTACAACACAAGGACTAGTTAATAATCAGTAACACAGCAAACTGTAAATATATTCATTAGAAAATCTATGAAAATATAATAATATAGGACTTGATACCTCGGCTTACATCTATGCCAATGTTTGTAACCCCTATTTATATAGTTAAAGTTAGTTTAAGAAGGGTAGTCCTTAGAACTATTACAACACAGGGACTTGTTAGAACTATTACAACACAAGGACTTGTTAGAAATATTACAACACAGGGACTTGTTACAACTATTACAACACAGGGACTTGTTACAACTATTACAACACAGGGACTTGTTAGAACTATTACAACACAGGGACTTGTTACAACTATTACAACACAGGGACTTGTTACAACTATTACAACACAGGGACTTGTTACAACTATTACAACACAGGGACTTGTTAGAAATATTACAACACAGGGACTTGTTAGAAATATTACAACACAAGGACTTGTTAGAAATATTACAACACAGGGACTTGTTACAACTATTACAACACAGGGACTTGTTACAACTATTACAACACAGGGACTTGTTAGAACTATTACAACACAGGGACTTGTTACAACTATTACAACACAGGGACTTGTTAGAACTATTACAACACAGGGACTTGTTAGAACTATTACAACACAGGGGCTTGTTAGAACTATTACAACACAAGGACTAGTTAATAATCAGTAACACAGCAAACTGTAAATATATTCATTAGAAAATCTATGAAAATATAATAATATAGGACTTGATACCTCGGCATACATCTATGCCAATGTTTGTAACCCCTATTTATATAGTTAAAGTTAGTTTAAGAAGGGTAGTTTTTGATGAGAGAGGGAGAGGGGGGGGGGGCTTTAAGAGTTGCCCGAGTCAGGAGTATTTAAGTCAGTCCAGTATCTTGACCCCGGTAAAACACCATTTAATCCTTAAACCAAGAAACCGAGACTAGATGTCCATTTACTTACCGCATTGTCAGTCACTCGGCTCGCGAGTTTCAACTGAAGGGGAAATATTTACTGTTGTACAAACCTGACCCACAGGACGGGTAATCGACCGGTAGGGAAGAGTCTATCTCCTTGACTGTAATCTAGTAGGACGGACGTGACCCGACTTAATTTTCAAATATAGACTAATATACTTTATACGCTTAAGACAATGCTCATAAGAGAGATTTATCCAAATTTAAAATTCCAGCAGAGATTTGATACGACAAGAAAAATGCTTTGAAACTTAAATCTTCAAAATCCAGAACACCCAGGGACTGAGACGGCTCTTCGAGTGTGCACGTCGTCATTATTTTCACACAAACAAACCGCACCTGTGCACAGGTGTATGTAGACAGGCTAGTCTATAATAGGTGCCTTTAAATTCTGTTTCATTTCCTCAATAAACCTTTATTTAAATTGTTTTATCTTGGTAAAAATTACAGTAAAACAACATTTGAGATTTTTGCCGGTCGATATCTAATATACCTCGACATTTTGAAATAGATATAGAGTAGTTATAATAAATAAACTAAGTATGTATAATCTAAATCGCAAAACGAAACCCGAAATCCAAAATTTATTTTGACCAAACATAGGTAGCAGATGATGTCTTTACCTTGGAAACGTGTCTTACCACCAGCGTTCCTGGTCGTCAGCCTACTGGTGTTTCTATGTAAAGAGTAGATGATGCTGAATAGGGTTAGTCTGTTAGTCCCATAGGGTTCACAGACTTTTATGTCCTGATTTTAAAAGACATGCATTTTCTATGCCTATCACCAGCGGATTAAAGAAGAAGTTAAATTATTCCGTATTTTGATTGTAGAATGGAAATGTTATTTTATTCAATTCAGCGACTATAATTACAGATCGATTTTAAAATTGATTTAATACTGCGGCTTAAACAATCAACAAAAACCAATTTAAATAGTGCAGAAATATTCGATTTTGTTGCAGAATAACTCACTAGACTATCGATCTTACACTACCTTGTATAGGCTGGTTGAATTTTGGCATCGGGACAATGGAATTTTCATCTATTGACCTACAAATGAACTGAATAGTTTACTAAGCGTTTAGTCTTTGTATTAATTAAAGCCGAGTTGAAAAGGAGAGATATGTAGAAGAAAAGGTACTGAATATTTTAACTGGACAGTGTAAAGATAGAGTAAATACAAACCATTGTTCGAGAGTCAATATTGAAATAAGCACAGAGATGACAAGTCGTCCAACATACCAGTCCAGACACAATATCAAGTTATGAACAGTATTTGACCATTATGGATTATAAGGTGTCTTTATCCGCTATAAATCCGATTATCAATATACGTTTATCAACATGGTTTATTTGGTGTATTTCTATCAAGGCGGATCCTTTACAGGTATAAATCCTAGACTAAAGCGAACAATTGGGAGAATCATCTAATTTGAACCAATCCAATTACCAACTACTATGAATATCAACAACTACCTAGTCTGTAATATCAGCACCCACTGGAAACTTGTCATCTACCAACAACTACCTAGTTTGTGATATCAGCATCCACTGGAAGCGAACGTTAACTTGTCATCTACCAACAACTACCTAGTTTGTGATATCAGCATTTGCTGGAAGCGAACGTTAACTTGTCATCTACCAACAACTACCTAGTTTGTAATATCAGTATCCACTGGAAGCGAACGTTAACTTGTCATCTACCAACAACTACCTAGTTTGTGATATCAGTATCCACTGGAAGCGAACGTTAACTTGTCATCTACCAACAACTACCTAGTTTGTGATATCAGCATTTGCTGGAAGCGAACGTTAACTTGTCATCTACCAACAACTACCTAGTTTGTGATATCAGCATCCACTGGAAGCGAACGTTAACTTGTCATCTGCCAACAACTACCTAGTTTGTGATATCAGCATTTGCTGGAAGCGAACGTAAACTTGTCATCTACCAACAACTACCTAGTTTATAATATCAGTATCCACTGGAAGTGAACGTTAACTTGTCATATACCTACAACTACCTAGTTTGCGATATCATCTAACAACCAACCAAAGTCCACTTGCAATTTCTTATCATTCGTTTATATCTTTAGTACGAATGTTTATATTACGAGGGGATATCTGAAATGTTCTGAACCCAAGTGGAATATTTCAATTGAATTGAATTTTTCTTTATTCATTATTAAATATACATGTGACAAAAAAGATACTGACATTGTCTCCACTTTAGGGGTGGATGCAAATACCTCATCCCATGTTTATATATGAGTTGCGGAATTGAAGCATGTTGAGAAACACCCGAATCAGAATTCCGCCTGAAAAGAACCAACTCAATTTGCAGCATCATCGGCACAAGTGTTAACACGAAACAGGACAAAGCAGATAAATGAATAAAAAATAATATACTCGGTACAGATCGCAAAGTTAGTCTTAAAACATTGAAGCCAGTCCTCGATATTAATGTCTGATAAAATCAAGAGGGTGGCTCACTCACAGGTGTTTTATTTGTTATAATTTCGAATTGTGTGTGAGAGAAATAGGGGAGGAGGGGGGGGGGGAGGTGATGGGGGTGGGGCATTGATGCAGCCAGGGAAATTTCTTCTAAGACGTTCAACTATCAGTAATCTTAGAACAATTTTGACACTAATCTTAGAAAGTAAGAGAATAGATTGCTGTGCTAGTGTAATGTTTGATCAGCGATATTCGTTTGTGTCTCACGATTAGTAAACTCGACATCCTACAACTCTTGACGAGATGTTCTGTACATGCTGCACATAACTCAGACAATTGGCACAGTCGTGTTAGTTTGAAGTCCCAGGACGAAAACTGGAAATCGTGTCATTAAAACATCTCCACATTCCTCGTCATGTTCGTGTAATTTCACCAAACATGTGCCTAATGTCTGTAAATATCCCCGCCCCGACTTTTACAAACAATTCAGAGAAAACTTTGTTCGTTGAATACGAAAAAAATGATTTAAAATAATTAAAAGTTAATTGGTTACGCATTGTGAGACCCGTCCTAGAATCTGTCGTACAATTAAAATTATCAGACAACGGTTTAAAAACATTGTCTTGTCTATAGTTTTTACTTCCCTTGTCTAGTCTATAGTTTCTATAATTGTCTTTGTCTTGCCTGTTGTTTCTGTAATGTGGTTCCGGCTATTGCAAGAAAACTCTGCTGTTAATTTTCAAATCGATACACTGGAGATAGAAATGTCATAATGTGATCAAGTCTTTCTCGGGATTATCAAGTCTGAAAGTGCCCTGACCTGACATATTCCCTAAACTGTGAACAATAAAGAATGAAGAGGGGGTAGTAAGACTCCAAATTATTCATGCATTGTTTAAACACTCTGCAAAAAATGAAATGTGAAAGTTACGCTTTTGCTCAGAATATTGTTTACGGTAACTGCCGAGGATTGCCGATGGGAGTTTAACGTCCAACTTTCAACGAGTACAATGACCAAATCTTGCAAGGCAATGGCAAAGGCTTAATCTTTTTGCAATTTCCAACTGTCGAGGGATCTTTAACGTGCACAGCCTGTAGCACACGAAGCCTTGGACTTTCTCTGGTTTCTACAGCTTTGGGTTTATAAAACACAGAACATTCAAAATATTAAATTCAATAGTTATTTCTGTATTATGTGTAAATAAGAGATAATAATAAAATTTACAATTCAGCAGTTTTAAAATATCTATACATCTCGTATCAGAAATATTAAATAAACTTGAAAACATTTAAAATTATCACAGTCAGTTCGATTATTGTTATCTTTACTTCCAAACATTAACCTAACAACTCAATTTGGTTTTATATAAAGCCAATACATGAGATATAAGGTAAAGTTATCACAGTGTTTTCATAACGTCCCCAACTTGACGCTGGTTACGTACAATGTATTTTTTTTAAAGTTTTGATTATCCTATATTTGATTTTTTATCATTGGGAATAAGCAACTAGATGAGCTCAATAAGAATCTTTGAGCTGATTATAATTTGAATATATTTTCATGTCTGATTTAATATCTAGGCGTGCTTATATTAAAAAATAATTGAAAAATACATAAACCATCTCTGTAAAAATTCTTAAACATTTAAACAATGAAATGCCGTTCCTTCAAAACAGAACGGAATGTTTAAAATCAACAAAACTTCAACAGAGCAATAAATGGGTGATATCACAATAGTCAATTAAATTCAAGTCTATCATAGTATATAATATTATGATGTCTGTGTTATACCAACTTCCCGATTCTCATTCATATGTAAGTCTATATGGATCTCTCCAGATTTATTGATTTGATTTAAACAATATTTTATTTCCATTATATATATTTTACAGATACATATAAACACGATAGGTCGATACAGAGACAAGCCTAAGCTTATATTAGTCGACTTCGACTTTCAGATTTATTCAAGACTTTCTGTATTTTTTTCTAGATGAATTTTCCTAGCTAGATTAGGTAGTGTTATACATTAAAGTATCGTACAGTATGCGCATTAAACACCATGCGTGTTGTATTCGTAATTATACAGTATGTATTTTTATTTAATAATTTAAATAAAATGATTATCAAAATAACAAACAAGATATCATTGAAGAATATCTAATTTTAAAAACTATAACAAAAAATCAGATCCAGTCAAAATAGGGGCATTGCAAAATAACATGGAATAAATTAATCTGAAACTGGCTTATTCATCTGGCAGGGGAGGGGGTTTGGTGGTCGCCCGCCTCCTGTGACTTGAACAGAATGAACAATTTGATGGACAAGTGTCAAGTTCAAGTATAAAAGGTTACAGCTCTATGTTCTTGTGATAGATTTGAGTCTATCCAAGGCCTGGGACGATTCTTCTCAAACAAAATTGAAAGTGATGGCCTATATTAATATAATTTGGTTGGAAAAATTTGGTGGATAAAAAATGACATTTAAAAAAAAGTAGAGGTACAAATAAGACAAATAAGGCTATAAATCATTGTTCTAAGGGGAGGTTAGGAGGAAGTAACTCCCCTTATCCTGACTATCCCCACCACTGATATCAGATTACAATTCAATATATAATTTGATTCACTAGAGACAGCAGTTTCCATCATCACAAATGCTACATTGTATTACACTCAATAAAATATACAATCCCAATAACACATTTTATTATTAGGGTTTCTTCTTGCCTGATTTAGGCGCTGGTAAAGCTTTTCTACTTCCAACTTTCACAGCTTGAGGCACAGGTTTTCTTTTAGCTTCTCTCTCAGCCTTCAACTGAAACAGCAAGTAATAGGTTATAACATTAGATATTATTTCAGTATTGACCCCAAAATTTCATAGATCAGTCCTCATGAATCACTTTCAGTTAGATGTAGGACTAGAATACTTTAACAGTGGTTTTAAATTAGTTAATTATCAACACAGCTCTTGATGGTATTTATCTTAAAGTCCACAGAACATAAGTTGAATTGGAATGCAGGCAGATCATCATTGGCAAGTGTAGTAATATGCAAACAAAAATTTTGCAAAACATCAAACATTCGGATTTACAATCAATACAGATTGTAAATACTACAGCTAAGTTGATTATATGAAAATCTCTCGTTTTTAATCAAACTTCTAAAAGTAGACAATCCAAATTTTTACTTCAGTAGGGAAGAACGCAGACAGAAATAAGTCAGTTGTTTGAAAACTGTAACATGTTTCAGGTTCTGTTTTAACTTATATGAAGATTGAGTTTATTTTACGAATCATACCCTTTCTTGATATCTACGTTCAAAATAGTCCATATCTTCCTCGCCCGGTCGCCTCATGGCCGATACACGTTCGGTTATATCATCAAATACAGCATCGTTAACAGGACCATCTATAGTTCCTGTTAAACACATCAAATTCCACATGTTAGTGATAAGGTTTGTAAAACAAGTTCATTTCTAACATATATTGAGACAAATCAATATCACATTATAATACTGTATAATTCTGTGTATAATGCGCAGGTTTTTACCCTAAAACTGGCCCAACAAAGAGGGGTGTGCACAATATACAGTTAAAAAAAGAGTATGAAAATGCCGCAAATCGGTATTTTATATTATTATGTGATATTGATTTGGCTCATATCAGAATGACTTACAAAGATTTTGTAGGAAACCCTTCTCAGACACTTTATGGGAGATTTTCATCGATAACGTTTTGACAGAAATTTTGAATATCGAGTTAAATCAGTCTGCCTCCTTTCTGTTGAGGCCTCTGATTGGCTGTATTTGGTAATGCACAATCCAATCCAATCACTTCATTTACACACCTTTATGATATAAATAAAATGACTATTGCAGTCAAGGTAAGACCCAGATCGTAATAAATTGACATTGTGAAGATGAGATACAGGTTGAAATAATTTACCTTGGTTTGGATTCTGTCCCCGAGCCATCTGTGAAGCTTTAATAGAATGGACATTGGCCCTCAGGAAAGGATTATCGGCCGAAGTAATAGCTTGGTTTAAAAATTCTTCTGAAGGTGCACCTAAATTTAATCATAATATAAAATTAAAACCAGATATTGTTGCTGGTCTGGAATGTATTTATTCAACAGTCCAGAAAGTCGGTGTATCTGAACAGTACACTATTAAATAAAGACAAGAGATTCCTTGTTGAAACATTGTAAGTTATTTAATAAAGTAATTGTTATCCATATAATGAGGTCAGTTAATATTCTCAAATAACCTGCGAAATAAGAATTGAGTCTGAGTTTCTAGGACCAAGGTACACCATCTCAGAAGTCAAAAATATAAATAAGCTAAAAAACATTGGACTGGACATTAGAATGATAAAAAATCTGATCAAAGAAAAATGAGGAATGAAAATAAAGATACCTCTTCCACTAGGATCTAATCTTTGGTAACCTTCAGCCAGTGAAGAGAAACCAGTCAAACCCCCCATAGCAGCGTAAGGTGTGGCTTGTCCAATAGGATGACCTCTTTCTACTCTTTCATCGGCTGTTTCTACTATCATTGTATGTTCGGAGAATGGTGCCGCACATCCACAAGTAAAACTACTCTTAAACCCAATACACTTCATACAGGCCGCTGAAAAGAAAAACAAATGAAAATATTATAAAGAGAGGTAATGATCCTTTGTAACTATTACAGACAATTCTGTTTTCACATTAAATTTTTTGTTTATTTACTAAATTAAGACATCTCTTTTGCAAAAGAATAAAAATTCTAAACTTAAAAAAAAATGGTTCTAAATATTAAATAAGTAATAGAAGGATGAAAAAATGTGATTTTAAACTACTGAAGTGTTTCTAAGGAAAGTGTTTCTAAGGAAAGTGTTTCTAAGGAAAGTGTTTCTAAGGAAAGTGTTTCTAAGGAAAGTGTTTCTAAGGAAAGTGTTTCTAAGGAAAGTGTTTCACAGAAACGTTAGATGATAGCACAATAGTTCATATTTTTTAATTGTTTCCCCTGTTATGGTAATTTGTAAAATAACTATTTAACATGCACAGCCTGTAGCACATTGGGCCTCGGTTTGTTGTCCAATCTGAATGACTAGAAACTTTTTCCATGTCAGTCTCTCCGACCTGCATCGATGACAAGAGGAAACCCGGCTGAAAAATCCGAAAAAGTTCCTCACAACCTTTGCTGGAATTTAACCCTGGACCTTCTGGTTAGCGAGCAAGCATCAAACTTACTGAGCCACCGTGGCTCTCTTTGGAAGTACCAATTAATAAGAGAAAGGTACATCAGAAATTACATCTGCAGGAAAATTTTGTTTTACTTAATTGAACCCTCAAAATTTACAGTGCCTCTTCATTGTCCAGAAATTTGAGAAAAACTTACGTTTTTTACAGAGAAAAGGAGTGACCTCGGAATGTTCGTCAGAAGGATGTTTACAGGTACATCTGATTGGTTGTCCACCATTTAAAGGTACATAATGGTACGAACTACACTTACAGCCTTTTACCCTACACGGTAATAATATCGGCCTAGTAGACGGTATCTTCTCAAAATCTGTTTTATGTTGTTTATATCTAGAAATATATACCATGGTTCAGTAATTAATCAACAAGGAACAATCAATTAATAATCAACAAATGGCAACGAGCCAAAAGTTATAACAAATACCACATACAATTTATCATGCATGAAAAAAAGTTGTAAATAGCCTACAGTCTTATATGAATTTTATTTTTTGTCAATTTTTACAGAAAGATTAGGTCTCCTATTACCTTTACCTGTGTTTACAGAAACAGTTTGTCTCTGGTCCAATCAGTTTACAGTCCATTCCTGTCGGGGAACTCCAACTTGTAAATATTCGATTCTTCAATCGCTGAAATACAGATAATAAAAAATGTTAGTGTCATCACAAACTGAAGGAGTCTAGTAAGAAATATATGAAATGATGTCCTACTCTTCTGCATCTAGGCTCATAAAGACGAGCAATGCCATGCAGTGAGTAATGAGCGAAACAGGGAACAGCAATAGCCTACTCTTTTCTTTTCCATCTGCCGAATGATATTTAACAGCCTGCAGGACACAGGGCCTCGGTTATTTTCCCATCAAGACAACTAGACTAGACCCTTTTTCCATGTCAGTTCCTTAGACCTGCATCACTGAACAAAGGGAAGACCGGGTTAAAAAATCTGAAAGTTCATCTTGACCTTTCCTGGAATTGAATCCCGAACCCTCATGTCATCATAGGTCTCTTGGCGCTATACACTCCTTGCTATGGAAATAGGACAAGTGAGTCAATGGTATATCAGGCTTAAATATGGAACCAAAGTAGTAGCAGTTTAAACCAAAAACCAGATCAAAAGTTATCATCAAACAACTTCTTTAAGTGGCATTTAGTAACTGGGTAATAATTAAGTTATTTATTAAAGTAATTGTTATACATATAATTGTGTCAAGTTAATTATCATCAAACTCTAGGTAAGAAGTATCTTGGACATCAAAGAAGGTAAAATATGTATCAAGGGAAGTAACTCTAGTAAATTACCATTGGAAGAACTTTTTTCTTGTAGTCTTCATATTGTTCTGGTGAAAACAAAACACCGCCATCATCATCACCTACTATTCTACAAAATATTAGAGTGGAGTTTTACATCCTACTCTAGATTGTTAGGTAATATTGAAAAGTGAAGTCTAGGGCCGACCAAAATAGGCAATAGACCTAAAAATTTACCAGAGCAGTGGGCAATGGTGGCACCATTGGGGGTTAACAGTTGGGGAAGGTGAGGGCTTATTTTGTCCCAAAATAAAAAGGATCGTACCCCATTTCTTAAAATTTCAATAAATATTACAGTAACAGGCTCCCCAAAATATTTTCCAAATCAACTCTGTTTTTAAATTCTTTCTGGAGAACAACCTACTAATAATATTAGTGGGGCTGGAATCTCTGGCCTTGTGTTTTAACAATGACAATGCTTCAATTTCATGTTTTTTACATTTTAATCAGTCTCAATGGTCCCCAGTCCCCTCAAACGAACTCACTCCCCCTATCCCAAAGTGTCCCCCAACCTCCATTCGAACCTACCGCCGTCACCAGCAGTTAAAGTAACTCTTTTCTAAATTCAAGGCCATGCTAGTTCCATGTTTATTAAAATTATCATATCGACTGTTCTTCATTTCAGACAGGGAAATTGACATATTCTCACCTTTTGTATTCAAGATAAGCGTCCACCCCAGCCGCCTTGGACGAGTCAAACTTGAGATGATACTGTCTATCGCCCATTTTGTTTAATTTTCACCTTTTAAAGTCTATTTTCATTCTCGTCAGGTATTTTTGGGTGTGTTCCGTTTATTTACATTGTTTACCTTAGTTTCAACCGGAAGTAATGAACTACTATTAAATAGAGTTGTCTCCCCTGAACTATACAGCAACTGAAGATATGATTATACAGAGGCTTTGAAAGCCTTGATAGGCATAAAGAAAAGCATTAAAATCATTCAGATAGATTGATCGTTTACGACAAATTCTTGGTTGTTTTCAAAAGAATCGGGAGGGCCAAATACTTCTTTAAGGTAATACGAAAAACCCACTATCAACGTATACGTATCTCATAGACAAAACAGGTGCCCGTGGATAGAATTTCCATTGCCACATGATAAAGAAGGTTGTGTTCTAATATATACGGGCGCAGATCGCCATGGTCTAGGCCCTATTCGATTTGAGCTCCAATAAAAGAACCTTGCACTTCAAACGCTATCCCCTCTACTTTTAAGAAATTTCAAAAAAAATATAAGCCCTAAAACCTAAATTCCCCAAGTAACCTTGACATATAGGGTTCAGATTACATCACAGAATACAGGCTTGCGTAATCATAATCTGGCATCTATAAATTATTCAGAGTTCAAAGGTTGTCAGTGGCAGATCAATACGAGTAGAATCAGCCGTTAATAAACAGTTGCCATATACAATATATCGTTTATCAATCAATTAAATAGCCTCGATCATTAAGACGGGGGGTTGTAAGGAGAATATATACAATGATTATGACACGATAATCAAGACTAATCGATATAGTGGTTATAATCGTTTTCAAAGCTTGCGGCCATATTGACACTATTAATTCATTATAAGAGATTGATAACACCCTATTGTTTAGATATCTCTCAACACTCTTATCTTAATATCGCCTAATATGGCTATGTTGTTATAAATGTTACGTGCACGTATATCAATATTAGGGACAGTTAATTTAACCGATAGTTGTCTATAGTCACCGTATCAGAAAGGACTGCCCTTTACACTAGTCTATATACTATAATATTTGAACTACTACAGGGCCCTGAATTATCTAAGGTGTGTATACAAGTAATGTTTCTAATACCACATTCCCTATCAGCAAACTCCCATATAAGAGAGGACCACTTATGCAAAGTTTGTTGATCAATCTAATGTTAGGTAGTTTCTTATAAAGACAAGACAGCAGGACTAAAATCTTTTCCAAAACTAGCACAACACTTAAGAAAGATAGTAGGACGTAAAACTCCAGTTTATTACATTTATCTTAAAGTAACATAGTATTGTGTCTATTGTGGGAGTGTTCGTTTCGGGTATAGAACGTAACAGATAGTAAAGTTAGAATCAAATGAAAACAACCACTTTTTGATTATATCCGCAGCCTGATTTTCACAATTAAAAGTGATACGGGTCGTTTAAGATTTGCTAACTCTTGTATTGTATTGACAACTTAATATTAGACGATAATATTATGTTTTCTTTCCTTGATTTGTAGAGGTATTTCTATAATAATTTAGTTTATTAAGTGATATTTCTATAAGGAGAAGCTAATTGAAGAGATAAGACCTAGATGTATATCGTAAATAATCTTTTATAACTACCATATAAACTACCTCTTAGAATGAACATAACATTTTATAAAGGCATATATATTATATTCATCAGTAGATAAATCTGCTGCCATTAATAACATAACACAATCCTTATATAATCTGATAAATAAATAAAAACTAGGTAATTATCCATAAATAATATAACAGAATCTTTATATATCCAATAAATCAAAAACACTTGGTAATTATCCATAAAAATTTATTTAACTATTGAAACGATTAAAAAATTGATTCAAACATTTTTCAATAATTACTTAGTTTTGTGAGTTTTCCAGGGATTCTGTTACTTTATGACACCAGGTAAGTTCACTGATGAATATATACTCATATTGACCATTCTTGAAAACTTAAATAGCATGTTCATTCTTAGATACGGTATCAATAATCAATAATCCTAAAACGACATTATGGTTAGAGGTCATCTGAATATCTGAACACAAGTATGTTTTATCCTGGGTTTGATTGTACATAACGTTTCACTTATAATCATTATCAGGTGAATACGTTATAAATGTAAATTGTTGAAACGTTGTGTATAATAAAACTAAGGAGTATTATACCATATAAATGATAATGACAATGTAAATTGTTGAAACGTTGTGTATAATAAAACTAAGGAGTATTATACCATATAAAATGATAATGACAATGTAAATTGTTGAAACGTAGTGTACAATAAAACCATATATCATATAAACTGATGATGACAATGTAAATTGTTGAAACGTTGTGTTCAAAACAATCTAAGAGTTATTTATTTCATAAATATATGTTCCGTTATTTAGTAATAATAGTATATTTTATCTAAACATTGGAACTCAGAGTTAAACAGATGTTAATTGTTGGAGTAATTAATTGATTTATTCTTGGCAACCGTTCTGAATCATTTCTTACGCTGACATCGCGCCCATCATTATCATAATATAGTGATAGAGTAGCCTCAAGCTAAACGTTGTACATGGTTGCCCTAATAGCTACACAATAGTTTATAATAATGTCTGTAGGCCATAAACCGCCATTGTGTTTTTTAACTGCCCTAATATATTACATAAATAACGAGGTGCAAACAATACATCTATCAAAATATCTACATTGTCGACTGTAATATTCACCTCAGTACAAAGTATATGTACAGTCGGTAACAAAATGAATACGTAAAAATCGTCTGTTTATTTAATCAATAGTGTAGTGATATGATTATAACGTTGATACGAAATGTTTAATGGCTTCAATTTTTAGAATCAAAGTAAAAATTTTAAAACCTTAGGAACGATGCATGAAAGTTCTTTCACTGAATACTAGAGTTCATGTTTAACCTAAACATTGAAGTAAAACTACTTTCTATCGCGGTATGTTTTAGCCTCATAAATTGTAAGTATATGATAAATTAAATTACTGGTACGGAATTTTCCAGCTCTCATGATTTACGAGTACATGGCGTGATCCTCGATCGACGAGGCCTAATTTATTCGTGAACCTAGATATCTCAGCTAGCTTGTGGATGAAGCTTGACCTAGGAAATCTTTTCAACGTGAAATACGGTCTAAAAAGTGCTGTTTTTTGAAAAAGTAATTGACATAAAAAAGCCCAGGATAAATAAGATCCTCATCAAGTTATGGTACCGTTCTATTTTAACTAAACAATCTGAATGTGATGTGCAGACCATTTTGAAAGCCATGTAACCTTGAACATCTTAGAAAAGAAGACATTTTCCTTACAATTCTATAATTCTTTATCAAATATATGGAAAAAAAAGTGTGAAAAATTTGGATTCCTTTTTTAATTCTAAAACGTTTATGAGCCAATATGGCGCACCTGCATTTATTACATTCGTTATTTCAATGTCGAATGATATACATGTACAAATATTAGGTGTTATTTCTAAGTCTCAAGGTTATATCGGCTTAATTATGAATTTAATTGCAATGAAAATGTAGTAAATCTATTAAGGGCTCAAGGCAAGCCTTAGTTAGGTTGTAGGTAGGTTTAGTTGGCGCTTAAAGGTCTACATTCTCAAATTTCTCTCAATTATTGATTTACTAAGTTATTTCAGCCATTTAGGGTAATGTATGAGCTTTTAGCATGTTTACAGTAGGCTGTAAATAGCAACAGATGTTATATAGTTAGAGCGCGTCATACGTTTCTTTGTTCAACTGATAAACTACAGTAGATTCAGTTATAGGCCTGCTGTTATTATTTAGGTCAAATTCCACCTGAGAGCTGAAAATTTGAAAAGTGATTCCTTGATATTATTCAAAAAGCTGAATTTTATTAATACGGTTTGAAAAGAGGTAATATACCAAGGTCTAATTTCATATTTTACCCAGGGAAATTTAGAAGAAGTCACACTTAGAAAATTAACAGTGAAATTTGTAGCCATTCATTTATTACTATCAGTTTTTATTGGGTGAATCATTGAACAGGAATGTGTAGTCTCGATTGTCATATCAATACTGTAGAGTGAGTCTGGTTAATCACGACTACACTCTACGTCACGTGACGTACTTCATCACGACGCCATATTGCAGAGTCTGTCGTGTATTTCAGTTGCGCCCTTCAGAAGGAAATCCACAATAACTCTTCTAGGACGTTTCCTAAATCCCCACAAACAGTTGATCAATCTGGCAATCCCTGCAGATTTCAAATTATGTATAAATATTTAGGATAAAGGAAACATTGCAAGCAAGGAAATGTGCAAAGTGCTGCCTAATTTATCATTTTCTTTCTTTCAACTTCGACACAACAGAAAATCTTGTTTCAGTACAAGTTCAGTGGAAAACATTTAAGGTCTCGAAATTTTATAATCGGGACCTTTATTTGCCGTGAAAATACTGATCTACGGCAAAACATTTTTACGAGGATCATTCAATTTAAACAGTGAATTATAACACAATTTTTGAGGAGCCATTTTGTAAGAAATTTTCTGTCTTACAAAATTTTGATTTTGGAGCAGCATCAAATTCAACGAAATATCGTTGCCAAGAAGGTAAAATGTATAGCCCTTTACACATAATTAATATCAGTGGCCATTTTGGACTTTCTAATGGATTGTACATATCGAACAAAATGTCCCCACTCCCTCCTTTCTTTCATGTGTGACTCGAGGAAGGGGCAGATTTCTGTTCAGTCAGTGATTCAGTTGAGAAATGGCTTTTCTATTTCAATGTCCCATCCATTTACTTCAAATCTTTGCTATAGTTATAAAACTAATCTTTTAGTAAGTAGAAGAAAGTGAATCGCATGTAAATTGTGCATGAGAAAAGACAAATTTGTTGTTAAGAGATCCGCTATGTTGTTGTTAAAAGTAGGTCAATCTACAACCAAACGACACGCTTCATTTCTAATCCCGTTAGATCAGCCGCCATTACTGACTGTAAACTAGGTCACATGTGAATAGGTTGGATTGGTTCGAACTGTGTCAAAAATATCGGTTTACTAACTAATTTTAAAACCACAGTCATTCATTTACACAATATTTAAAAAAAATTAATTGGAATTGAAATTAGGGGTAAAATTATCAAATTTTGAAGCCAGAAGGAAATTTAGGATCTAGTCACGTGACGTGTATCAGTTTACTAAGGGAGGTAATGAAATTATAATCGGGAAAAATCGATACCGTAAACATTCTAAAAAAAAATAAGGCCTTGTTTTGTTTCCGATGGCAACTTTTTGGCATTACAAAACTATAAAGATTTATTTACTGGTTGAACAAAGTGTCGTATGTTTAGATAAAATAAATTTTTAATGAATGAAAAACCAAAGATTTCCACGACAACCATGATATTTAGGTCTGGATAATAGGACTTTATCTTGTGGTTATGAAAGTCATTTGATCTAAAATAATTTATTCAAAAATCTGACCCTGAAGATTAAAGGGATATATATATTTTTTTTTTGCCTTTTTATTGTAATAATCATAAAAATTATAAAAAATTATAAAAAACTGCCCTGATGAGATTGTCCTCATTACACACTGCATGGCATCGCCAGTCTTCATTCAGTCGAACAGGTGCTAAAAAGTAAAATTAACATCAGTTGATAGAATGTATAACTTACTTCTCTAAACCTTTTACTTAATGATTAAATGTCTTAAGGCATTTAAAGGATTTTTTAAAACTTTTTATGTGTTTAAGGTAATGGGGAGGAAGGGGGTGGGGGGTCGATAATATAATCAATTCGGACCATTCCTTTATTCAGTTGTGTCTGTGGTTTCTGTAATTCAACTAAAGGGAAACATTTATTAACGTCTTTATTGCGATATCTGTTTATATTACAAGTCCCTTTGCATAGTTATAGTGAATTTGCAGGGACCACAAACACTTCATTCATTCATTCATTCATTCATTCATTCATTCATTCATTTCATTCATTTCATTCATTTCATTCATTTCATTCATTTCATTCAATTCATCCACTTCATTCATTTATTCACTTCATCCACTTCATTCATTTATTCACTTCATTCACTTCATTCATTCATTCATCCATTAATTCATTCTATTGCAGGTGTGACACTCTAACAGAAGTAAATATGAAATAAAATGAGTGCTAATGACCAAGGTGAAATTACGGAATCTCAACTAACTGGGACTGATAAAAGTGATGAGGAACGTGAGATGGGGGAAGGGGAGATAATTGACGAGAATTTAGAAGATGGAGAATTAGAGGATGGAGAAATTGATGATGATCCTCAAGATATCCCCCCAAATTCTGATCCCAATAAATTTACTATTAATTTAGGTAAACTTAACTATATAATTATATAAAATAATATAAATCATTTGTCGAGGGCCCTCAATCCAATAAAATATGAAGCTCCATATTGTTAATAAGTTTTCTAAAACATGAAACCATATACTGACCATTGATTTTATGTTTCTATCTCCTTATTCAGCACAAAAAAATTTTTTTTCTCCATGTGAAAATACAATTTGAACAGCTTTGTCACTCTCCTGAAAAGTTGACCAAAAGGAATTGCACCAATCAATCAATTTTTATAAGCAACTTTTATTTTCAAATCTTTAGGTTCGGTTAACAATAAACCGGAGGAGAATGTGGATCAAGAAAATAACCGAGAACCTCGTGTTCATAAAGAATCCAAGAATTACAATCGTGATAAAAAGAAACGTAAAAGACGACGTGATAAAGAGGATGAAAATGATTCTAGAAAGGTGGGTAAATATTAAATTAATCATTTCTTTCTTTCTTTTTTACACTCTTAGTTTTAGGGAACTTTTACATATTTTTCTTTATGTAGTTACCAGTGAGTTGGATTATCTCTTGATAGGTGATTCATGCTCGAGTCCATGGCCTGTTGATTTGGGGATTAAATGCTATAATGACTCAACTTATATAAATATAACAATATATTTTCAGCATGGTAAGAAGAAGAGATATGTGGACCATGATAGGATCAACGAGGATGGAGACATGCCATGGCTGGGTGAGAAACATCATGGTGGGGGTCACAAGTCTAATAAACGCCATAGAAACCGTGGTGATAGTCGCTCCCCCAACCAGGAAGTGTACGATAGTCCCTACGATAGTCCACCTGGTTTATATGATAGTCCATCTGATGAAGATGGTGAAAGGTAGATAACTCTATTTAACAAGAATTTTTTGAAGGACATCTGGAAAAATAGGTTTAGTCTTGATATAAGTTTTGATTTTTCCCCCTGTGAGTTGGGAGCCTCAGTGGGCGGGTACTAGTTAGACACCTGTTCTCTAACATCAAGATTCAGATTTAATCCAATATTATGCCTTCAGATTTTTCAACCTAGATCCCCAGTCAGTGATCTGAGGGACAGACATGGATAATGGACAATGTGTCAAGATGTTCTGAAGGGACAATAAACTTAGACCCTGTGTAAGATCCCTCGACAGGTGAAAGTAAAATAAGATGAGTGTTGTGTAAATTTACCCTCATTACACACTGCAACGTGTTGACCATCTTCATCAGCTGTATAAGGTGCAGAGAAGTACGATGTAAAACTCCCATTTGATACTATTTCTGTATATTTATGAAGATTCTAGAATATAATGTGTCATGGTATGATGTTGATGTAGGTTTTAGGGCGTGATTGATTGTTATTGGTCTATAAAGATGCTATCTGTAAGGTACTGTATTGTTTTGTTCTCTATCTATAGAAATGGTGAAGCTACCAGTATGTTGGGTCTAGTACAAGATGACTTTATGGATGTCAGTATTACAGCTCAAGAAAGACAACAAGAAAGACAGCATGGTTTAGGGGTAAGTTATTGATATTTTAACAATAGATAACTAATTAATGAAGTGATTAAAAAAGAGACTTCATTTATGCAGTATGTCACGTGATCTATTGTGTTTACACAGGAATAATGCTATTGAGACTGGCGTGAAATTCTTAAACTACAACAGCCAATAGTCTGAAAATATGATAAGTGAAGTTTCTTTACATCTTCTTCAATCAATGATTATATTTACCGTTATTATTTTAGGAAAATGACAAAAGAGAACACCGTGAGAAAAGATCGAAGAAGAAATATAAACAGAGACAACAAGATGGACCTCGACATCGTGACAGAGAACGCGGGGAACGAGGTGATAGAGAAAAGAAAGTACCACTAAATGATTTACCACGTTCTGAAAGACCACAATGTAAATTCTTCAAAGAAGGAAAATGTCAGAAGGTGAGTTGTCTTTTTTTTCCACTTAATTCATTTTTTACACATTATTTTCATTTTTTAGATTTAAATCTGTACCCTTGTTTTAAAGAAATTTTATTTAGAATTTATGATAATATTCTTGTGATATATATATGCTCATGTATGAATGATATTTTTTAATGGTATGAAGAACAAAACATAAAGTCTGGGGGTTGACATCACAAACATATTAGTGAAATGAAATGAATGAGCCACACTTGTGTATTAACTAATTGTGAAGCTAGGATATTTATACTTCAGTCAACCTGTATCTAGTCACTATCCTATATTAACACTTCACACTTCTAAATCTCATTCCAAACCAAGGCTGGATATAACAAGCCAATTATCTATTTGATACCTCTAAACTTTCTAATGAACTCTTCCATACATGCATTCTTTCTATAGATTTGATACTCAATATTTATAACTGGAAGAGCTCATTTGTAAAATAAGGGGTGTTTTTAGTTGCCTGTCAAATTATATCCAGACTAGATCCAACCTGATAATCGGTACTATAATATTGTGTGTATTTCAGGGCTCAAGTTGTCCATTTAACCACGATTTTCAACCGGAGAAGAAATTAGATGTTTGTAAATATTATTTAGCAGGTGCTTGTAATAGAGACAGCTGTGTTTTCTTACATGATATCCTTTAAAATAGATTAATACCTGAATAAGATTCTAGTGGACAGTAACAGTCTAATTAAATTATTGAACTATTCATATTTAGAAATTGTAAATTAAAAAAAAAATGAATTTATAGGTAATGATGATCTCCATGGCAATATCTTTGGAATTTGTTTATCCTTAATTCTGTATTTACGTGAATTTCCATGTCGATTTTTCCACACGGGGAAGAATTGTTTCGCTGGAGATGACTGTAAATTCTCTCACGAACCAATGACTGACGAGATGGGCGAATTGTTTGATAAGGTAGGTTTTAGTTTTTGGGATAATTAAGTAAGAAGTGTTACACTATGGTGGTTATAGTTGTATATCAGGACAAAGGCTGACTGTTGAATCGCATAAATACAGTGTATCTTTATGTTGATATTAAGGCCACACAAATTAACTTTCAGCCAACAGAAAAACCCTTCAAACAAGGACTAGTTTTTGTTTGAAAGTAGGAGCTTGATTCTTGACTTAATTTAAGATGATTTTAGTGTATATTTAAGTGAAATCTATATTTTTATTGTTTTCTCCAATATGGCTTACATGAATATTAATTTACATGTTTAATATTTTCAGATTTTGAATGAAGATTTTCATCCTAAGAAACCCAGTTTACTAGGTAAGTTTACTTTGTTTGTGAAGGTCAGTCTGATTCCTTGGACTGTAGGATCAATTGGAGAGTTCTGGGTCCTTACTCTCGAAAATTTTAACGAAGATAAAATACAAATTTGAAGAAAAAAACAGTAATCTGATTGGATAATGAAATTATTTTAAAATTGGTTGTAGAGTTTGACCCCCAATCTAGCTAAATCAGAATCAATTTATCTCCTGTCCTCATTCCATCAATTATTCTTCTAGTGATCAAAATAAAGGTTGTTAAAAACGACTTTTTGATTAATGAGGACTAGCTTCTTATACCTTGACACCTAGATCTATGTCAAATGTTGGATATAGGTTAGTTATAGGTGTAGGTTAGGTAGGTTAGATATAGATGTAGGTTTATCTAGATTGGACAATATAAGATATTTATGTCACTGTAGGGTCACCTCCACGTCATGTTT
Source organism: Nipponacmea schrenckii (assembly GCA_030562195.1). NCBI lineage: Eukaryota > Metazoa > Mollusca > Gastropoda > Lottiidae > Nipponacmea > Nipponacmea schrenckii. The sequence continues at coordinate 36,758,937 of CM060201.1, forward strand.
TAGAAGAAGCTGAACGAATGAAAGAAAGAAGAGAACAAGTCAAAAAGATCCCGTCTATTTTTGATATTGAAGTGTTCCCCCCAGGACACAGTCCTACAAAATCACCGCAGAAAAACATCTCACCTGCCAGGTAAGTCAACTTGTAAGACAAAATTTATTGTGTAATCTTAAAGTGATACTATGTCTTAGAATATCATAAAATTTAAGTTCTGAAGAATGGTCATTATGTGTATATATTCATCAGTGAACTTACCTGGTGTCATAAAGTAACAGAATCCCTTAAAATCTGGAAAACTCACAAAACTAAATCATTTTTGAAAAACGCTTAATCAATTTATTAAGCATTTTTCAATAATCAAATGCATCTTTAAAGATAATTACTTAGTTTTTTGGATATTTGCCTTGACATTTAGAAACTGAATATTAAAAAGCTGGCTATTATGACAAAATGTCCTTATTCCCAAAAGGTAAGGTCTACTGTTAAACAAAAAAAAAAGAAAAACAGTTCTTAAGACTTTTCATTGAGTGTTTGATTTCTTTTTGATTTTTCAGGCCATCAGGATATTACAATGATTCTCAAGGCCCCCATGGCAATTTTGGACCCCACATGAATAACATGGGACCCCCAATGAATAACATGGGACCCCCAATGAACAATATGGGGGGTCAAGGCCAAATGAACCAGGGTCAGATGAACAACATGGGACCCCAAATGAACAATATGGGGGGTCAAGGCCAAATGAACCAGGGTCAGATGAACAACATGGGCCCCCCAATGAACAATATGGGGGGTCAGGGCCAAATGAACCAGGGTCAGATGAACAACATGGGACCCCCAATGAAGAACATGGGTGGACAAGGACCAATGGGTCCAAGGATGCCACCCCCTGGCTTTCAAGGAGGACAAGATATGAGTGGCAACCAGAATGTGGCCCCAGGGTCTGTGTATAACATGATAGGGGCTATTTTGAGAACAGCTGCTCCCCTTCTTGCCACACAGATAACTGGACAACCGGGACTACCAGAACAATCGCCCAATCATCCAGACTCAGGAGCCATGTATGACCAGTCTCATTACGAAGAGGAGCAAGAAAATATCGAGGAAGAACAACAACAGAACTTTGGAGATTACCAAAATCAAAATTGGCAAAATGTTCCGCAAAATCATTCACAAAATGTTCAACGTAATATTCCTTCAAATATTTCACATACTGTTCCGCAAAATATGACTCAGAAGTTTCCCCAGAATACCCAGAACTTTCCAAACCCAGACCATCATGAAAGGCATGAAATTATGGAGAGGATTTCCTCACCCCCACAGAATAAACCATTAGACCCTCGAGCTCGTATGAGACAAGCTGCAAGGAATGATTTAAGATCACCCCCTCAGTCCTACCCTAGTTCCATCAGTAAATCTATCTCCGATGATGAGGGACACCATTCTGGTGTTGATGAACGAAGACCTTCGACTGATGATGAAAAACCAACGCCTGCTCCCCAACCGGAGATGAATTTCGGACCGAAGTTTGAATTCAGTAAAGGTAAGCTAAAAAGACTAAATTTTAAAAAAATTTGTGTGCTATTTTGATATTTTATTTGTAAGTTTTTGCCTCTTTGCATGAAAGGTTTTCAAGGTTTGTCTTTTGATCAAAATTAGCGAGAAAGGGTTATAAAGAAGAATGGCATTTGGTCAAGGATACAGGGAAAGTCACCCTGTAAAACAGTGGAAACAAAATATCTACACCTGTATTTTAATTAGATTGAGTTTGATTTAAAGTGATGATAAAATACTGGTTGTTCAGACATGAATATGAATAAGTATCATGAATATTAATGAGGAACTTGAATATTTATGAGTGACATGAATATAAATAAGTAAGAAGGTGTTATATAGTTTTGAGTGTGTTTTCACCTGTGACTGATCACTGTGTATTAATATAAATTTTGTGGTTATCATAGTAAGTAATGATATACTGTATATGAATATGAAGGTAGAATGATATATATTATAATATTTATATTTCAGATGATAATTGGTATTCTAGTGACGAAGATAATGATGATCAGAAATTATCCATCAATACTCAGGTATATATCACACTCATTAACATATTGGATTATAATAGAACCTGAAACATGTTGTGTTGTTCCTTACTTTTGTTGCACTTGTTAGTAAAACACGAAATTGGTCTGTAAGAAAACTGTAATGGATGGAGCAGTCAGTAAAATCAATTGTTTTACTTAGAGAGTGAAAACCATGTGAAGGTTATGATGTTATTAGTAAACATTTGGACTGTTTTTTTTTTGGTTTTTTTCTCTGAAAGGGGCGTTTGTCAGTAAAAATTAGATGTTACACCCCCCAGTCAGAATGGCCACACTACGCCCCTGTCACAGCTAGCCAACAAACTCCATTTCATTACAGCCCTTAGTAAACTCCTTATTTAATAAAGATAATGTTATTTCAGACGAAGTCCTCGTTAAATAAAAAACCTACAATAGATATAATGGAGATGATATCCAATGTGAAAGATAAATCACTTCTTAATTCTTCCTCAGAAACTAGGTATGTACCTTTCTCTTATTCACATTAAATCATACTTAGATAGATACCCAACCTTGAACCTAAGTTGTTATCTCTGTAAAATCAATACCAAGAGGTTTGATCAAGGACCAGCTGGTAGAAAGGTCCTTGTAACCTGTATTGTTATCCTTGTAAAATCAATACCGGGTTTCAAGACAGGTGAAAACCTTGTGAACCTAATTGTTATTTTGTAAAATAATAATGTTTTTTCAAGACCAGCTGGTAGAAAGGATCCTTGTAACCTATAGTTATCGAAAATCAATACAAGATATGTCAAGGCTCAACTGGTAGAAAGGATCCTTTCCTAATTGATATTTAAATCAATACCAAGATTTGACCAAGTACCAACGGGTAGAAAACCTTGTAAATATTTTTATCCTTGTAAAATCAATACCAAGATTTTTGATCAAGGACCAACTGGTAGAAAGGATCCTTGTGAACCTAAGTTGTTATCCTTGTAAAATCAATACCAAGAGGTTTGGTCAAGGACCAACTGGTAGAAAGGATCCTTGTGAACCTAAGTTGTTATCCTTGTAAAATCAATACCAAGAGGTTTGATCAAGGACCAGCTGGTAGAAAGGATCCTTGTAAACCTAAGTTGTTATCCTTGTAAAATCAATACCAAGAGGTTTGACCAAGGACCAACTGGTAGAAAGGATCCTTGTGAACCTAAGTTGTTATCCTTGTAAAATCAATACCAAGATTTTTTGTCAAGGCCCAAAGCTGGTAGAAAGGATCCTTGTAAACCTATATTGTTATCCTTGTAAAATCAATACCAAGAGGTTTGATCAAGGAAAGGATCCTTGTGAACCTAAGTTGTTATCTTTGTAAAATCAATACCAAGAGGTTTGATCAAGGACCAACTGGTAGAAAGGATCCTTGTGAACCTAAGTTGTTATATTTGTAAAATCAATACCAAGTGTCCAAGAGGTTTGATCAACGACCAGCTGGTAGAAGGGATCTCTGTCACGATGGACTATGTGAACCTAAGTTGTTATCCTTGTAAAATAACGTTCTTTCTTTCTTGTACTATTGTTTATACTATCATGCCTTAGGTTCTTTGTTTAATACATTTTACCTTTTTTTAGGAATCAGTCATCAGAACCACAAACTCCCGCGTTTTACTCACCGTCAATGACATCCAAGTCATACAGTAGACCTGATCAACAAGTTCCTGTCACCCACTGTATTTTAACTAATATGATATATAGAATCAAATCATTTAGTTTAGGCCTGGATAAACCTTACGATACTATTCCTAAGTCTATAGATCCCATTGACAGTCGTTATCAAAACGATCCACGTGTTCAAAAATATTGTGCGAGACTGGCTCGTAAGACTTCCATACCGACCCCAACTATACCAGTTGAAAAAAAAGTGAACAGAATTCAACTTCCAGACTTAAATCTGAATTTGGATGGCACTATTAATTTGGACACTAATAAGGTCGTGGAATCGCGAATATCTCAGACTGTTATAGAGGATCAGAAACCTCCTGCTTCGGATCCACGGAACCGATCCGATCCCAGAATGTTACGCAATATTAGCAATGAGGATGAAAAACCAAAATTTGTGGATCCTCGATTATCTCGGAATGTGAGCATTGAAGACAAAGTTCCGAAACCATTTGATCCACGAATGTCTCGGAAGTCCAGCGTAGAGGAACCAATCAAATCAACCATAACGGACCCGCGTATGACACGAAACCTGAGTACGGAGACACAGAAACCTCAAATAATTGATCCGCGCATGTCGCGAAAAACTAGCACGGACGAAAAATCACCTATTTATCAAGACCCTAGAATACGGCGTGTTCAAAAAAACACCAGTGATAGTGCTTCTAAAAATACTCTGGGTACAGACATAGAATCAGTGGTACCCAAGCCAAGAACGGACCCTAGAATGGCACGGGCAATCAGCATGGAAACTGCGGTACCCAATATTCAGCAGTTTTCTTGAAGAATGAATGATGTTTGGTTGTGTTTATATATTGTGAGTGCTATATGGAATGTTTTTATGTTAAATTATATTACATTTAGAAACCGAGAGCACATTACAGGAAACACAAGGGAATAAATTATGGTATAACACACTTCTTTAATAACAAGGTATATAACACACTTCTTTAATAACAAGGTACATAACACACTTCTTTAATAACAAGGTACATAACACACTTCTTTAATAACAAGGTACATAACACACTTCTTTAATAACAAGGTACATAACACACTTCTTTAATAACAAGGTACATAACACACTTCTTTAATAACAAGGTACATAACACACTTCTTTAATAACAAGGTACATAACACACTTCTTTAATAACAAGGTACATAACACACTTCTTTAATAACAAGGTACATAACACACTTCTTTAATAACAAGGTACATAACACACTTCTTTAATAACAAGGTACATAACACACTTCTTTAATAACAAGGTACATAACACACTTCTTTAATAACAAGGTACATAACACACTTCTTTAATAACAAGGTACATAACACACTTCTTTAATAACAAGGTATAACACCTTCTTTAATAACAAGGTACATAACACACTTCTTTAATAACAAGGTATATAACACACTTCTTTAATAACAAGGTACATAACACACTTCTATAATAACAAGGTATATAACACACTTCTTTAATAACAAGGTACATAACACACTTCTATAATAACAAGGTATATAACACACTTCTTTAATAACAAAGGTACATAACACACTTCATTAAAAATAACAAGGTATATCTACTTTAAAAAAGGTTATAGTCACACTTCTTTTAACAAGGTATAAAACCATTCAATAAAGGATATAAACCTTTGTTAAAAGAAGGTATATACCTTGTTATAAATGTGTATAACCTTCTTAATATAAAAAGTGTTATACACATATTTTTAACAAGTGTTATATTGATAAGATTTACTTTAAAACGAGTATAAACTTGTCTGTAAAATAAAAGGTAATAACACTTTTTAAAAGAATAGTGTTTTATACCAAAGAAGTTTATACCTTTGTTATTAAAGAAGTGTGTTATGTACCTTGTATTAAAGAAGTGTTTATGTACCTTGTTATTAAAGAAGTGTGTTATGTACCTTGTTTAAGATTGTTATGTACCTTGTTATTAAAGAAGTGTGTTATACCTTTTTTCCCTGTGTTTTTATGATGATTTTAGTGTTGTATGTAAAAATAAAAACTTGTGTACAAAGTAAAAGTATGAAACAATGTAAGAAAGGTCTTCAAATAGTTCATAGTGAATTCCTTATGAGAACCGATCTTTCTTTGTCGAAATGAATTATGATTGATTTTTCTTGCAATATAAATTTTCTGTGTTTGACACTTTTTCAGATTTAATTGTAAGATTTTTTAGAAAGCGGTTTCTTGTCTGTAACATCAAAGCCAAATACAGTAAAATATTATATCAATAAGTTAACCATTATGTAGACTATATATTGTAGTATTGTTTTCAACAAATTTCACATCTTCCTGGCCTACAGGTGTGTCTGGCCAGGTATGTCTGCCTAGATTAATTGGGAAGATGTGTCTGGCTAGCTGTGTTTGGCCTGATTAATCAGACCAGGTGTCTGGTTAAATGTGTCTTGTCAGATGTGTCTGGCTAGGTGTGTCTGGCTAGATGGGTCTGGTCAGGTGTGTGTGAAATTGTCCATAAAGTCACGTCACTTAGTGCAACGCAATACTAACAAATTTCTATTAAAGGGCAATAACTCTTAATAAACATACCAAAGACTTGTCTTTCAAATTCTATTCCTACTATAATCACGATAAACATCATCTTCCAACAAAGTTGGGAATATTAGAACAATATTGTATTTGACAACCCCTCAAATAAATAACGAACTCTTTCTCATGTGCATATTTTCAATCAATCCCATACAGTTTAGTATGCTTAGAAGAGTTTATTTGTAAAATAGGGTTGCTTTTCTTTAGCTATCATAATTCCAGCTCTCCACAGCAATAATCATAAAGACTTCGTAAAAGTGAAACTAGTATTTGTGGAAGTCGACTGCTGAGAAAGTTAGCGATATAAACAGCAAGGTTAATAAAAAGTACGACTATTTCTTAAAGAATATAGTCCGTTTTTAATAAACTGATTAAAACGCTAGAAAACAACATTTTGCAATCGGAAGAAAGGAATTTTAAAATCAGTTTTATTGTTGCTGATGTTACAATTTTTTTTTAAAAAATGCTTGTCCTATTTTTCGTTTTATTATGAACTCTCAACCGTGAAATTATGTAATGATATTTATTAGAGTCGTGAATTTCTTACAAAATTTCGTTTTTTTTTTACATTATACTCATTCACACACATTCTGGATAATTGAAAATTATTTCGTGTTTGGAGACCATCCAGTCATTCCTGCACTCACTAATAAACAGGAACAAACTTGAGGGATATGTTAAAAAAATTGGAAGTTATATAACTGAATTAAGGTAGATCCAGACAGTTTAATGAACTTATCTTGGTAAATCTGATTTTAAAGACACTAACTGAAATACAACAGTCTGAGTCTGATTGTCTCTAATGCTTTTCCTTTTCTCACAAGTTCGTCATTTAAACATCATTATTTTTGAGTTTTTTCAGAATGTTGTTATTCTCCCATCCCACCTTTTACAGACTGAATCCTCGTCACAAATTATTATTATTATTATTATTATTATTATTATTATAATTGTATATGAACATTGTTAAAATATAGAACAATATTTAAGATTAAATACCGTTTTGTTTTATTTATAAAAAAATGGAAAGAAGTAAATGATTGAACGTTGATTATGCAGATATATATTGTTTGTTGACAAACATCAATATTTCTGGTTACCTGGAAACGTAGAATTTACCAAGAGGTGTGACCAAGGACCAGCTGGTAGAAAGGATCCTTGTGGACTTAAGTTCTTAACTTTGTAAAATCAATACCAAGAGGTTTGACCAAGGACCAGCTGGTAGAAACGATCCTTGATAACTTAAGTAGTTATCCTTGTAAAATCAATACTAAGAGGTTTGGTAGAAAGGATCCTTGTGGACCTAAGTTTTTATCCTTGTAAAATCAATACCAAGAGGTTTGGTCAAGGACCAGCTGGTAGGAAGGATCCTTGTGGACCTAAGTTTTTATCCTTGTAAAATCAATACCAAGAGGTTTGGTCAAGGACCAGCTGGTAGAAAGGATCCTTGTGGACCTAAGTTTTAACCTTATAAAATCAATGCCAAGAGGTTTGGCCAAGGACCAGCTGGTAGAAAGGATCCTTGTGGACCTAAGTTTTTATCCTTGTAAAATCAATACCAAGAGGTTTGGTCAAGGACCAGCTGGTAGGAAGGATCCTTGTGAACTAAGTTGTTAACCTTGTAAAATCAATGCCAAGAGGTTGACCAAGGACCAGCTGGTAGAAAGGATCCTTGTGGACCTAAGTTCTTAACCTTGTAAAATCAATGCCAAGAGGTTTTGTAAAGAACCAGCTAGTAGAAAGGTTCCTTGAGAACCTAAGTTGTTTATCCTTGTAAAATCAATACCAAGAGGTTGACCAAGGACCAGCTGGTAGAAAGGATCCTTGTGAACCTAAGTTGTTATCCTTGTAAAATCAATACCAAGAGGTTTGACCAAGAACCAGCTGAGTAGAAAAGGTTCCTTGATAACCTTAAGTTGTTTATCCTTGTAAAATCAATACCAAGAGGTTTGACCAAGGACCAGCTGGTAGAAAAGATCCTTGTGAACCTAAGTTGTTATCCTTGTAAAATCAATACCAAGAGGTTTGGCCAAGAACCAGTTGGTAGAACGGATCCCCGTGAACCTAAGTTGTTATCCTTGTAAAATCAATACCAAGAGGTTTGGCCAAGGACCAGCTGGTAGAAAGGATCCTTGTGAACCTAAGTTGTTATCCTTGTAAATCAATACCAAGAGGTTTGACCAAGGACAGCTGGTAGAAAGGATCCTTGTGAACCCAATTTGTTATCCTTGTAAAATCAATACCAAGAGATTTGGCAAAGGACCAGCTGATAGAATGGATCCTTGTGAACCTAAGAAGTTATATTTGTAATATCAATACCAAGAGGTTTAACCAAGGACTAGCTGGTAGAAAGGATCCTTGTGAACCCAATTTGTTATCCTTGTAAAAACAGTACCAAGAGGTTTGGCCAAAAACCAGCAGATAGAATGGATCCTTGTGAACCTTAGTAGTTATTTTTGTAAAATCAATACCAAGAGGTTTAACCAAGGACAAGCTGGTAGAAAGGATCCTTAACTGTGAATCTAAGTTGTTATCCTTGTAAAATCAATACCAAGAGGTTTAACCAAGGACTTGCTGATAGAAAGAATCCCTGTAATCTCAGTTATTATCCTTGTAATATCAATCCCAAGAAGTTTGCCCAAGGACCAGCCAGTAGAAAGGATTCCAGTGAACCAAAGTTATCATCATAAAAAATAAATACTGCTTTCTATCATTAAAACATCTACAAAAAAGTGATACTCAGTTGTCATAATACAGCTTGCCTTATTAATACCAGTCGACCAAGTTTTAAATGGGTTCGGACAATCCTGGGAAGATCAATATTAAGTTTAGTCAATCACTAACTCCTATAGAAAGGATCCTTGTCAACCATTCTCACCATACAACCACCATGATTATAATAAATTTTGGAGGAATGAAGAAGCTTTCTCACGCCACACTACCCAGGGCCGAGTTTCACAGCCATGGCATTCGACCAACATGATAATATCTCAAACCCCCAAACCAGCAGTTTCCAAAGAATCCAATTGATCCTAATCGTCTACCAACAACTACCAAAAAACAACCTAGTCTTTGATAAGCTGGCAAGGACGTTAACTATTTATTCATTATACATTTTGTCCTTTAATCCTTATCTCTGATAACCAACACTTCACTGATAGAGAGATGGAAATTAGAAATAAACTATACAATGAATAAATTAGTAATAATGTTATTTATAAGAAATTTCTGGTTTTACTGAAAATATTGAAATGAATAATATCGAATCTCAATTTGGACGAGTTTTCAGACAATAATTTCATAAAAGTATTATTTAGAGACTTTAGGTGACAGAACAAATAAGTATTATGGTATATTCTATTAATAGGACGATTTAGAAACCAGGAAAAATTACAAGGGCGCTACGGGAAAGGTTGTAACAGAGAATGTAGGAAAAGGAAATAGGCGAAACAGATAATGGGCGAAATAGAATAGGGTCGAAACAGAGAAGGGCTTGAAAAAGAGGAGGTGTGAACCAGGGAATGGGCTGGAACAGAGAATGGGCTGAAACAGAAAAGGTTAAAGAAGGAGAGGGTTGAAACAGAGGAAAAGGTTAAAGAACAGCGAAGGGTTGAAACAGAAAAATGGGTTAAAACAGAGAAGGGTTGAAACAGAGAAAGGTTAAAACAGAGAAGGTGTGAAACAGAGACGGTTTAAAACAGAGAAGGGTTGAAACAGAGAAAGGTTGAAACAGAGAAGGGTTGAAACAGAGAAAGAATGAAACAGAGAAGGGTTGAAACAGAGAAAGGTTAAAACAGAGAAGGGTTGAAACAGAGAAAGGTTGAAACAGAGAAGGGTTGAAACGGAGAATGATTGAAACAGAGAAGAGCGGAACAGAGAATGGGCAAAATCAGAGAAGGGTTGAAACAGAGAAGGGTTGAAACAGAGAAGAGCGGAACAGAGCAGGGTTGAAACAGAGAAGGGTTGAAACAGAGAAGGGTTGAAACAGAGAAGGGTTGAAACGGAGAATGATGGAAACAGAGAAGGGTTGAAACAGAGAATGGGCAAAACAGAGAAGGGTGAAACAAAAACGGGTTAAAACAGAGAAGGGCTAAAACAGAGAGGGGGCGAAACGGAGAAAGGATGAAACAGAGAAAGGATAAAGCAGAGAAAGGATGAAACAGAGAAGGGTTGAAACAGAGAAGGGTTGAAACAGAGAGGGGGCGAAACAGAGAGGGGGCGAAACGGAGAAAGGATGAAACAGAGAAGGATGAAACAGAGAATGGTTGAAACAGAGAATGGACAAAACAGAGAAGGGTGAAACAGAGAATGTACAAAACAGAGAGGGGGCGAAACAGAGAGGGGGCGACACGGAGAAAGGATGAAACAGAGAAGGGATGAAACAGATAGGGGGCGAAACAGAGAGGGGCGAAACGGAGAAAGGATGAAACAGAGAAGGGATGAAACAGAGAATGATTGAAACAGAGAAGGGGTAAAACAGAGAGCTTTAAGCATTATTACAACTCACGTCTTAGTTCAATATTGTGTAGTATTCAATATCCGAACTATAAAATTATCGCGTTGTTCGAATGATGTAAAGAATCATGATATATTCCGGTAAAGAAAAGTAGTTTGGCGAGGTCACGCCTTTTAAAATGACTCCTAATTATCCTCGAGTCCTAATTCGGATATTCTATGTATTGTTTGTTCTGAATTCATATAAATGAAAGGAAATGAATGGAGTTTTACGTCCTACTCTTCTGCTCATATAAATACTCAAGAAAATAAAGAACTTCGATCTTCAGTAACTTGGTCAGACGCGATCTTGTATGTAGGATGAATCTCTAACAGGTTGTTGAAGGTATATTGGCCGAGTATATCGGATTAATCTCTACATGGAGATTGGACAATGTGAAACATGATTAGCAATCATAAACTAATAAAGGATTTTATGGTGACCAGATATCCGCTATAATACTTTCATACTAGGTGTATACTGCAAATTACTTTAATCTGCTTCACACACACTTCTCAATTAATACACAAATTGGTAAATTGATGAGAGTGACCTTCTCACTGAACGCGGCTTGGATAAACTGATGAACACGAACGTTATGGAAAAAACAGATTGAAATTAATCTGAGTTTTACGTCCTTCATTTTTACTTTGAGTCTTATTGTCAAGCTATTACTTACAAACTTCATCTTATACATCTTCACAATGTCAAGTTATTACAAACTTCATCTTATACATCTTCACAATGTCAAGCTATTACAAACTTCATCTTATACATCTTCACAATGTCAAGTTATTACAAACTTCATCTTATACATCTTCACAATGTCAAGTTATAACAAACTTCATCTTATACATCTTCACAATGTCAAGCTATTACAAACTTCATCTTATATATCTTCACATTGTCAAGCTTTTACAAACTTCATCTTATATATCTTCACTTTGTCAAGCTATTACAAACTTCATTTTATACATCTTCGCAATGTCCAGATATTCCAAACTTCAGCTTATACATCTTCACAATGTCAAGCTATTACCAACTTTATCTTATATATCTTCACAATGTCAAGCTATTACAAACTTCATCTTATACATCTTCACAATGTCAAGCTATTACAAACTTCATCTTATACATCTTCACAATGTCAAGCTTTTAATTACAAACTTCATCTTATACATCTTCACTATGTCTAGCTATTACAAACTTCATCTTAAACATCTTAACAATGTCAAGCTAATACAAACTTCATCTTTTTACATCTTCACAATGTCCAGCTATAACAAACTTCATCTTATACATCTTCACAATGTCAAGCTATTACAAACTTCATCTTATACATCTTCACAATGTCAAGCTATTACAAACTTCATCTTATATATCTTAACAATGTCAAGCTATTACAAACTTCATCTTATACATCTTTACAATGTAAAGTTATTACAAACTTCATCTTATACATCTTCACAATATCAAGCTATAACAAACTTCATCTTATACATCTTCACAATGTCAAGTTATTACAATCTTCATCTTATACATCTTCATAATGTCAAGCTATTACAAACTTCATCTTATACATCTTCACAATGTCAAGCTATTACAAACTTCATCTTATACATCTTTACAATGTCAAGCTATTACAAACTTCATCTTATACATCTTCACAATGTCAAGTTATTACGAACTTCATCTTATACATCTTCACAATATCAAGCTATAATAAACTTCATCTTATACATCTTTACAATGTCAAGTTATTACAAACTTCATCTTATACATCTTCACAATGTCAAGCTATTACAAACTTCATTTTATACATCTTCACAATGTCTAGCTATTACAAACTTCATCTTATACATCTTCACAATGTCAGGCTATTACAAACTTCATCTTATACATCTTCATAATGTCTAACTATTACAAACTTCATCTTATACATCTTCACAATGTCAGGCTATTACAAACTTCATCTTATACATCTTCACAATGTCTAGCTATTACAAACTTCATCTTATACATCTTCATAATGTCTAACTATTACAAACTTCATCTTATATATCTTCACAATATCAAGTTATTACAAACTTCATCTTATACATCTTAACAATGTCAAGCTATTACAAACTTCATCATTGAACATCTTAACAATGTCAAGCTATTACAAACTTCATCATTGAACATCTTCACAATGTCAAGCTATTACTAACTTCATCTTATACATCTTTACAATGTCTAGCTTTTACAAACTTCATCTTATACATCTTCACAATGTCAAGCTATTACAAACTTCATCTTATACATCTTCACAATGTCAAGCTATTACAAACTTCATCATTAAACATCTTAACAATGTCAAGCTATTACAAACTTCATCATTAAACATCTTAACAATGTCAAGCTATTACAAACTTCATCATTAAACATCCTAACAATGTCAAGCTATTACAAACTTCATCTTATACATCTTTACATTGTCAAGCTATTACTAACTTCATTTTATACATCTTAACAATGTCAGGCTATTACTAACTTCATTTTATACATCTTAACAATGTCAGGCTATTACAAACTTCATCTTATACATCTTCACAATGTCAGGCTATTACAAACTTCATCTTATACATCTTCACAATGTCAGGCTATTACAAACTTCATCTTATACATCTTCACAATGTCAAGCTATAATAAACTTCATCTTATACATCTTCACAATGTCAAGCTATAATAAACTTCATCTTATACATCTTCACAATATCAAGCTATTACAAACTTCATCATTAAACATCTTCACAATTTCAAGCTATTACAAACTTCATCTTATACATCTTAACAATGTCAAGCTATTACAAACTTCATCTTTAAACATCTTCACAATGTCAAGCTATTACAAACTTCATCTTATACATCATGTCTAGCTATTACAAACTTCATCTTATACATCTTTACAATGTCAAGTTATTACAAACTTCATCTTATGGATCTTCACAATGTCAAGTTATTACAAACTTCGTCTTATTCATCTTCACAATGTCAAGCTATTACAAACTTCATCTTATACATCTTTACAATGTCAAGCTATTACTAACTTCATCTTATACATCTTCACAATGTCAAGTCCAACTATAACAAACTTTATCTTATACATCTTCACAATGTCAAGCTATTACAAACTTTATCTTATACATCTTCACAATGTCAATCTATTACAAACTTTATCTTATACATCTTCACAATGTCAAGCTATTACAAACTTTATCTTATACATCTTCACAATGTCAATCTATTACAAACTTTATCTTATACATCTTCACAATGTCAAGCTATTACAAACTTTATCTTATACATCTTCACAATGTCAATCTATTACAAACTTTATCTTATACATCTTCACAATGTCAAGCTATTACAAACTTTATCTTATACATCTTTACAATGTCAAGTTATTACAAACTTCATCTTATACATCTTCACAATGTCAATCTATTACAAACTTTATCTTATACATCTTCACAATGTCAAGCTATTACAAACTTCATCTTATACATCTTTACAATGTCAAGCTATTACAAACTTCATCTTATACATCTTCACAATGTCAAGCTATTACAAACTTTATCTTATACATCTTCACAATGTCAATCTATTACAAACTTTATCTTATACATCTTCACAATGTCAATCTATTACAAACTTTATCTTATACATCTTCACAATGTCAAGCTATTACAAACTTTATCTTATACATCTTCACAATGTCAAGCTATTACAAACTTTATCTTATACATCTTCACAATGTCAAGCTATTACAAACTTTATCTTATACATCTTCACAATGTCAAGCTATTACAAACTTTATCTCAGTCTTCTCCTTTCAATCGTTAATACTGTTGTACTGACGTGTTTGTGTTTAACCTCTCTCAACAAAGCGGATGTAGAAACGTTGTTCTTCAAACAATTATTCTGAAATGAAACCACAGTTTGACTTTTTGCTGACAAAATTATCTCATAGAACTAAAAGATCATGAGTAGCGGTTCTGACCAAAACAGTTTTTTCATTGTAGCATAAGATTATTTTAATGCGCATGGGTACATCTGCCTTGGAGAGTTTTCGAACTATTATTACGAATTTAAAAAGCTCATAAATCATAAAGTTCTTACACTATTTGACAATGCAGATATGACCTTCCTAGGATTTGGGAAGGCTTTGTGTTTATTTTGGACAGTGAAAACCGATTTATGACGACAAAAAGCGTTTCGTTTGCATTTGGCTGTATGTAGAGATTATCGCGGACAAACCAAACATTCTTCTCGTTAATGATAAGATAGTAAATTGAAACTGTTTATCGACGATAGTAACTCAGAAGTATTTTCTACTAATAAATATCAAAATACTAATTATAGGTCATAATCTAAGTACCATCCAATTGATTAGTGACTTATTCCAATCATGATTCAGATTGTGTTGGTGTTAGGTCGTGTTTCTATTTTTCTTATAAATTATTAGTTGGAGGCAGAGAGGGTGGGTGGTTTTTGTTGTCAAGTAGTGTCGGCGTATATTCGTGTGTCTAAATCATTAGGTGGACGGAGATAGGCGGATGAGTCTCAAGTAGTGTAAATTGTGTTGAAACGTTATGTGTTTTGTAAATTGTGTTGAAACGTTATGTGTTTTGTAAATTGTGTTGAAACGTTATGTGTTTTGTAAATTGTGTTGAAACGTTATGTGTTTTGTAAATTGTGTTGAAACGTTATGTGTTTTGTAAATTGTGTTGAAACGTTATGTGTTTGTAAATTGTGTTGAAAGTTATGTGTTTTGTAAATTGTTTTGAAATTTTAGGTTTTTGGTTAATTTTGTTGAAACTTTATGTGTTTTGTTAATTGTGTTGATAAGTTATGTGTTTTGTAAAATGTGTTGAAACGTTATGTGTTTTGTAAATTGTGTTGAAACGTTATGTGTTTGGTAAATTTTGTTGAAACGTTATGTGTTTGGTAAATTGTGTTGAAACGTTATGTGTTTGGTAAATTGTGTTGAAACGTTATGTGTTTGGTAAATTGTGTTGAAACGTTATGTGTGATGTAATTATATTAAAGAAGTGTGTTCATCTTGTGTTTTTGATTTGTACCCCTCACTTGTAGAGTCTATTTTAAATCTCTCAGCACTATTAACTGCATCACAATCTTTAAAAGACCGATCAGGTGCAGAACGTGAAACTTCAATTATTTCATTTCTTAACTGCAACAGAAACTATTGTTAAATATATTTCTCATTCCCAATAAAATACAAAAATATTTTAGGCTATGTCCTGTTTTCGGTTCTTCATAAAAATAGATTTCTTATTTTGTATAACGTCATTTTCGGCAAATAACATGGGAGGACTGTTACATAATATCTTTAAAAAATTTGTTTGACTGAATGCTGAATGTGTTTCTCCTAACAATTATTCTCTTGATAACTTGCGGATACGATTCCTAACTAACTTTACTTCAAACAATTAGTGATCGCACAAAAACCTCCGAACATCGGTCCTTGAGTTACCATCATTATTGAAATTATTGGACTGTTTTCAGCCATTAACCTTAACCATGCTGGTCGGTCATTTTACAAAATATGTTCCAGTTACTTAATTAGGGTAAACGTTCGACAGAATTACATTAAAAAATACTGTTACGTTTTACGCAATGTGTCGGATGAAGCCCTACACACATTCCGTTTCCACGCAAAAATTAAAACCATTCTGACATAGAACAATGCGATTATGACAACTATTAGCCATTTTTTGTCTATTTATCGGACTTCTTGAATTCTTTTGCTACAAAATCTTGTAAATTATGACAAGATATCGAGGTAATGAAGTAAAAAATGAGAAACTATTTCCGACACGGAGGGTAAAATAATATTAACGCCAAGAATTATCATACAAATCTACGCCTTAATCGTGACGTCACGCTGTCCAATAACTTTCCTTAATATGAATCCACGAATCAGTGAAGGTTTATTAAATCATCTTGTAACTCGAGGGCACAATCCAATCATTTCTGTATGGACGAATCCCATTGGTTAGAGGGTTGGCTTAGAAGCCTTTCTATGGAGTGTTTTATCGTTGATAAATATTGTAGTAGGTTGAGAATTAGTACACTTCCAACATTTGAAAACAACGAGTGAAGTTGGCAACACGATGGATACACGATTGTCAAATCTTTAATTTTCTATCAGTTTCACTACAAACTTTACGGACAAATTCTAAAATATTTTACAGTTAACAAACAGAGTTTAGTTTTATCAAAAGATTTCAAGAACGAACATTGAATTGTAAAGGTAAGTCAGAAAAATGTTTTTTTTTTTAATTATTGTTTTCCGTAAATCTGAGATGTCATCCTATCTTTTGATAGTTGATAGATCTATATTTTTTTATTATAAGGAAATTTTTACCGTTATCTTTTAGACTGAAATGATTTATAACTTATGATTATTAACAATTTGTAATGCTATTTTTTAACAAGATATACCGTGATATCTGTAGAAATATTCTTTTTAACAATTTTAATATTTCTTCAATTGAAATCATATTTCCAATTCCTCTTAAAAATCATTGTCATAATATTCCCTTTTTTTTACTCTTTCTTCTTCTTATTGATAACTGCTGTTTTTACAAGATAACTTTCAAGATAAACTAAGACTTATCAAATAGATACAGCGAACATAATTATAGTAAGAAAGAATGAAAGAAACAACTATATTTTACAAAGGATAACAACTTAGGCTCTCAAGTCCGCCGTGAGAGGGATCCTTTCTACCAGCTGATCCTTGTCCAAGCCTCTTGACGTTGACTATATTTTACAAGGATAACAATTAGGTTCTCAAGTCCGTGATCCTTTCTACCAGCTGGTCCTTGGCCAAACCTCTTGGCATTTCCCGGATTATCCCTACCCATTTACAGCTGGGTGGACTGGAATTATGAGTGAAGGTCATCGGACTTTCACACACCGATCAAGATTAGAAATAAGATGATTGTTTGATAATTAAAAACTGATGTTTAATAACAATTCTTACTTTCTAACCCTCGGACGTCCAGGAAAATAATATACAAATAATGTTAATGCGAATTCTAAAAGGTATGCAGGAAATATCTATAACATGGTGGTAGAAACCATCTTTTGTTTCCTTGTAAAATCATTTCACTTCTAGCGCTTAAAGGTTTTATGTCAGTGTAAAAAACAGGTAGCGAGAAACAAATTTTTCTCAAAGTCGCCATATAGAAAAGCAGATTCCTTTTTTTTAATTTGTTCGTTTTCAGCCCCCGTGTGAATAATAAATCACCATTCTGAAATCACATGACGTGTTCTCTGCTATCTAAATACCATATAAGAATGACTTTTAACACTAGGAAACTTACAGTTAAACAATATATACTCATATTAATTATATAAACATTATTAGCTCTATTCTCTTTCTGAAATAGATGTCCAGACAGCTGTAGCCAGAAGAGAGAGGGGAGGGGGGGGATATCTCCACATATATTTGAAGGTTCGGGTGTTGCCATCATCGATTGAGGAATTAAAAAAAGGGGCCGGGGGTATTCAACTTCGAATCCTGAAGCATCAAAATTTTACTATTAACTCGGTATGTAAATTGACTTGAATATATATATATATTGCCGCCTCACTGTTGACAGGTATTCTACCCAGTACAACTAACGGCTTTATCACGCCTGTTATTTCTATGTAAGAAACACCCGGTGGGTGTCAAGTCAATAAAACTACAATGACAGAATGACATCAGGTGATCAACAGAAGGGTACGATTTCGGACTTTTATTTATTTAATAGACAGAGTGTATCTAAGTTTATCTGTCCAACACCTCCCCCCTCCCCAAGCTCCCCGCCACCCGGAAATGGTAACCAGGATAACTGATAAGATTAAACCTAACCCATTCATAAATAGTAGACAGAGATAACACGGTTGTTTAAAGGTGGACAGTAAAGTTGCATGAATAGTTACCAAATGGTTGTACATATGTATGACTAAAGATAGAATCAAATGATTTCCAAAATATTTAAGACTTTACATACAAAGAAAGGGTCAAATGAATGAGTTATTCCTTCAAAACAAAATGGTATTGCAGTTCCTCTCATAAGAGACCATCTTCATTCAGCGACCGTTTTTGAATGTTCCCTTGAATGGTCTCTGAATACAGGTTCTACTGTTACAAAACAAAAAATAAAAAATGGTTATTTTCTGGCATATTGATAGGCTGGTTTGAAAATCACGTGACATAGATTCTATAATATGATATTTATAAGCATTGTCAATATACGAGGTATACCTGGTAAAGTGAATAACGGTAGAAATGTGTTAGATGTTCGGAGGTGTTAAGGCACGCTTGTTCACCTGGATACTTGTCAATAGTCATATAGTATATTATGAAAAGAGAATGTCGAATCTCCTCCTGGATTATTGGTCATAGGAGTTCCTCGAACGATTTGTTTCGTTGTTTGTTTTTACTCTTTTATAATAAAATGATTCGAGCATTAACAATATAATGCGACTGGTTCACAGAACCAATGCGTGCTGGACGATGCTCTTTGTTGCTATAATCGGATACCGTGTACTTTGATATGATTAGTTAGAAATCGAAAGTCATTACCGCTTCCTGGTGAATATTCGGACATAGAATAAATTACAAAAATACTATTGTATATATTGTCTTCATAACTTGTATCAAGTTGACAAACCCAGCGCAGAGTGGCTTTAGGTTTTCTCACAGGGTCGACTTATAGCAATTATAAATATGTTCCCATTTCTGTTAGACAAGACCATATCCTTGTGTATTGGACCTAATTCTGACCCATGTTAAATACAGGGTTTGTTTTTATTACTCGTCGCCCATGATTCGACCAATCTAACGACGAGCTATGTCCAAATATTCACGATAAATGATTAAGTGAACAAGAGAACTATTGAAGATTGTGTATTTTAATTCAACTGAACACGTTTTTAACAAGACAGCACACCTCGATTATCCGGTGAATTTCCTGTAGTGTGTTTTTATAGAATGCGAATCTACCGGCCGAATAGAAACACTTCATTCTTTAATACATTATGATGATGGTTTCATCTCTTTTCTTCTATTACCTCTTTCAGATCTACAACGATTGTATTCTACCCCCCCCCCACCCACCCCCGTAGAAAACGCCAGTGAATGCAATACCACTACCCCCAATATATACCTGCCATTTCGTGATTTTATCTTCTGTTTACCTTCATTATATTAAACGTCTGAAATTATAATGATCCAAAAAAAAAAAAAAAAAAAAAAAACAGTCAAAATTTTCAAATGTATGCCAACCCCCTGGGTTTATTTTTATGCTGTGACCATTGTCACAAGCCAGTTAATATCAGTTATCTATTTTACATCATTAATTTCACTAATTATCTATACATTTCCCTGCGTATTTGATTATTGATGTTTTCTTTGAAGTTACGGTGTGTAGCAATAACATTCGTGTATCAATATCATTATTTATCGGATAGTTCACCTTTATTTACCTTTTAAGATTTATCGGATAGTATCAATGTCCTTGGGGTTACTTGGGAACCTTTGCGCGTGTAATTTTAGATTAACCATACCCATTCACAGATGGGCGGACTGGAATTGTGAGTGAAGATGACTTTTATTATTATACATGTATATATTTACATAATTATAACAGATTGTATTATAGAACCAACTCTCTTACCGACTGTACTATAGAACCAACACTCTAACCGACTGTACTATAGAACCAACACTCTAACTGACTGTACTATAGAACCAACCTCTAACTGACTGTACTATAGAACCAACTCTCTGACTGTACTATAGAACCAACTCTCTAACTGACTGTACTATAGAACCAACACTCTAACGACTGTACTATAGAACCAACGCTCTAACTGACTGTACTATAGAACCAACTCTCTTACCGACTGTACTATAGAACCAACACTCTAACCGACTGTGCTAAGAACCAACGCTCTAACTGACTGTACTATAGAACCAACACTCTAACGACTGTACTATAGAACCAACTCTCTAACCGACTGTACTATAGAACCAACACTCTAACCGACTGTACTATAGAACCAACACTCTAACTGACTGTACTATAGAACCAACACTCTAACTGACTGTACTATAGAACCAACACTCTAACTGACTGTACTATAGAACCAACACTCTAACGACTGTACTATAGAACCAACACTCTAACTGACTGTACTATAGAACCAACACTCTAACTGACTGTACTATAGAACCAACACTCTAACGACTGTACTATAGAACCAACACTCTAACTGACTGTACTATAGAACCAACACTCTAACTGACTGTACTATAGAACCAACACTCTAACCGACTGTACTATAGAACCAACGCTCTAACGACTGTGTATAGAACCAACCTCTAACTGACTGTACTATAGAACCAACACTCTAACTGACTGTACTATAGAACCAACACTCTAACTGACTGTACTATAGAACCAACACTCTAACTGACTGTACTATAGAACCAACACTCTAACTGACTGTACTATAGAACCAACACTCTAACTGACTGTACTATAGAACCAACACTCTAACCGACTGTGCTATAGAACCAACGCTCTAACTGACTGTACTATAGAACCAACACTCTAACGACTGTACTATAGAACCAACACTCTAACTGACTGTACTATAGAACCAACACTCTAACTGACTGTACTATAGAACCAACACTCTAACTGACTGTGCTATAGAACCAACACTCTAACTGACTGTACTATAGAACCAACACTCTAACTGACTGTACTATAGAACCAACACTCTAACTGACTGTACTATAGAACCAACACTCTAACTGACTGTCTATAGAACCAACACTCTAACTGACTGTACTATAGAACCAACACTCTAACCGACTGTACTATAGAACCAACATCTAACTGACTGTACTATAGAACCAACACTCTAACTGACTGTACTATAGAACCAACACTCTAACCAGACTGTACTATAGAACCAACACTCTAACTGACTGTACTATAGAACCAACACTCTAACTGACTGTACTATAGAACCAACACTCTAACTGACTGTACTATAGAACCAACACTCTAACAGACTGTACTATAGAACCAACACTCTAACTGACTGTACTATAGAACCAACACTCTAACTCGACTGTGACTATAGAACCAACACTCTAACCGACTGTACTATAGAACCAACACTCTAACTGACTGTACTATAGAACCAACACTCTAACTGACTGTACTATAGAACCAACACTCTAACTGACTGTACTATAGAACCAACACTCTAACTGACTGTGGTATAGAACCAACACTCTAACTGACTGTACTATAGAACCAACACTCTAACTGACTGTACTATAGAACCAACACTCTAACTGACTGTACTATAGAACCAACACTCTAACTGACTGTACTATAGAACCAACACTCTAACGACTGTACTATAGAACCAACACTCTAACTGACTGTACTATAGAACCAACACTCTAACTGACTGTACTATAGAACCAACACTCTAACGACTGTGGTATAGAACCAACACTCTAACTGACTGTACTATAGAACCAACACTCTAACTGACTGTACTATAGAACCAACACTCTAACTGACTGTACTATAGAACCAACACTCTAACTGACTGTGCTATAGAACCAACACTCTAACTGACTGTACTATAGAACCAACACTCTAACTGACTGTACTATAGAACCAACACTCTAACTGACTGTGCTATAGAACCAACACTCTAACTGACTGTACTATAGAACCAACACTCTAACTGACTGTACTATAGAACCAACACTCTAACTGACTGTACTATAGAACCAACACTCTAACTGACTGTACTATAGAACCAACACTCTAACTGACTGTACTATAGAACCAACACTCTAACTGACTGTACTATAGAACCAACACTCTAACTGACTGTACTATAGAACCAACACTCTAACTGACTGTACTATAGAAATCAACACTCTAACTGACTGTACTATAGAACCAACACTCTAACTGACTGTACTATAGAACCAACACTCTAACTGACTGTACTATAGAACCAACACTCTAACTGACTGTACTATAGAACCAACACTCTAACTGACTGTACTATAGAACCAACACTCTAACTGACTGTACTATAGAACCAACACTCTAACTGACTGTACTATAGAACCAACACTCTAACTGACTGTACTATAGAACCAACACTCTAACTGACTGTACTATAGAACCAACACTCTAACTGACTGTACTATAGAACCAACACTCTAACTGACTGTACTATAGAACCAACACTCTAACTGACTGTACTATAGAACCAACACTCTAACTGACTGTGCTATAAAACCAACACTCTAACTGACTGTACTATAGAACCAACACTCTAACTGACTGTACTATAGAACCAACACTTTAACTGACTGTGGTATAGAACCAACACTCTAACGACTGTACTATAGAACCAACACTCTAACGACTGTACTATAGAACCAACACTCTAACTGACTGTGCTATAGAACCAACACTCTAACTGACTGTACTATAGAACCAACACTCTAACTGACTGTACTATAGAACCAACACTCTAACTGACTGTACTATAGAACCAACACTCTAACTGACTGTACTATAGAACCAACACTCTAACTGACTGTACTATAGAACCAACACTCTAACTGACTGTACTATAGAACCAACACTCTAACTGACTGTACTATAGAACCAACACTCTAACTGACTGTACTATAGAACCAACACTCTAACTGACTGTACTATAGAACCAACACTCTAACTGACTGTACTATAGAACCAACACTCTAACTGACTGTACTATAGAACCAACACTCTGACTGTACTATAGAACCAACACTCTAACCAGACTGTACTATAGAACCAACACTCTAACTGACTGTACTATAGAACCAACACTCTAACCGACTGTACTATAGAACCAACACTCTAACTGACTGTGGTACAGAACGAACGCTCTAACCGACTGTACTATAGAACCAAATCTCGAAACCACTGTGCCACCTACTTGGATTAAGAACATTATTATATCATGTTATACAATGTATTATAGAATATCTCAGACTGTAGACAAATTAATCAACGATATTTAAAAAGTGGAGATAATTAATTTATTCCTGTATACGTATTAAGGCCATATTGTGATATATCGAAACACCTACATGTCCGTTGTTGTAGAAAATAAAGACTTATAAGAAATGAAGATTATATATTCGACTGTAATAGTAGAAAGTGCGGCACAATAAAGGCACTAGCAAAATTAAATTAACATAAAACACAAGAGATCTATGTAGTTTTGAAATACATAATCAAACATATCTCTACCGTTTGGTCGTAATTTAAAATTTGTAACACACGCCTCCATAACTTTACGGTCTCGATTTGTTCCCTTTGTTAAACGTATACTGCGTCTTACAATGAACATACAATTTAGAAAACTGGTCAATAAGAGTATATTTCATCAGTGGATATACCTGCTGCCATAAATAACAAAATCCTTATATAATCTGATAAATCAAACAACAAACTTTAAGAATGCGATTGATTATTGAAAACAGCATAATCAATTGATCAAGCGTTTTGTTAACTTCCTTTTGTGTTTTTTTTTTAGATTTTACAGTGAATCTGTTACTTTCTGACACCAGGTAAGTTCACTAATGAACATATACTCATATTGATCATTCTTGAGAACCAGAATTTTATATTCATTCTAGGACGCAGTATTAATTTAAAAAAAAATTTAAAATATACATTCGGCACTGGTGAATATATAGACGACATTTTCTGATAAACTAGGATAAAAAGTAATAAAACTACTCGCCGATTTTAAACCGGAAGTAACAAACTGTGCCCCGGATGTGACAAGAAAATAATATACCTATTTTAAACGCTTGAGCGAGATCCATGTTTCTACTTCTACGTCTTAACATTCAGCTTTTACTTTTTACAACCATTTTAATCAAATGGAATGTCATGATAAAGGAAATGAAAAACGACAACGATTATATTTTGTTTATTTTTTGTCTTGAATCACTTAATTTGAGATTTTATCCGTAAAAATTGGCATTTATTTAAAGTCGTAATTTCTAGATGACTAAACCTTTTAAATGAATATTCTGAACTTTATAAATGAAAGTCTGGTAACCTTGACGTCATATTTCAATCTTAGATACGTATATTCCTGGAATGATCAATTCCAAGATGTCTGGCAGCTTGAAGAGAGAGCCTTTGTTGACATAAGTTATAATACATAGGTAAAAAAAAAATACAATTATTATGGATTGATACTTCTAGAATATTTATTATTTTCGCGATTCAAATGTTGATACATAGGTACTTCTTGGGTTATCTTGCCCCATTATTCCAGTCGACCCCTACTTTATGATACATGTATTAGACAGGATTCGTCGCTTGACCATGATCTGACCTTAGGGGCCGTATGCAGCGCTCTTACCTTTTTTCAAATTTCACAAGTTTATTTATCAAAGGAGAAACGTACATATTAACAACAATACATACTCATAATAATATAATATAAAGTATATCAATAATACAAGACTAAGGAAATGAACTGACAAAATTTGACAAATCGAACGCATAATATTTATTTTGTTGGTCATAACTGGAGAATGTACAATAACAAGAGATACAAAATACATTATATTATACTTAGAGACTAACAATACACAATATACATTTAAAATATCATATAACAAAACGAAATTGGTTAGAAAAAATATAATACATGTTTGATGGCAAGATGGGTAGCATAGTATTATGCGTCTCGAACAAAATTATTGCTGTAAAGGGCCATAACTGGGCAAAAAAGTAAGAATGAACATAAAATTTGGAAATTTAAAAATTGGTCAGTAAGAGCTCTTTTCATCAGTAAATATACCTGCTACCATAAATAACATAAAAAATATCCACAAAACTAAGTAATTATCCATAATTAAGCTAAGGCTTATTATCCCCTTAAGAGGCTAGTGCTCTTACCGTGACTATAGTTGAACTTTGGCTAAATTCTAACTCAACAAGGTTCGTATAAACGACTTTATTTTTATACTTTTGAATGTCAAAGATTAGCTTGACTTCGTATACATAAATTTTGACTTTAGTCAAAGTTTTAGATGATTTCGAGCGCCGAATACAAACCCTACAAATCTTTGCTATCTTAAAATATAATTGTTTTTTTATTATCCAGAGTTTCAAATCTGCGCTTTATTGGAATAATTAGACGGTATATTAATTAGACAGTATATTAATTAGACAGTATATTAATTAAAATAATAACTTATTAATCAAATTAGATTGTTATGTAAATTGTGTCACTATATTCCTTTGAACCTTAAAACTTCTTATTAAACATATTTCTATTGACCAAGAAACAATTTGCAAGTTCTAAATCGATCATCAAATTCAGCATACGTTTGCATTGAATCGAAGGCAAAAAAAAATGCTTTTGTTTTAAATGAAGGCAAACTATTTGTGTAATATACAGGTTAAAGTGATAATGACTGTCTATAAGTTAATAAATAACTGAAATATAAACCGTGAGTTGAGGAAGTTCATCAGAAATTAATTTTCCTTATTGTAGCTTTTATGATTTTGATGGCATAAAGTGACATGAGTTTCTTTCCCCCGCATTCCAGTTTCATAACCAACAAAGATTTTTAAAAATCATAATTATAAAAAAAAAATCTGTCTTAAAGAGAGAGCTTCGCGATCCTATTAATCAAATATACCTGAGTCTCAGAAACAATATTTTTGAGCTTAGTTAATCAGAAATAATATTCACATCTCACAGCCAAAACTTGAGCCAGCATTTCATATTTGTCTGAAATTATGCACATTTGAAAGTTAAAATGAGGCACTGTGTATTTCTAGAATAAACTAAGTCCCAAATTTACCCTCGAAAATGGTACACCGTTCTGTTTTAAGGGATTGTAAGGAAGTCTCCTGAACTGTTTATTCTTGTTGAGGGCGCAATAAACCTCTTATTGCATTATTTCAATTTTCAATCAGGTGTCTGTGATTCCTGTAAATATATTTAGCATCGATTAACCCAATATAACATGGGTATGATTGATGAATGTGTCCCTTTAAAATTGTTAATGACAGTTGCTGACCTGAGTATAAATTGTTGGATAAAAACCCCGAGTCTGTCACGCTAATACCCGACTAGTTGACGTATACCCACCGCTAGTCTTTAACTCTCCCTTCATCACACCTTGACTTTAATTAACTTCTTGCCAGTTTCAGTATTTTTTTACTGGAATTTCTGACAGTTTATTAATTGAGGGAATGTTTTAATATGGCTGAATTTATTACTATAATCAGATTGACAGGAATCAGTCAGAACAACCATTATAATCACATGGATACTGGCGGTGTTTAAATAAAATTGGGGCTCAACTAGAGGACTTGGGGCCAGTGAATTTTAGTGGGTTGAGAATAATTCATTTTAATATATTTTCACCTGAGAACCCATTTTCTTTATAAGGGGTCAGACCCATAGTTAGGCTTGATAGGTAGGGGTGAGGGGGGGGGGGCGGTTAAGAACTAGTATGGACAGATAGACCAATTATTAATATAATAGAATTATTTAAAGGGGCCCAGGCTTGATTTGTTTCGGACAATCATCCGACAGCCTCAAACACATGAAATCTTTTGCTTAGCTAATCAGAAATAGTCTACAGAGCTTACCTTTGAAATTTGAGCCTTCAAATCCATGTGTATCCATAATTATCCGTGTTTGAAAAATCATAATGTCTTAAGATATTATAAACGTCCCGCCATATTGGAAAACGGTTCGTCTTGGTAATCAAAGAGTTATCATTCCCGTCGTGCAATAGCGGTCATCTATATAAATAGACTACAACGCATTTTCAATTGTAGACTTTGTCAACAGGACACACAATTTTCAGACTGACTGGAGACCAGCCGCGTACAGCACGAAAAAAAAAATAGTGAAATATATATTGGTATATTTCAAGGTATTTTGCGATTTTCTTAGAGCTTGAGTATTTCTGAGGATTGTTGAAATGTAACAAAGGCCCAAAACGACCCCTAAAAATCAAGATTGTGCTTATTTAAACTTAAGAAAGGTCTTGATAAGTGCCATTATCTATCTTACTCGCAGCATCCCCACCTGCAAAAACACTGCCGATATCTTGAGGTCTTGAGGGCCTGAGTATTCTTATCGGACAGAAATAACATTAACCGTACCCCCTTTAAACAGTCTTTATCTTGAGGGGCTGGGTAACCTTACCAAATTGAGAGTTTATCAAAAATAAGGTCAACTTAAACCAGGCCTGTCCCAGGCGACGAGATGTCAAAATGTTTGCCAGAAGTTGTAGAGCTCTCCGGACTAATTGGGGGTTGGTTTTCTACTGTTACAATAACGGGATATTTATCTTAGTCACTCACGCCGACCTGATTAATTCTTCAGGGATACTCAGTCTCAACAAACTTAGTCAATCTTTGTCATGTTCTACCGTGAAACATCTACCGCAGCTGTTAGTGACAAATCGACTAGGTTTTTTGATTTTTCAAGGGAATAAAAATAAAAGTAAACTTCACCTGTTCAGTTTTAAAAGGTTGAAAATCAATCAGTCTGTACCAGGTATCGGAATTTATAGTATTACCGTTTTAGTAGAATCGCCAAAGTTGATAAAATATTTTAGTCGTACTCAAAGAAAAGAAAAACATGGTTCACCTCAGGCAATATTATACAAAAATACATTTCTCATCAATGAATTTAATGTACAGAGATGGTGAA
Source organism: Nipponacmea schrenckii (assembly GCA_030562195.1). NCBI lineage: Eukaryota > Metazoa > Mollusca > Gastropoda > Lottiidae > Nipponacmea > Nipponacmea schrenckii. The sequence continues at coordinate 36,787,634 of CM060201.1, forward strand.
TTATTTCTTTTATGTTGTAGTAATATCCACCTTCGCTCTTATAACTTTAAGACTTATCTTTCAAGCCGTTGTCTTTATCCTATTCTATAGTTGTCGATCCTCGAGTGTAAATACCATTCTATAAAGTGATACGCACGGTCTTAATTGATATGTATCAGCAGGTAACGACAGTATTTCATCTCTTTTAAACCTACTTTAAAGAAATTAAAAAAAATTGAAAATACATTTCATAAAAGATAATCGATAAAGACAAGAAGAAGAAAGTGATCAGTTGAATATAGATTTAAAACAATTTAATCAAATCAAGTTTAAATTCTTTTTGAAAAACAGCAGAATGGGGAGTTAACTAATCAAAAATAACGTAATAGGACGTGCATATTCTCATCACTTTACTAGGAGTTGAAAAAGTTTTAAGGTAATATCAGAATAGTATTCTCACAAAAAGTACGGGCCTAGGTCATAGAGCTAGAACTATATATTTCGAAGTGCTGTTAGTTCAGTTAGTAAATAGAAATAAACAAGATAATAATTTGGCGGTACTGACTTATAGTGATCATCTGAAAGAAATATCAACAAAATGTATATACAAGAATCCTTCTTACAATTCCAGTTAAAAAGAAAAATTATTTTTAAAATAAAAGGTCTGCATTTCAATATCCAAATGAATATATTTTTAATTGTTATCCCCTATTAGGGGAATTCATAATTCAAAATCAAGTGTCAACTTAAGCTACATCGTATCACATTTAGTGAGTCACTGACCCCGGTTTCAGATCCACTATAACTTTTGATTAAACCGTATCGTAAAGATCTGTGAATCAGTTCAAATCGTATATTTTTCTTCTAACGTTTTAACCAAATCTAGAAATATACGACAAATCTCGGACGAGAGTCATTACTTGATTGACTTAAAGATATATCACTTTTTAAAATGGTAAAAAAAATAAAAATTTTTTAAACATGACCAATAAGAGTAAATATTCATCAGTAGATATACCTGCTGCCATAAATAACTTAACACAATCCTTATATAATCTGATAGATAAATAAAAAAAAAGGAAAGAAATAAAACAAACAATATTATTTTAAGAATCAATCTAAAGTCTGCAACCAAAAGTTTTTTTTTATGAATTGCCAATAAAATTTGAATATGATTAGCCTAGAGTGAAATTTGATGTCAAAAACAACTAATCAATTCTTTCAATCTAAATCAAACATTGCTGAATATAATGGATATTCTATATTTGGGCAGTTTTAACTCTAGATATCCTACTTCTTGATTGACTTCAATGCAATACACCCCCCCCCCCCCAAAGGAATCGTACTTGCCCCCAGACCCCCTAAAAATTGTTCTGCCCCTCACAGTTACCGATGCCCCCTAGGTATACAAGCCTGCTATCTAGACACTTTCAGGAGTACAACTCTTTTTTTTCAAATTTCAACATTTCGCAGACACTAAAAGGCATTTTACTACCTTCATAAGGAAAAGATAAAATCAATGTGAAAAGTAAGACTATCGTCTCTTTCATTTGTTTAACCATTTCCGATTTCCTTTTATTTTTTAAATTGTATAGGCAACAGAATCCTTAGATTTTGAATGATATCCCATATTTACAATTACAATACGTATATCTTTATCTCAGGTCGATTATTGTTACCTAGATTATTGCCACCAACTAAAATAGACAAGTATATCACTTAAATAGACTAGTGTTTATGAAGATTAGAATAAATACGATACGATGATAAGGTGCTAAGTGAAAATCAATTGGATATCGAAGTAATAATTGAATGCTAATCTATTTAATTAGGTCCTTACTAATTGGTATAATAATCCGATAATTCCTTCATTTTCTCCTATATTGTAGGTGTGTGTTATTTAAACACCAATCCGATAATTCCTGACATTCTTTCTACTTGTTACTTTACGCAAGGTATTGCCAAATATCTTCAGTGGTCACACATCTCAACATTGTCATTTACACAAATGATTTGACCTTTACATCAGGTGAAGCGATTGAGTATAGAATTGTCAAGGACATCCACAGGCAGTCTTTCTTTTAGTGTAATACATGTAACAGGAAAGTAAGGAAATGGAGGGAGTGGGGTTGGGTGGGTCCAAGGGGTTTGGTGGGTCCAGCCCTTTTCATGTCATATCAGGTCATGTCCCCCTAGCACGCTCGTTAAAACGCCACTATGTCTCGCTTGAATATCTCATTTGCATAGAAAGTTTGATTATAGAGATGGCTACAAATTTCCTTAGTTTGTTATTTACACACAATATTTGAGACTTCTCTAGTAGCATATTATAATAGAATAGATTCGAAATGTATTTGTTAGTCACCTTAAGATCAGCTACAATCAAAACAAACCATTCTTTATAAGGTTAGAACTACGCGAATTAAAACAGACAATCAAACAGTGTCTTGTTAGCTCATTTCACATTAGCGACTTTATTATCAACAATGCTGGTACTTCCGGTATACAAAGATGACATCTTGCTGTTGTAGCTTACTCAAAGTTACTATCTTTAAAAGCACTTCCGGTACACACGTGTGCCAGTGGGATGTCGGTACTTCCCCTTCACGAGTGCTCCAGGAAGATGGCGGTACTTCCGCTTCACAAATCGGCAGGTGAGATGTCAGTGCTTCCAATACACAAGTGTGCTAGAGAGCTGGCGGTATTTTCGGTACACAAGTGAGCCAGCGAGATGGCGTTACTTCCGTTTCACAAGTGTGCCAGCGAAATGGCATTACGTCCGGTTCACAAGTGTACTAGCAAGATGGCGGTACGTCCGGTACACAAGTGCGCTAGCGAGATGGTGATACTTCCGTTTCACAAGTGTGCCAGCGAAATGGCGTTACTTCCGGTTCAAAGTGTACTAGCAAGATGGCGGTATCTTCAGACAGTAACGTATAAATTCAATTTTCTCTTTGTTTTGAATAAACTGTTTGAGGGAATAGCTGAACTGATCTTATTTTTTTTTTAACTTCTGAAACCCAATAACACAAATTAGATAATTTTATTTTATGTGAGTTTGAATTGAATTGTATTAGAATCTTTATAACGAGGTTTGATTCGAAACAATGTAAATTGATTTTAGATTTTCTTATGATATATTTTACTACCGCTCAGTTATATAGTTCGACAAAAACAGGAGGTATGGTTATCTTGTGCCATTCAATTTCACGGTAGATTTAATTTAAATGAAATGAAATGAATGGAGATTTACGTCCTACTCTTCTGCACTTGGTAAGCAATCATTTCGGCAATTTTTTTAAGCACACCTCATTTAGACAAAGTACTTTAGGCACACTTCATTTAGGCACACGTTCCAATAAGCAATTCTCATTTAGGCACAGTGTTATTTAGGCACAGCGTTTTAGGCACAATAAAGTTCGGCACATTGTCATTTAGGCATAGTGTTATTTAGGCACACCTTAGATTATCGCTGTCAAGAGCTCTGACGTTTTGATCCCTCCGACATTCCGTTAGGTCATTTTAGACTTGAAATTGACGAATTCATATGTGAATTCCATGTGGGTCTGGGCTACATTAAATACCTATTCAATCATAAACAGATGGACGAAAATGTTTTTCCAAAACATGATCCATGTGTTTGGAAATCGTTTAGGTGGTGAATGAGAATGTTCAAGTCATCTGATTGGTCAATCACTAAATAAATTTTGAATTATTTTAAGTTATGTTATTTAATCAGAATTGAATTTATTTCCAAGTCAAGTCCACATTACGTCCAAGATTGACATTTGGATAACCTTGAAATTAATTATATTATAGGACATGGTTCAGTTGTTTTAAATCAATCAGACCTTTTAAACGGCTTCAGATCACTCACAATCTGTCAACTTATGGGTATTTCTCAAGAGTTAGTCGAGTTGATATCAGTCTGTGTGTAATGAAGTCTACCATGTAAATTATCAGTATTGGTATATTATAATGATGCCCCTACGGAGCTGATTCATTCAACTTGCTGACACATTCAACTTGCTGACACATTCAACTTGCTGACACATTCAACTTGCTGATACATTCAACTTGCTGATACATTCAACTTGCTGACACATTCAACCTGCTGACACATTCAACTTGCTGACACATTCAACTTGCTGATACATTCAACTTGCTGATACATTCAACTTGCTGATACATTCAACTTGCTGACACATTCAACTTGCTGACACATTCAACTGCTGACACATTCAACTTGCTGACACATTCAACTTGCTGATACATTCAACCTGCTGACACATTCAACTTGCTGACACATTCAACTTACTGATACATTCAACTTGCTGACACATTCAACTTGCTGACACATTCAACTTACTGATACATTCAACCTGCTGATACATTTAACTTACTGACACATTCAACATGCTGACACATTCAATCTTGCTGACACATTCAACTTGCTGACACATTCATACAGTTATTAAAGATGAGAGCATTTAAGCGAGTGTACTAAAGCTCGCCTTTAGAATAAATATCAGTGGGTAGCTGATTGTTGTCCTATTGTCTGTGTATGGATTATATCTTTTTAAATATTATTTTATAATAAGGATTAGATTTTCCACGAATTAGAAAGATTGTAATGTAAACAACTTACTATATTTTATCTATAGAGACAGCAAACATTTTATAATAAGATTCGAAATATTCTTAGTCCAAGATTAAAAATCACAGTTATTGTCCGAGAAACTTCTCTAATAAAATCGCCGATGATATTTGAACGTCATATTTGACGGCAAGTGATATATCAGTACGGGCAGTTAATATTTCAGTACGGGAAAGTAATATATTAGTAAGGTCAAGTGATATATCAGTAAGGGCAAGTAGTATATCAGGAGGGGCAAGTAATATATCAGGAGGGGCTAGTAATATATCAGTAAGGGCAAGTAATATATCCACAGGGACAAGTACTATATCAGTAAGGGCCAAGTAATATATCCGGTGGGGCAAGTAATATATCCGTAAGGTGAAGTGATATATCAGGTGCAAGTATATGTCCGGACAGGCAAGTAATATATCCGGACGGGCAAGTAATATATTCAGAGGGGTAAGTAATATATCCGTAGGGCAAGTAATATATCCGGAGGGGCAAGTAAAATACCAGTAAGAGCAAGTAATATATCAGGAGGGCAAGAAATATATCAGGAGGGCCAAGTAATATATCAGGAGGACCAAGTAATGTATCCGGGGGGGGGGGGGAAGTATTATATCCGTAAGGTCAAGTGATATATCAGGAGGTGCAAGTATATGTCCGGACAGGCAAGTACTATATCCGGACGGGCAAGTAATATATCAGGACGGGCAAGTAATATATCCAAAAACTGTGGTCTTAGTTGTAATAATGAAATTGGTCTGTTATCGGTCGGGGAAACAATCCAGTTTAGCCTCAGTGTAGCATCTAATTTACTGAGTCAGCAATACAATGTAGCAACTAATTTACTGAGTCAGCAATACAATGTAGCAACTAATTTACTGAGTCAGCAATACAATGTAGCAACTAATTTACTGAGTCAGCAATACAATGTAGCAACTAATTTACTGAGTCAGCAGTACAATGTAGCAACTAATTTACTGAGTCAGCAGTACAATGTAGCAACTAATTTACTGAGTCAGCAATACAATGTAGCAACTAATTTACTGAGTCAGAAATACAATGTAGCAACTAATTTACTGAGTCAGCAATACAATGTAGCAACTAATTTACTGAGTCAGCAATACAATGTAGCAACTAATTTACTGAGTCAGAAATACAATGTAGCAACTAATTTACTGAGTCAGCAGTACAATGTAGCAACTAATTTACTGAGTCAGAAATACAATGTAGCAACTAATTTACTGAGTCAGAAATACAATGTAGCAACTAATTTACTGAGTCAGCAATACAATGTAGCAACTAATTTACTGAGTCAGAAATACAATGTAGCAACTAATTTACTGAGTCAGCAATACAATGTAGCAACTAATTTACTGAGTCAGAAATACAATGTAGCAACTAATTTACTGAGTCAGCAGTACAATGTAGCAACTAATTTACTGAGTCAGAAATACAATGTAGCATCTAATTTACTGAGTCAGCAATACAATGTAGCATCTAATTTACTGAGTCAGAAATACAATGTAGCATCTAATTTACTGAGTCAGAAATACAATGTAGCAACTAATTTACTGAGTCAGCAGTACAATGTAGCAACTAATTTACTGAGTCAGAAATACAATGTAGCAACTAATTTACTGAGTCAGAAATACAATGTAGCAACTAATTTACTGAGTCAGAAATACAATGTAGCATCTAATTTACTGAGTCAGAAATACAATGTAGCAACTAATTTACTGAGTCAGAAATACAATGTAGCAACTAATTTACTGAGTCAGAAATACAATGTAGCAACTAATTTACTGAGTCAGAAATACAATGTAGCAACTAATTTACTGAGTCAGAAATACAATGTAGCAACTAATTTACTGAGTCAGCAGTACAATGTAGCATCTAATTTACTGAGTCAGAAATACAATGTAGCAACTAATTTACTGAGTCAGCAGTACAATGTAGCATCTAATTTACTGAGTCAGAAATACAATGTAGCAACTAATTTACTGAGTCAGAAATACAATGTAGCAACTAATTTACTGAGTCAGAAATACAATGTAGCATACTAATTTACTGAGTCAGAAATACAATGTAGCAATAATTTACTGAGTCAGAAATACAATGTAGCATCTAATTTACTGAGTCAGCAGTACAATGTAGCATACTAATTTACTGAGTCAGCATACAATGTAGCAACTAATTTACTGAGTCAGCAGTACAATGTAGCAACTAATTTACTGAGTCAGATACAATGTAGCATCTAATTTACTGAGTCAGAAATACAATGTAGCAACTAATTTACTGAGTCAGCAGTACAATGTAGCATCTAATTTACTGAGTCAGAAGTACAATGTAGCAACTAATTTACTGAGTCAGAGATACAATGTAGCAACTAATTTACTGAGTCAGACAGTAACAATGTAGCAACTAATTTACTGAGTCAGAAATACAATGTAGCAACTAATTTACTGAGTCAGAATACAATGTAGCACTAATTTACTGAGTCAGAAATACAATGTAGCAACTAATTTACTGAGTCAGAATACAATGTAGCACTAATTTACTGAGTCAGAAAAACAATGTAGCAACAAAATTTTCTGAGTCAGAAAAAAAAATGTAGCAACTAATTTACTGAGTCAGAAATACAATGTAGCAACTAATTTACTGAGTCAGAAATAAATGTAGCAACTAATTTACTGAGTCAAAAATACAATGTAGCAACTAATTTACTGAGTCAGAAATACAATGTAGCAACTAATTTACTGAGTCAGAAAAAAAAATGTAGCAACTAATTTACTGAGTCAGAAAAACAATGTAGCAATTTAAATTTTCTGAGTCAGAAAAACAATGTAGCAACAATTTACTGAGTCAGAAAAACAATGTAGCAACTAATTTACTGAGTCAGAAAAACAATGTAGCAACTAATTTACTGAGTCAGAAAAAAAAATGTAGCAACTAATTTACTGAGTCAGAAAAAAAAATGTAGCATCTAATTTACTGAGTCAGAAATACAATGTAGCAACTAATTTACTGAGTCAGAAAAACAATGTAGCAACTAATTTACTGAGTCAGAAATACAATGTAGCAACTAATTTACTGAGTCAGAAAAACAATGTAGCAACTAATTTACTGAGTCAGAAATACAATGTAGCAACTAATTTACTGAGTCAGAAAAAAATGTAGCAACTAATTTACTGAGTCAAAAATACAATGTAGCAACTAATTTACTGAGTCAGAAATACAATGTAGCAACTAATTTACTGAGTCAGAAAAAAAAATGTAGCAACTAATTTACTGAGTCAGAAAAACAATGTAGCAATTTAAATTTTCTGAGTCAGAAATACAATGTAGCAACAAATTTTCTGAGTCAGAAAAAAAAATGTAGCAACAAAATTTTCTGAGTCAGAAAAACAATATAGCAACTAATTTACTGAGTCAGAAATACAATGTAGCAACTAATTTACTGAGTCAGAAATACAATGTAGCAACTAATTTACTGAGTCAGAAAAACAATGTAGCAATTTAAATTTTCTGAGTCAGAAATACAATGTAGCAACTAATTTACTGAGTCAGAAAAAAAAATGTAGCAACTAATTTACTGAGTCAGAAAAACAATGTAGCAACTAATTTACTGAGTCAGAAATACAATGTAGCAACTAATTTACTGAGTCAGAAAAACAATGTAGCAACTAATTTACTGAGTCAGAAAAACAATGTAGCAACTAATTTACTGAGTCAGAAAAAAAAATGTAGCAACTAATTTACTGAGTCAGAAAAACAATGTAGCAACTAATTTACTGAGTCAGAAATAAATGTAGCAACTAATTTACTGAGTCAAAAATACAATGTAGCAACTAATTTACTGAGTCAGAAATACAATGTAGCAACTAATTTACTGAGTCAGAAATACAATGTAGCAACTAATTTACTGAGTCAGCAGTACAATGTAGCAACTAATTTACTGAGTCAGCAGTACAATGTAGCAACTAATTTACTGAGTCAGCAATACAATGTAGCAACTAATTTACTGAGTCAGCAATACAATGTAGCAACTAATTTACTGAGTCAGCAGTACAATGTAGCAACTAATTTACTGAGTCAGAAATACAATGTAGCAACTAATTTACTGAGTCAGAAATACAATGTAGCAACTAATTTACTGAGTCAGAAATACAATGTAGCAACTAATTTACTGAGTCAGAAATACAATGTAGCAACTAATTTACTGAGTCAGCAATACAATGTAGCAACTAATGAAGTTTTTATACAAAGAAGAATATCAATCATAAATGAGGAAGTATTTCACAATAAAAAGGTTGGTGTAATCTAGCGATTGGCAAGATGATGCCACTTGGAGGCGTTAAAGAGATACTACCTCTTAGAAAGACAATGCCATGAAAAATAACAAATAAATGTTTACACACTCAGGGGTGCCAAAACAAAATAAATAATAACTTATTTTTAATAGATATATAGTGTTATATTCTATTCTTTAGTTTATGATACCTGTTAAGTCTTTTTTAAATTAAAACGGGGTTGGGAAAAGAAATATATACTCTTATTGACCAAGTTTAAGTTAGAAGTGTTTTTCAATAATAACTTAGTTTAATAGATATATAGTGTTATATAGAGATTCTATTCTTTAGTCATGATACCTGGTAAGTCTAACTGATGAATATATACTCTTATTGACCAAGTTTAAGTTAGAAGTGTTTTTCAATAATAACTTAGTTTAATAGATATATATGTTATATAGAGATTCTATTCTTTAGTCATGATACCTGGTAAGTCTAACTGATGAATATATACTCTTATTGACCAAGTTTAAGTTAGAAGTGTTTTTCAATAATAACTTAGTTTAATAGATATATCATGTTATATAGAGATTCTATTCTTTAGTCATGACACCTGGTAAGTCTAACTGATGAATATATACTCTTATTGACCAAGTTTAAGTTAGAAGTGTTTTTCAATAATTACTTAGTTTAATAGATATATCATGTTATATAGAGATTCTATTCTTTAGTTATGACACCTGGTAAGTCTAACTGATGAATATATTCTCTTATTGACCAAGTTTAAGTTAGAAGTGTTTTTCAATAATTACTTAGTTTAATAGATATATCATGTTATATAGAGATTCTATTCTTTAGTCATGACACCTGGTAAGTCTAACTGATGAATATATTCTCTTATTGACCAAGTTTAAGTTAGAAGTGTTTTTCAATAATTACTTAGTTTAATAGATATATCATGTTATATAGAGATTCTATTCTTTAGTCATGACACCTGGTAAGTCTAACTGATGAATATATACTCTTATTGACCAAGTTTAAGTTAGAAGTGTTTTTCAATAATAACTTAGTTTAATAGATATATCATGTTATATAGAGATTCTATTCTTTAGTCATGACACCTGGTAAGTCTAACTGATGAATATATACTCTTATTGACCAAGTTTAAGTTAGAAGTGTTTTTCAATAACTACTTAGTTTAATAGATATATCATGTTATATAGAGATTCTATTCTTTAGTCATGACACCTGGTAAGTCTAACTGATGAATATATACTCTTATTGACCAAGTTTAAGTTAGAAGTGTTTTTCAATAATAACTTAGTTTAATAGATATATCATGTTATATAGAGATTCTATTCTTTAGTCATGACACCTGGTAAGTCTAATTAATGAATATATACTCTTATTGACCAAGTTTAAGTTAGAAGTGTTTTTCAATAATAACTTAGTTTAATAGATATATCATGTTATATAGAGATTCTATTCTTTAGTCATGACACCTGGTAAGTCTAATTAATGAATATATATTATTATTGACCAAGTTTGATACTTTGAATTTTGTTTTCTATTAAAAGTCCCAGTGTTATTAAATTGCAAGCGTTCAGATTCGGTCTGTTTTTGTATTTGAATTTACCAGTACATATACCTACAGTAGACCTACACAATACGGACAGTAAATTGAAGTAGAGAAGGATTGATTTGATCTGGTTGAAAACGTACAATCTCAATGTTTGTTTGTAATGTGTAAACAATATGCATTATTGGTCTCTGTCAAGGCAATATATGTGCAGAAAAAGCTATATAAAGATAAAATTTATCTATAAAAATATAAAAATGTTTGAAATATGTGTTGGATGATACGTTGTGTTGAACACCTTATCAAATATAATATTAGTATTGTACATCAAAATATCGATATTAAGAATGATATCGTCATATTTTAACACCTGTACTAATTATCATCGTTATGTTATATATTATTTATATCACACTGTCACACAAACTTACCACATTGTTGACATTTCAAATAAGATCCATCGGCTTTCTTGTACTTAATACAGTTTCCAGGTCTCAAACGACAGGCAGCTATATGACATAATACATGATTCTACAGAGTTTTATCGGGGGGTTCTAACCATTGAACTTTACAGACACATAGATATTATTGCTATTTCAATAACTTGCTGGGGGGGGGGGGGGTGGACGATCCACGATCCGATGAAATCCTACATTGCGTTCATTGCATCGTTCGCGGTTTTACGGTCACCAATTAAAACAGGAATTATTTATGTGGAATGATTGTAAAAAAGAATCGCCAAATATGTGTATCTCTTTTGGGATTAGTGTCGTCATCAAACATCATTTAGGAATCTTGTGACGTCTGATTGAAAATTAGAATGATTTCAATGATGCTATCAGTGTCCCTGTTATATCAATGTCCCTGATATACATGCAAAATTCAAAAACCTCTTGACAATCTCTTTAATAATAGTGTTACTATCGATATTAAATACAGATATCCCAGGAAACTGAATATGGTCTATAAATTATAATTGATTGAGCCCAATCTAGAACAAGGTTACTCGAGTATTTCAGCACGGAGCTTAGAGAGTATAACGTGACAGATGAAAGATTGAGTATGTTTCTATAAATAGATTAAAAGTGTTGGCCACCGGAAGTCCCTGATTAGTGATCAGTTTTACTGGATCAACTTTACACCATCTTCCTTTTACAATCGTCTTTTAATTCCTTAGAATTTTTATGGACTTTTTCCACTCTTAGAAATTCTTGAAGTTTTGAAACATCCGATTTTCCTTCGTCCGTCTTGAGTTATCAGCGGATCTAATTTCTTTTAAAGTTTAGAATCACAGAAGCAATCAATACCTTCTGCTGGAACAAATCAAGGGAAATAATCGACTGAAACGTTTCAATATTATACAACCTATTGTAGAATACCTTATTTTCTTATTGTGACCATGCCTTGTACTTTACATATTTTCTTTTTGGAACTTCTTCACTTTTAACACCATCTTAAGTAAGGTGATATTTACCCATTTTGTTTTTATACACCCACATTATAATGTGGTCGTATAATGTCGTCACCTTTGTCCGTCAGTCTACAATTGGCTTGTAAACGCGTCGAAATCGACTTGTGAACGCGATAGAGACTTCAGTTTTTATCTGATTTGAATAAAAATTTGTATAAATGTTTTTATTGATGAAATCTTAGACAAGTTCGATATTGACGATATTTCAGTGAACTGTTTTTGAATTATCATTCCTCAATGTTTTACCCGTTTCTACATTCCAGCAACCTTTCATTTCTATACCTTCTGACCGATCAAACACAATGTTTGTCTGTAAAATGACAAACTTGGCGTCTTAGTTCCCTCCATTATGAATCAAAGTCGGTTGAAACCACCGTTACTTATAACTTTTGATTTCATTGACGGCTAGTCAGACATAAGTTGGTTGTGGTTTAATGAACCGACTATCGTTCAGGAACAGAGATACAAAGAACTTTCTAGTCTTAACTGAATGATCGTTATTTTTATTAAGTTGGACTTTGCCGATATTAAAAACACCTTTCAATTAGTTATTTTGTTAATGTTAAAGAAGTGTTATATATTAATCCCGTGTGTTGTTTTATATATGTTCTTCTTAATGTCGCTCAATTCTTAAATCTAAGTTATTAAGAATCGATAGGAGAAAAGAGTTTCCACACTGTTCTGAAGGTTGTTTGTGTGTGAAATAAATCGAGCTTTACGTCCTACTCCTCTGCACCTAATGAGGTAATGAAGACGGGCAATGTCATGCAGGTTGGAGTAAAAGGAATTTTACCAAGACAGTGGCATAAGCCTACTCGATTCGCGAATTCAAACTGTCGAGGGATCAGCCAATAGCACACGGGGCCTCGGTTTATTGTTCCATCCGAACATCTGTATGCTTTTTCCATGTTAACGCTCGTCTCCAGCTTCTCTCAAGTTTCTCTGAATGCATTGCAATCTCTAGTAAAACACCGAGTTTCACATCTCTATAGATACCTGACGCCCGGTACCCCCCCCCCTGTTAACACAGTCCCCCCCCCCCCTTCGGGCATCACAACCCCATACTTTTGGATTTTGAAAAGATGAAGCAATTTTTGTTTTTTTCAATGAAAAGAAATATTTCATTAGAGTTTTATAAATATGTTGTTGATGACCTCAAGTAGGTCGAAGCCGTACGATTTCATTCCTTTATAATTAGCAAGATATGACTATAGCAAGTTACCGGGCTTCAGTCACCACAGTACAGTAAGGATTAGGTACTACATGAACGTTGGTCAATTACAAATTCTACAAGTCAGCAGTTTTAATGTAATCGATTTTAACAAAATACATCGGAAGAAAGCCACAGAAAGTTTTTATGTATTGGACCTAATTCTGACCCATGTAAACTAAAGAGTCTATGTTTGTCTCTATGGGCTTGATGTTAGACGGACCATGTCCTTGTGTATTGGAACTTTCGTAACAGGCCTAGCAATATCCCACTACAAATTTGTATCGCTCACCCTGAATAATTTTGACTTCCGACCAATTTCATTAAACAACTAAGGTCACACCCCTTTACCTCAGAATATATTAATCCCGTGTGTTGTTTTATATATGTTCTTCTTAATGTCGCTCAATTCTTAAATCTAAGTTATTAAGAATCGATAGGAGAAAAGAGTTTCCACACTGTTCTGAAGGTTGTTTGTGTGTGAAATAAATCGAGCTTTACGTCCTACTCCTCTGCACCTAATGAGGTAATGAAGACGGGCAATGTCATGCAGGTTGGAGTAAAAGGAATTTTACCAAGACAGTGGCATAAGCCTAATCGATTCGCGAATTCAAACTGTCGAGGGATCAGCCAATAGCACACGGGGCCTCGGTTTATTGTTCCATCCGAACTTCTGTACCCTTTTGCCATGTTAACGCTCGTCTCCAGCTTCTCTCAAGTTTCTCTGACTGCATTGCAATCTCTAGTAACACACCGAGTTTCACATCTCTGATAGATACCTGACGCCTGGTACCCCCCCCCCTCCCCATGTTAAGATAGTCCCCCCCCCCCCTTCGAGCATCACAACCCCATAATTATGGATTTCGAAAAGATGAAGCAATTTTTGTTATTTTTCAATGAAAAGAAATATTTCATTAGAGTTTTATAAATATGTTGTTGATGACCTCAAGTAGGTCGAAGCCGTACGATTCTATTCCTTTATAATTAGCAAGATATGACTATAGCAAGTTACCGGGCTTCAGTCACCACAGTACAGTAAGGATTAGGTACTACATGAACGTTGGTCAATTAAAAATACTACAAGTCAGCAGTTTTAATGTAATCGATTTTAACAAAATACATCGGAAGAAAGCCACAGAAAGTTTTTATGTATCGGACCTAATTCTGACCCATGTAAACTAAAGAGTCTATGTTTGTCTCTATGGGCTTGATGTTAGACGGGGCCATGTCCTTGTGTATTGGAACTCGTCAGTAACAGGCCCGTAGCAATAACCCCCACCCCCCACTCCGAATTGCTCCATCGCCCCTCCCCCTGAATAATTTCTGACTTCCGACCAATTTCATTAATACAACTAAGGTCACACCCCTTTACCCCTCAGAATATATTAATTGCCCCTCCGGATATATTACTTGCCCCTCTGGATATATTACATTCCCCTCCAGATATAGTTCTTGCCCCACCGGATATAGTACTTGCCCCTCAAGATATAGTACTTGCCCCTCCAGATATAGTACTCGCCCCAAGATATAGTACTTGCCCCTCTAATCAATCAAGTTTGACTACGGACCAGTTCTATCCCTTGTCTAAACCCAGTTGATTCGAGCGTCCTACCGTTAAAAGTTAAAGTCATTTATGTGTCATTATTTACAGAGAAAATACCAATATTTAAAGTGAATTTTGAAAGGAAAATGTTGAATGAAGGATGGGAATGACAATATATTGAATTATTTTACCACAAGAGTCGTTTTAACAGTCATCAGAGTAACCAATGTCACAAATTCTTCACAATTTACATGTTATTCAAACCTTAATTGACGACAAACTTTCTCCAATTTTAACAACTAACATGGTGTTGCTGATCATTGTCAAGATGAACATTGATTTAGAGTGAGAGAGTGGGGTCTAGGATAGAAAAATCAATGTAAAACCAGATTTAAACCATGTTTTACAGTCTTAAAGAGCAATCAAAGTATCCACTTGTCGGTTCGAGTGTCTTCACAAAGTCAAAGAGTGGCTGGAAGAAAAAGATCAGTTGCTTAAACAGTCTGATAGGAGACGTAGACTATCAAGTTGCATTTAGCCTTTTACTAGACTGATTGAAGGTGTGCTTAAATACCGTATTATGCCCATGAGCAGAATGTTAGACAGGACCATGTCCTTGTGTATTGGACCTAATTCTGGCCCATGTAAAATAAATAGTCTATGTTTGTCTCTATAGACTGAATGTTAGACAGGTTCATGTCCTTGTGTATTGGACCTAATTCTGGCCCATGTAAAATAAAGAGTCTATGTTTGTCTCTATGGACTGAATGTTAGACAGGACCATGTCCTTGTGTATTGGACCTAATTCTGACCCATGTAAAATAAAGAGTCTGTTTGTCTCTATGAGCAGAATGTTAGACAGGACCATGTCCTTGTGTATTGGACCTAATTCTGACCTATGTAAAATAAAGAGTCTATGGTTGTCTCTATGGATGAATGTTAGACAGAAACCATGTCCTTGTGTATTGGACCTAATTCTGACTCATGTAAAATAAAGAGTCTGTTTGTCTCTATGGCTGAATGTTAGACAGGACCATTCCTTCATACTTGTAATATCTGATGAAATACGGTCTATGAAATTGTCTCTATGAATTAGACAGGCCATGTCCTTGTTTTGATAATATACAGAAGATATACAATTCTTGTCATCTATGAGCTAATGTATATACAAATGTCTTTTATGGACCTTCTAATTCTGATCATATAACAACTTAAATGAGTCTATGCCTGTCAATACTATAGACTATTATATATACTGTCATATACATAGTCTTTATATATAGACAACTGTCATATACATAGTATTTATATATAGACAACTGTCATATACATAGTCTTTATATATAGACAACTGTCATATACATAGTCTTTATATATAGACAACTGTCATATACATAGTCTTTATATATAGACAACTGTCATATACATAGTCTTTATATATAGACAACTGTTATATACATAGTCTTTATACATAGACAACTGTCATATACATAGTTTTTATATAAAGACAACTGTCAAATACATAGTCTTTATATATAGACGACTATCATATACATAGTCTTTATATATAGACAACTGTTATATACATAGTCTTTATATATAGACAACTGTCATATACATAGTCTTTATATATAGACAACTGTACATATCTAAATAGTCTTTAATATAACAAACTATACATAGTCTTTATATATAGACAACTGTCATATACATAGTCTTTATATATAGACAACTGCCATACATAGTCTTTATATAAAGACAACTGTCATATACATAGTCTTTATATATAGACAACTGCCATATAAATAGTCTTTATATATAGACAACTGTCATATAATAGTCTTTATATATAGAAAACTGTCATATACATAGTCTTTATATATAGACAACTGTCATATACATAGTCTTTATATATAGACAACTGTCATATACATAGTCTTTATATATAGACAACTGTCATATACATAGTCTTTATATATAGACAACTGTCATATACATAGTCTTTATACCATAGACAACTGTCATATAAATAGTCTTTATATATAGACAACTGTCATATAAATAGTCTTTATATATAGACAACTGTCATATAAATAGTCTTTATATATAGACAACTGTCATATAAATAGTCTTTATATATAGACAACTGTCATATACATAGTCTTTATATATAGACAACTGTCATATACATAGTCTTTATATATAGACAACTGCCATATACATGGCTCAACGTATTCCAGGTTCCTACCAAAAGAATAGTGTCCATTTTTGAGGAAATCGAGCCATGTTACAAAATGTGTACAAATACAACAATTTGAAAAAGATAAGGCTGTGCTGATAAAAATCGCCTCATTGCAAACTACCTGGCGTTGTAGAAAAGCAGGAAGTAAAACTATATTTCAATCAATTACATTACAAGCTTTTTCTACTTTGTTCATTTATATATCTTCATTCTGAAAAATAATCTAATTTGAAAAATAGTTTTCTGTCAAGCATGGAATTAAATTGTTCATCATTGACCTTTATAATATCCACGTGTTATTTTCATTCTATCAATCAAACACTATAACACTGGAGTGATTCCAACTTTATTTAAACATGATGTTAGTATTGGGCCATTAATTTGTAGTTTTGTAGTTATGACCATTTTAAGTTACATCATGTCGAGTTATCGATCTACAAAAATCTACTTCCTCACAGTCCGAAACATCATCCCCTATATATGCCTCTTATAGTGATTTTGACAGTTATCGTATTGTGTAGTCCGAAACTTGCTGATTCTATTCCCTGCCTCTCTAGCTATGTTGACAGTTATCGCCTTGTATAGCGACACACAATTGTGACTTTCCGCATCTCCGCAGGTGTCTTTTTAAAAATGATCGATTATTATATGACCAAGTGACCTATGAACTTTTGATTGCGCATGCATTCAATAAAAAGGCCGACTGGAGAGTGGTATGTTCAACGAAACCTTTGGTGGTAAATAGTGTCGAGACATATTGACCGAATATATCTGGGTTCGGGGGATTCGATTTAAATAAATTGGTTAAAAAACTGGCACCTAACACGTGACAGAGATTTACTGACTCGAGGCAGATATTTCTGACTATCTTCCTCAGTGAGAGGATAACGAATAACGAACTGGAATGAATGAATGAATGAATGAATGAAAAACGAATAAGCAATAAAACACTTGTATGTCCTTGATATTTATGAGACTTATTAAACGTTACGGTGTCAAATTCTCGACTCCCGTGACATTAACAATATATCATTTTTCAAAAAATTCAAATCCCTCATCTAGCTGTTTTAAAAGGGATTTCACTAATCGGAGCTAGTTGTAAAGTTAAAAATAACAGATCTTGGACCCTTTGGGAAATGTGATATAGAATTATAGTTGGAGAAGAAATGAAATTAATTACTCTTCTGCACCTAATGGGCAACGGGGGAAATTTTGCCAGGACAGCGGCATCAGCCTATTCTTTTGGGGGGATTTTCAACTGTCGAGGGATCTTTAACGTGTACAGCATGTAGCACTCGAGGCCTCGGTTTATTGTCCGATTCAAACGACTAGACACTTTTTAGCCCCTTCGATCTGCACCACTGCACCAGGTTGAGAAAATAGAAAGTTCATCTTGGCCTTTACCGGGAACGAACCCAGGACCTTCAGGTGAAGGTGCAAGCATCTAACACACTGAACTACCTCGGCGCCTTATAGTTCGAGAAATAATAATGTCTTGACACAGAAGCGTTGAGTGTGGGTGGATGGGGCATGTAAACTTCAATGAAAAGACAATTATAGGAGCGGCGAGTAGGTGACACAGTATCTCCAAGGTAGGCGAACAGCCCCGGCATGTATTGACCATTGATCCTTCCCAAAGAACGGTACTACTCAGTGACAAACGACTTGTGCTGTATAAACCACCTGACATATTTGTTATAGAGTCAGCTGGGAATATGAAAGAGAAGAAAGAGAATGTGTAGAATATTCAACATTCTTGATCTATAATATATTATCACTTACTTTCACTATTTTACAATTTATGTAACCTGGTTAACTGACGTCTTCACATATAAACACGTCCCCCAGGATCCTTAGTAAGCTTGAAATGGATTTTTCATTTTAGCACCGATAACAACAACTTAAACAGCAGTATCGACATAAATGTAAGGTGATTTATATAATATTTAGTAGCTACAGGAGGGTGGGGGTGGGAGGTTGACGGAGTGGGAAAGATGGCAAAATCGATAGCCCTACTGGACATAATTTGACCACCGATAGTTTTCATTACTGAAACACCACACTCCATTGGCCGTCCGCATATATTACTCTCCCTCAGATCTACTGTTTTATTTAATTTTTATCTAGTAGTATACTAAATCACTTACACTGACCACTAGTAATCCGAAACATCTACCTTTAACTCCATTCTCTGATAGATATTGATAGAGGCATCCACTACCAACCGAACTAGAGATAACAGCTTAAATAAAAATATAACTTCCAGGGATCTGAAATACTATTTTTGAATTCCAACATCCAAACTGTTCTTTTTCAGATTTGAAATTCCGATTTTTTTTTCAGATATCAGCTACATCATGGAAATCTCTAACAGATTTGTTCCATTTAATTCTTATTTTTAAATCATTTCAGCTTGAAAACCCACTCGATACAGAAGTAGAAGATCAGTAAGAACGATGGGGGCCAGTTTACTGCTAGGTTTAACCATATTGTTAAGTTATGTTAACCAAGTCCATTTACAAATGTTTCACCCACGAGATATTAGTAGGTAAGTGATTTTAACTCAATTAACTTTTGATAAATATCAATCAAAGAATGGTGTATAGAATCTGGTCCCCGTTCACAAAATCAATATTATTGTAATTAGGCATTTCTATGGCATTTTTAAATGTAAAATTATGAACTATTCCATAATTCTACACTCAACGACATATTCCTACCGTAAGATTATTTTTTGGAAGGCGGCCTCGTTTCTTTTAAGGCTTCAGTTTAAACGCTATCATTTTACTGTTTGTAGCCAGAATTAAAATTTATCTAGCTTATTTACGAATCAGGTCAAATTTTAAATTTTTTGGTAAGAAAGTCTAGAAATACAACACCCAGCGGATTGATAAGATAGATTTGATTTCTAGAACTAGAAAATTATGAATTCCTATTAAACTTCAATAGCCGAAATTGAATTGTAATCAAATTTTTAAAACTAGATTGAGCCCAGTTTCTTGAGAACAATGTGAATTTTTCTCGAGGGGAAGCATCATTGACAGCCTCCACACAACCAATGTCTTACGTTTAGATAATAACGTCAACAGAATGAGACTACGGACGAATCTTGTAACGTATCAAGTATTATGTAGATCAAGCACATCAGAAAAAAGTCGGGAATGTATCGACATTTTAATAAGATTGGTTTTAACGGTACTTAAACACGTGTCAAAATACTAACCTTATTTCTAGAGTATGAACAGAAACACTCGAATATCAGCGAAAATAAAACATGTATAAGTGTGTAAAGACTTTACAGCTTGGAGCAACAAACTCACTAGTTACATGTCGTATTTGTGTATTTACTTATTCTTGTAAACCTAACATACCTAAACTTACTAACTTATATTCTAGATAACCTCACAGAACTTAAATATTCTAGATTACCTATTAGAAATTAAATATTCTAAATAACACATTAGAAATTAAATATTCTAGATAACCTAACATAACTTAAATATTCTAGATAACCTATTAGAAATTAAATATTCTAGATAACCTAAAAAAAACTGAATGTTCTAGATAACTTAAATACTCTAGATAACCTAACAGAACCTGGAGATTCTAGATAACCTGAATATTCTATATAACTAAAAAAAATAAATAAATACTTATAGATAACCTAACAAAATCTGAATATTCTAGATAACTAAACAGAACCTGAATAGTCTAGAAAACCTAACAGAACTTAAATATTCTAGATAACCTAAAAGATCTTAAATATTCTAGATAAATTAAATATTCTAGATAACTAAACAAAACCTCAATATTCTAGATAACCTTACAGAACCCCAAGATTAAATAACTTAAATATTCTAGATAACTAAACAAAACCTGCATGTTCTAGATAACCTTACAGAACTTAAATCCTGTAGATAACCTAACAGAACTTAAATATTCTAGAAAACCTAACAAACCCTGAATATTCTAGATAACTTACATACTATAGATAACCTTACAGAACTTAAATATTCTAGATAATTTAAATATTTTAGATAACCTAAATATTCTAGATAACTACACAAAACCTGAATATTCTATTTCTAGATAACCTAAATATTCTAGATACCTACACAAAACCTGAATATTCTATTTCTAGATAACCTAAATATTTAGATACCTACACAAAACCTGAATATTCTAGATAACTTAACAGAACTTAATATTCTAGATTACCTAACAAAACCTGAATATTCTAGATGACCTAACATAACTTATATATTCTAGATAACCTTACAAAATTTGTAAATATTCCTGAAAACCTAAAAAGAAATTAAACCTTGTTTGAAGGGAATTATTTAACTAATCAAAACATCTCATTTTGGTCCCGTTTTTGATTACAATGATATGGTAAAGCGAACTGAAAGTAGAGTTATATCGATAATTCCAGTCAGGCAATCGTTGCCTATTCACCCCTTTTACTTATTCAATAAGTTTGTACAAATTATACATTCTCTGGATAATCAAAGTCAGTGCTGCAGGTCTTGAATTACTCTCGAATGTCCAGTACTATTTAACGTGCATATAATGGTTCGTTCGAATACAGCTAATAGGTCATTGTCTCGAATATACCAGAAACACGTGGCATTAGAATAATGGTATGGTCATTTAGCTGATTATTAACGCTATATTATATGGTATATTATATATAATGGAGTAGTTTCTACCAATTTGATACATTTAGCCGGCAGCAACTCGCGTCTTTATCATAAGTAAGAATAATCTGTTGGTCGTCAACTGCATTAGACACAGTTTCTTCTACAATTAACGTTCTACTCATCATCAGGATATAACCGTTCAGACTACTGACTATCGTAAATCAGTAGGCTAATACCGTTGTGTTCTGAACACTGCATGGTGTTGACTGTCCTCATAGCTTATTACGTGCCGAAAAGAAGGTTAGAACGTAAAACCATTTAGAAGTACTTGTATTGCGGTTATGTAATTTGATTTCACTCACCCTACTACTTGGTAGTTGTATATTGTACAGGGCTGTATGAAACCAGAGTGAGGGGGGGGGGGGATCCCATCCAGATTTCAACTTAGTAACCAACAATAGAAAAACAATTTTTTTTAAAAACATACTAAATGTTGAAATCTATGGAAAAAACCCAATATAAACCCGATTTTTAAAGTCAGTACTAATCATATTTTATTTTTACTGCTATACCTTGTCAACAGGAAAGTCGTTTGGAAATATATTTTCAAAAATGTCTTAGGGATTAAGATCTTTTTAAACCTTGCATTCAACTGTATGGTGCATGTTCCTTTAGTGTCAAATGTGCCATTGTGATCCATTTAAATATCTAACACCAACTCATTTTATTACAAATTATTAAATATCAAATAAGGAAGCCAGAAGATTTTAGCCTTGAAATGACCCTTGTTGGATCAGAATGACATCAAATAATAATTTTCAAAATAGTTTTTAGGGAGAGTCCCTTAGATCCTCTCTATCAAACACGCACGAGGCGCCTGTGGGATTTCAAATCATACATATGAAATGACCCCCAGTTTTTTTTCGGATCTTTCTATGGCCGTGTAGTGGGTTTAAAGTTTCCACCAATACCGCTGTTGAAAGCTAACATTACTGAGCTATAATAGATTATGTTGAAAGCCGTTGATAATATATATCGTGTATTAGAGGTAATTGAATTACCTCCCTTGAATAGAAGGAAACAAACAGGATGTTGGTCACACACAAACACAATGCGATATTAATAAACTGGAAGTAGACAATATCTTTTCATCTACACTTTTTTTGATCAACAACTAACAACCCCCCCCCCCCCCCCAAAAAAAAACAAAAAAAAAAAACCAACAAAATGCGCGAACAATAAAGGAAAGAAGAAATTATGCCTACTGTATGCTAATTCTATTAAATGTTGTAGTTGTCTGAGGTTGTTTTATATACGTTTAGGTTTGATTGTAAACTTAGATAATTCGGTTTAAAACGTGGAAGAAGCTCGATCAGCAAATATATAGACAGTTGATTTTGCTGCACTATATATCTCTCTATATACGAGAATGCACCTATTATACTTCGTACTTCATAATCTACCCTACTTGATGAAATACATGTTTTCTGTGTATAATAACTGTTTAAGTTTTATAATAATCAGTGGTTTATGATGTTTCTGTCAGGTATATAATAATACCAGGAATTCTAGATTGGAAACCTGCAGAGAATCTTGTCGCCATCCTTCTTCTCTCTCTCCATATTCCATGGTTTTATAATCGTCTTAATCACTTCTATATAGGCCACTAATTGTCTTTTTATTGAACCACTTCGCTTGTTTAGATTTATTGCCAAATCAGCAAAAATTTATTACAATATTGAAGCTTTTTGTCTCACTTAGATATATTTTTGCAGGATTTTCTTTCCATTCTCGATTTCTAGCCCTCCGCTAAATGACTTGTCGTTAGTTGTGTAAGAGTCTAAACGATACCAGAATTTAAAGATGATTTAGTGTCAGTAAGAATGAAAAGAACAAGGCATGGAATAGAAAAGATCTCTGTGATCAAAACAATGCGGTACAACGTGTACGTCCAATCAAAGGTTTATCTTGAATGTTATGTAGTTGATCAGTTTAATAGAGGTCCATCCACAGACCCCCCCCCACTCATGTCTGTCCTATTTTATTCTCGTTTCGCCCCTTACCCATATCATCTCCATTCTGAACTCGCCCTTAACCTAATCTGTCCCTTCCTATTTCGTCCCTTCCCTTTTAAATGTTTGTCTAATACGCATGTTGATAATTTAATTTGGTAGCGAGTGAGATGGAGTAAGGGGCTGAAACGGGTCTGGGACGAAACGATAAAAGGGTAAAATCGGAAAGGGAAATACCGGGTAGGGGCGATAAGGAAATAAACACACCCCATCCTCCAAAGAGAATATATCTACATGTATATATAACTGTATTTTGAATCGTATGTTGTTGATTGTTTTCTAGGGGTGGACAGCAACAAGAAGAACAGTTAAGAAGAGGATATCTGATTCAAATACTTAAGAGTTTTTTAAATCGAAGACAGGAGGATACGGGCGAAAAACGGTAAGAAAATCACTATTTCAAAATAACCCCACAAACTGTAAGAATTTAGGGTATCGCGAACAATGAACAGTAAATTAGAATAGTGCTTAGCCTTGACTTAGTATAAAACGCGTCTGAATTTGCTAGAATATGTCAGAGAGACTATAGCAGTTGTCAAAAATTGTGATCATCTATAACTGAAATTCTTTTGAAAATGTGGAATTTCACAGTTATTTAATGGGAGTTTTTTATTTCAGAGAAGGGAGGGGGATTAATTTCAGGGATTCCTTCAGATGTACCCTATTTCATTTCAGTAAACGTTCGTGTAACCTGAACCTAGGTTTCCATTGTCAAACAGACGAATATTCCTCTATAGCTGATATGTATGATTTCCTTCAGAGTGCTCTCAGTCCAGGCAAGAGGAAACGAAACGTCAAAATTGTCTCTATTGAAGGCTCATAAGGTTGGTAGTTGCTTTTTTGTTTTCTCCGAGAAATTGTCACGAAAAAATAACTTATATCAAATTGAAATTTAAAAATACCGTATTCTGATTGGATAATAAATCGGAATCAAAAATGATCTAAGTGCTTGACCAATCAGATGACTGGAACACTAAAATCATCTTAAGTTAAGTTTTAGAGAGTAATGCCTCAGATCTATCTTGGATGAGGGTTTCTGTTAACTTTTTCTTCGGTTTCCATGCCGAAGATTGTTTATGAAAAGTTTAAAGTACCCTATTCGCAATATCATTTTTATTTATTTGTCCTCTTTGTAAGCGGATTACTAAGTTAAATTGGACAGTAACAATAGTCGGATTATAAAGAAACTGCGTTTCCACTTATAATTGTGAAGTAAAGCTAGCTTTAAAGCCAACTATATTGCCGAACATGTTGTGTTTCCACTGAGTTTATCTGGTTCCCGAATCACTTGAGTGTCGATCAAAACACTGGCACATTGTTGACAGCTCGCGATGTATAAGACTACGGATGTTGCGCATGAAACCGAAAAACTGGTACTTATCTATTGCCGAACGAAAAAAAAAGCCGGTTTAAAAACTAGCTTTCATTTGGCCCCGATAAATTGACGAAGCAAAAAGGAATGTTTTCGGTTCCCGAACCGTAATGGTTCGACAATTTCATAAATGGAAACAGAAAAGCTAGTTTAAAGCCGGCTTTTTGGCCAAGTGGAAACGCGGTTATTGTGTCGTATTGACTATTTGACGCGTTCTACCTCTATATCTGGAGTCTTTATCATGAAACTGAACAAATGAAAACAATTCTTTGATACATTTTTATTCTTATTGAAAGACAACTGGTAAAAAAAATATGAAATATACAAAAAACAGGGACATATCTTCAGGCAATTAAAAAAAATTACAAAAAATCCCCAAAAAAACAAAGTACAAAAAATTAAAATAATTAAATATAAATTTTGCTTAGAAAAACAATAACGATATCTGTTAAATATTTCGCTTATTTGATGATGGTTTCGGAAGCCTTACAAAGAAATGGATGAAATCTATAATTGACTTGAAAAACAACATTATTTTTGCCTCATAAAATACGACCCTAGTCACAAACCATACTGCTCCCTATGTTAGTGATTGTGCCAAGCAAAGCCTAGAATACTCCTAATACAAAATAGTTCGTACAAATTAATACTTAAAAACATGTATAAGTAAACCTGGTGCCTTCTGAATAAATTTATCAACTTCGAATCAACGTCGGGAAAGTTACATCATGTAAAGTTTCCAACCCTCTAGCTGATAGCACTACACCCCGCCATTAAACTGGTACACTTTTATCACTAGACAGACACACCAATATTTAACTACAGACTAAATGTGGATGAATAAAAATTTAAAACAATGAGACAATGAACATCGTTAGTAAGTCCGAGATTAAATAAAAATATCTTTGTATTACTGAGCTATTGATATTCCCTCTTACTCTACTCTATCCAAAAACTGTCAAAATAGCTAATATATTAAGTTTTAAACTTAAAAGATACGATTATAAATTTATGTTCATCAGATGAACTTCAGGTGTCACGATAGGTAACCATACAAGGGAAAGTTTTCCTGTATTCGACCTGTTTTTATCGTAACTCAATGAATGAAGTTGAACTGGTGCAAAGTTCTAACTTTTAACTTTAGTTGAACTATATATTAAATTGCACATACAAATAGGAAGTCGTTATTGCCAATTACACATGGTAATATGAGAAAATGATAAGAAATAACACTGTCCATTGGTAAACACCTGATAGATGAACGCCTGGAACTGCCGAAGTCTGATTTCTATTGATCGCCTCAATTAACTGACAAGTAGAGCAACAGTACGTTTTGGTGAAATCGTTACAAGAATCGTAGTCGGATGCTTTTATGTTGCTACACGCTGGCGTTCTGTCACCATACATACAATCTGAAAGAAAAGAGAGCTTTACAATTCGGTTTTCAATTAAGATTGGAAAGGAACACATTCCTGCGGTACGTTATGTGTCACAGTTTTTGACGATAACGACTATAACAAAGCGTTTTATGACCCGATTTTCATCTTCAATTAAAGACGGACATTGTCCTGCAGTGCGTAATGAGGCGAAATATCCTAGGAAAGTGGCTATTGGCAAATTGAATTTGTAGATTTTCAAAGGTCAAGATATGTCCGAACTGCAACACACGTATATAAATATGATATAAATAACAACCATGACCTCTTAAATCAGCGAGCCACCACTCAATCTGAGTATAAAATTGGAATTTTCCAAAGGAAGAATTGTTGTCATCAGGATATTTCTATTGCCAATGTATTTAAAGGAAGGATAACTCTTGTTTCAGATATTGAAATAGAGTACAATATGAACCAACCTGTGGTTTTAAGATCGCTGTAATAGTAACACGTCTTACAACAGGTCTTGTTAACTTGACTCTCATAACAACTACGTAAACCATGTTTATCGACATGTTCGGGACAAGTCAAGGTTCCAATACCACTGCCGTCTGTACAATCTACCGGTGCTTGTGGCTTTACCAGATCGTGACAGCTCTTACAACATTTATCTCTCATCGTATCGCTACAAGTTGTTAAAGAATTGAAATCGATGTTCAAACATAATTCGTCTTTATCACCATAGGGACAACCTGGGAATAAAATATACAGAAAAGGAACTGAATGGAGTTTTACTTCCTACTCTACTCTTGTATCTAATTGATTAATGAAGACGTGTAACGCCATGTAGTGCAAGGGAGGAAAATGTTGCAATTAGGGTGGCATTATCCTGCTAGTTTTACGATTCCCAACTGTCAAGGGATCTTTAATTTTCACATCTGGTAGTGCATGACAGAAAACGGGTTAAAATACCATACTTTCTTGACCACGACCGGATTCAACCCTGGTAATTCAGGTTATTAACTAACTCAATGAGCCACTGCGACTCCGAGACAATAGACGAAGAGGTTGTAGAAATTATTTAAAGGCAGAATTTAAAGCGAGAGTTCCACATTTATCTGTAGAGAGGCGAAGTGTTGTTTTCAGGTTTCTTTCGTAGAACAGATTGTTAGTACTCTGTTCTGTTTCTTAATATATGAGGCGTGTCTTTAGGGTAGTGTCACTAAAAACGTATTCGTTTTTGTGCCATGTTACATTTTAGCAAAAAAGTTACAGTTTAATGTGATTTACCTGTTAAACTGATGTCTATCAAAGACCTACAGGTTTCACAACAAGCAGAATTAATAATCTCATCGTAACATATCATCTTTCCCTTTTGGTCTATGTACCGTGGACAGGGCAACCCTCCAAATCCACTTCCATCACTGCAACCTCTGTCAGTACTAGTATCTTGGACTGTTGAAGTCGTAGGTGAGGTCATAGGTGAGGTCGTAGGTGAAGTCGTAGGTGAAGTCGTAGGTGAGTCCGTAGGTGAATCCGTCGGTGAGGTCGTAGGTGATTTCGTAGTAAAGTCCGTAGATGTAGTTATTATAGCTTTGATGGTGGTTGATGGTGGGTCTGTAGGTGAGTCCGTAGATGAATCCGTAGGTGAGGTCGTAGGTGAGGTCGTAGGTGAGTCTGTAGGTGAGGTCGTAGGTGATTTCGTAGTAGAATCCGTAGAGGTAGGTGTCGTAGCTTTGGTGGTGGTTGATGGTGAACACGTTTCGCAACACGTTTCATTATATAAACCTCCATTTGATAAACGAGTCCCACAATCTGCCACAACACATTCATCACTTTCGTCGCCATATAAGCAGTCTGGAATGTAATTTAAATAGTAGTGTTGGTTAACCAGACCAAACCAAACTCCAACCAGTGGCTTTCACCTTTAACTACCTACCGATATAGGGCTATTGTTAGACGCTATAATGGTTGTAACGTTACAGCGCGATGCGATGAAATGGAATGTTAAGACTTGAAAGCAACTTGAGTGAAATGATGATGTAGAATGCTGCAAGATGTCATGATGACGTGAAAACCATTAATGATCAAATGAAAGCTAGTATGCTTATTATTATTAATATTATTATTATGCAAATACAAGCAAAGCTTTTAACACGAAATGGTTTTTACTTTACATAAGGTCGGAACAGGCGAGACAAAAACGACAAACTAGCAATAACAAACAGAGAAACAACAACACGACATACACACAAACAAACAAACAACAGAAACACAACAACAAGACAACAAACAAACAAACAACGATCAGACATACAAACAAACAAACAACAACAAGACAAACAACAAACAAACAACAACGACATACAAACAAACAACAAACAAACAAACAACAAACAAACAACAACAAGACAAACACAACAACAACAAACAAACACAACAAGACAAACAACAACAAGACAAACAAAACAAGACAAACAAACAACAACAAGACAAACAAACAAACTTACCACTTCGATGCGAGATACTGGTCTCTCAAGAGGCTTGGAGAATTAAAATAAGTAACCAAAGGAATATATAGGGGGAAGAGGACCACATGCAACTGGACCCAAAACACAAAACACAAATAGTATACCCACAAGATGCATGCAACCTTACCAACTGAACCACGAAATGATATTATAATCCAAGTATAAACAAGTAATCACATGACATCCATGGTCTTGGGATTAAACGGAAACTAATAAAATACTACAGAACCAAGAGAGGCCAATATAATATATACCATACAGAATTGTAGCCAGAGATGAAAATGAATGTTGTTTTGAATAAGAGAAACAGCCATCTTCACAATGTCAAGCTATAATCTACTAATACCTTTATGCGCTGTTCTTGTATAAAAGTCGAACAACACCAGGCAGTAATTTGTATTTGATAATTGGACACCTTAGAAAGAAGTTTGTATATCACTCAATCAAATCAAATCTCTTCTGTTATATGGAAGAGGTAAAAAGTTCATAACTTGACATTATGGAGTATTTAAATAGACGTAGAGAAAAGTCAAATTAATTCCCCAAAAAGTCAAATTGATTCCAAACAATTTCAATTGATTTCCCAAAACGTCAAATACATTCCTCAAAAAATCCGATTGATTCCGAAAAAAGTTCGATTTATTTCCCAAAAAGTCAAATTGCTTCCCAGCAAAGTCAATTTGATCCCCCAAAAGTCAAACTGATTCCCCAGAAGTTAATAACAGTTAACAGTGTAAGTGTAAGGAGTTGATGATATCTATACTAGAGAAAGTCCAGGACTAACAAGGTGTTCAAATGTAAAATATTTTGTAAGAATAAATAATAGAACCAATACTACCCTTTCCCGTCTTCATAATATCTAGCTATAAGGACCATCGGCTTATACCTTGACAATTAAACCCACTTTTTTATATCACGGATGCAGTGATTTGATTGGATTGTACAGATCAAGTCTATCGATAGAAAGACTGTAAACATTAGGGCTTTGATTGAAAATACTTGTCAGCTTTTACAAACTTCTGTGACACAAAGAGGTGTTTATTACAGTCAAGGTATAAGCCGGTATTGTGAACACGGTTTCCTTCAGAAGACATTGAAGTTGATAAGAACTAACTAATAATAAAGCTAAAATTTGATTCAAATGCGGAACTTGATGTACATTCGTTTCGTGATCTGTTGAAATGAAATTGTTCTGCATCCGATGTTTTGATATTTGAACATTTTTAATTTTATAGGATTTTGGAATATTGATTATTAAACTATAACGTGTATGGTTACACGAAACGAAAGTATTCGAATCCGCATTTTTATCAAATTGGTCTAATACCCACTAAACTATGTAAATCCCCAACTAACAGGTGCGCGCTAATACAACCGCTTTAATATATATATATATATATATGGAAGCAATCCAATAGAGGAACCCTCCTCTCCTAGAGGGTGTTACAGGTAAACTAACACTGTACTTGGGAACTCCCTATATTAAAAACCGTTAAGATTATATATAGAAAGGAAGCAATGTTACAATAACTAGCAGAATTGATATTGACAGCCCCACTACGATATCCCGTGGTGCTTTTGCTCAGTGTGGTTAAGCCTGTTGTGACCTGACGATTGGCACAGGTTTGACAACACACGTCGGAATATCTGTCTCCATTCGTTAAAAGCGAGCTACAGAATTGACGAGAACATTGTATGCTTTGATCTCCGTACTGGCAACCTACAGAAGATAAAACATATTGAAGCAATGCTGTATGTCACACTATAAGCTATTTAGATCTGAATGGTCACAGTTCACAATTTACGGAAAGTTTGATATATCTTGTATATATGTCTCTATATATACTAGAACTGTATGAAATCACATAATTCCTTCAATAATACCCCAAAATAAGGAATTTCATGTTATACAATAGTTATGCCTCTACCTGATAATTTGGGTACCTGAATATACGTTGTTTTGATAAGGTGTTTAACCAGTTTTAATGTGGTGCATGGAGGCCAGCCCACTTAAACAGTTCTAAAACTTGGTTGAGTTTAGAAAGAAGTGAACCACGGCAAATCAAATTAAATACTGGAGATTTTTTATGCTTACTCTTCTGTAACATCTATTAATTCTATTATTACCTTTTGACTGGGTTTGTCAACCGATCATACATTTCAGAGAGATCACATTGCCTTTTGTTTATTTGGTGAATCTTAAAACATAACCAAGGAATCAGGCAAAGTTTCCGCCCAAAGTGAAGCAACGTATTTGTTAATCGCCATTAAAAAAAGTTATAAAATTCTGATCAATACGATTAAGAAGCAAATTTTCATATAATATAAGTTCTACCTGGATTATTTCTTTTTTTCGAAGAGCAGGTCATGCAACAAGCATTGTTAGTGCCTTGTTTATAACACTGCATATCTCCTTTCGCGGAAATATATTCTGGACAGGTCTGGCCGTTCACAGATGGTGAATCGGCACAGCTAGGTGGTGTGGTCGCTTCAGGAGTAGTAGTCGGAGTTGTGCTAGGTTTTGTCGTTACTTCACCAGTATATTTGCATGTTCCACAACAATTAATATCATACAATCCCCTGGTTCCAGTCTTTCCACAATCCTGGACTTTACAATCCGCATCTTTATCACCGTACTCACAAACTAAAATAAATATATAGATATTTAGTTTAATGATCAATAATATATTGAAGAGGTGTAGGTATAAATATTAATATTACAAGTAGTCTTTCCTGGGGTAACCAGAAACTCAAATATTATTGATGTAAGAACTCAATTCTATTTATAAAACATTACTCAGTAGAACCCTTTCAGACTCTCTAGATTTGAATTTAGGGCACCTCTGTAGGGCTGGGGTATTTGGTTTCTGAGTTCCAACAAATACAAACATGTTCGCTGAAACACTAAAATTGTTATCTAAGTAGATTCACCTAAATTAACAACAACGTTCATCAAAACATGAGGGTTCAAATGCATTCGTTAATGACATCCTGCCAGTCTGAGATCCAAAAGGAGTGCGCAAACGCCGCTGCTGTCCTGGCAAAATTGAATCGTGTTGCCCGTCTTCATTAACATTGGACACAGAAAAGAAAGTAGTACGTAAAACTCTTTTTTTCGTTTCATTTGTATTTACCAGCACCTGAAACTTACCGGGGTTGTTGGTTTTAATGCGTTCACAAGTCTCACAGCACCTATCTCTGAATACTGTGTTACCTGGGTAACAGTAATCATTGTAGGTAACTCTCACATCATTACAGTCTATCCCATCTAATATCACACCTTCCTGGTCTCCGTATATACAGTTACCTTTAAAACACATAGACAATGGAAGAATGATAATGATGCTGCTGCTGCTTCTGCTGATGATGCTTCTGCTGATGATGCTGATGATGTGATGATGATGATAATGATGCTGATGCTGCTGATGCTGATGATGCTGCTGCTGATGATGTGATGATAATGTGATGATGATTTGGTGATGATGATGATGCTGCTGCTGATGATGATGATGTGATTATGATGATAATTGGTATGATAATGATAGTGATTCGAATTATTCGAATGATAATAATGAAATTGGGATGGTTTGATGATGATAATCATGATTCTCACCTTCTCTAGTTGGCGCCTCATCACTCTGTACACATTCACCTTGGATACACCACTTCAAATAAAAAGACAAAATAAAAAATGTCAAGTTACTACAAACTTCATCTTTCATAATGTCAAGCTATTACAAACCTCATCTTATACATCTTCACCATGTCAAGTTATTACAAACTTCATTTTATACATCTTCACAATGTCAAGTTATTACAAACTTCATCTTATACATCATCACAATGTCAAGTTATTACAAACTTCATCTTATACATCATCACAATGTCAAGCTATTACAAACTTCATCTTATACATCATCACAATGTCAAGTTATTTAAAACTTCATCTTATACATCTTCACAATGTCAAGTTATTACAAACTTCATCTTATACATCTTTACAATGTCAAGCTATTACAAACTTCATCTTATACATCTTTACAATATCAAGTTATTACAAACTTCATCTTATACATCTTTACAATGTCAAACTATTACAAACTTCATCTTATACATCATCACAATGTCACGTTATTTAAAACTTCATCTTATACATCATCACAATGTCAAGTTATTACAAACTTCATCTTATACATCTTCACAATGTCAAGTTATTACAAACTTCATCTTATACATCATCACAATGTCAAGTTATTACAAACTTTATCTTATACATCATCACAATGTCAAGTTATTACAAACTTCATCTTATACATCTTCACAATGTCAAGTTATTACAAACTTCATCTTATACATCTTCACAATGTCAAGCTATTACAAACTTTATCTTATACATCTTTACAATGTCAAGCTATTACAAACTTCATCTTATACATCTTTACAATGTAAAAGCTATTACAAACTTCATCTTATATATCTTCACAATGTCAAGTTATTACTAACTTCATCTTATACATCTTCACAATGTCAAGTTATTACAAACTTCATCTTATACATCATCACAATGTCAAGTTATTACAAACTTCATCTTATACATCTTCACAATGTCAAGTTATTACAAACTTTATCTTATACATCTTTACAATGTCAAGCTATTACTAACTTCATCTTATACATCTTCACAATGTCAAGTTATTACAAACTCCATCTTAAACATCTTCACAATGTCAAGTTATTACAAACTTCATCTTATACATCTTCACAATGTCAAGTTATTACAAACTTCATCTTATACATCTTTACAATGTCAAGTTATTACAAACTTCATCTTATACATCTTCACAGTGTCAAGTTATTACAAACTTCATCTTATACATCTTCACAATGTCAAGTTATTACAAACTTCATCTTATACATCTTCACAATGTCAAGTAATTACAAACTTCATCTTATACATCTTAACAAAGTCAAGTTATTACAATCAATACCTTTTTATTACCACAGGAAGTTCCCTGAGCTGGAACTATAGATTCACAGTCATCAGATCCGCCTCCACTGGCTGTTTTTGCACAAAACATCTTTCTGCAAACATCACTTCCGTTTCCGAATGAGCGGCCCTGGAATAAACAGAAAACAGTCATCAGGTTTGTTCCAAACAACTGGCGAAAGACGAATTTCATCATACCGTTTCTGATTAGAATTTAATGGCAAGGAGTACTCACCCTGCAAACGTAAGATACAGCACCGTGTATATGGCGACATTGTTCATCAGGACCGTAAACTTGACCAGCATACTTTCCAGTTATATCTGGGATGTTCTTTTTTGGAAGAGACTCTCTTAAACAGGTGGCCATGGCGCTGAAAATATAAAATGAATGAAAAACGAAATAGGAGGATTCGATCGGGGAAGTGGTGGGTGTTATTGAGATGTTTAACTATGGCTTAACTACTGATATATAGAAATGCCACTGTACAATGGAAAAAATGAAAGTATTTATAATACGATAATAACTGGTTCACAAGGATATTTTCCATGATCATAACTTGTGGCGTTGAACAGATTATCCGTCCCCATTTACAGCTTGGTGGGATAACCAGACTTCCACACGCCGGTAGAGATTAGAACCCACGACTCAAAGATCAAAGGTCAGAAATATCGTCCTTAAAAGACTGCCAATGTTTGGGAGAAATGAAATGAATGGAGTTTAACGTACTACTCTACTCTTCTGCACCTTATGGGCAAATGAAGTAATGTAACGACATTGATGAAAGAGTCTCCACTTCCCGACCATTGCGTCTTATAGTTTCTATTGGAGAAGAAATTGGTCGATAGCGTGAGTAACAAGAAAACGTACGTGGTTCAAATAATCCTTTACGACGGGTTACTTAGTGAGATGACTAAAACACACCCCCTTTGATAATACAGCAATGAACTTGCAAATGAAGTGTATATCAATTATGAAGGAGAAAATATTTCATAATAAAACGTTGTATTAGGTGTCTAAAAGATAAGGCATACCCTGTCCTACTACCCTACTGCTATGAAAATAATTGATATTTACCCATTTTTATCCAATATTGTTTTGAAGAATGCTCGAAATTGAGTTACAGAACATGGGGAGAAATTCCATGGATTGA
Source organism: Nipponacmea schrenckii (assembly GCA_030562195.1). Taxonomy (NCBI): domain Eukaryota; kingdom Metazoa; phylum Mollusca; class Gastropoda; family Lottiidae; genus Nipponacmea; species Nipponacmea schrenckii. The sequence goes on from CM060201.1 coordinate 36,822,721, forward strand.
GAATCGTTTCGGATGTTTCTGGGAAATCCGCCCGTGATGACATGATAAATCGGGATTCGGCACGACAACTATTACTATCTCCATCGTGAACCCCGTTCATTCTGAAATAACAAAAAAATGGATTCAAATTGTATTGTCATAGCTGTTTATTCTGAGGCCAAATAGAATGGAAAACAACACTAGTTATAATAAATACTGAAAACTTAAGATGACCTTATTCTAGAAAACTGATGATTTTAGTGTTCTAGTCATCTGGGACCTTATTCTAGAAAACTGATGATTTTAGTGTTCCAGTCATCTGGGACCTTATTCTAGAAAACTTAACTTAAGATGATTTTAGTGTTCCAGTCATCTGGGACCTTATTCTAGAAAACTTAACTTAAGATGATTTTAGTGTTCCAGTCATCTGGGACCTTATTCTAGAAAACTTAACTTAAGATGATTTTAGTGTTCCAGTCATCTGAGACCTTATTCTTGATAACTTAACTTAAGATGATTTTAGTGTTCCAGTCATCTGGGACCTTATTCTTGAAAACTTAAGATGATTTTAGTGTTCCAGTCATCTGAGATCTTATTCTTGATAACTTAACTTAAGATGATTTTAGTGTTCCAGTCATCTGGGACCTTATTCTTGATAACTTAACTTAGATGATTTTAGTGTTCCAGTTATCTGGGACCTTATTCTTGATAACTTAACTTAAGATGATTTTAGTGTTCCAGTCATCTGGGACCTTATTCTTTAAAAACTTAACTTAAGATGATTTTAGTGTTCTAGTCATCTGGGACCTTATTCTTGAAAACTTAACTTAGATGATTTTAGTGTTCCAGTCATCTGGGACCTTATTCTTGATAACTTAACTTAAGATGATTTTAGTGTTCCAGTCATCTGGGACCTTATTCTTGAAAACTTAACTTAAGATGATTTTAGTGTTCTGTTCTAGTCATCTGGGACCTTATTCTTGAAAACTTAACTTAAGATGATTTTAGTGTTCCAGTCATCTGGGACGTTATTCTTGAAAACTTAACTTAAGATGATTTCAGTGTTCCAGTTATCTGGGACCTTATTCTTGAAAACTTAAGATGATTTTAGTGTTCCAGTCATCTGGGACCTTATTTAAGAAAACTTAACTTAAAATGATTTAAGTGTTCCAGTCATCTGGGACCTTATTTTCAAAAACTTTAATTAAGATGATTTTAGTGTTCCAGTCATCTGGGACCTTATTCTTGAAAACTTAACTTAAGATGATTTTAGTGTTACAGTCATCTGAGACCTTATTCTTGAAAACTTAACTTAAGATGATTTTAGTGTTCCAGTCATCTTGGACCTTATTCTTGAAAACTTAACTTAAGATGATTTTAGTGTTCCAGTCATCTGGGACCTTATTCTTGAAAACTTAACTTAAGATGATTTTAGTGTTCCAGTCATCTGGGACCTTATTCTTGACAACTTAACTTAAGATGATTTTAGTGTTCCAGTCATCTGGGACCTTATTCTTGAAAACTTAACTTAAGATGATTTTAGTGTTCCAGTCATCTGGGACCTTATTCTTGAAAACTTAACTTAAGATGATTTTAGTGTTCCAGTCATCTAGGACCTTATTCTTGAAAACTTAACTTAAGATGATTTTAGTGTTCCAGTCATCTGGGACCTTATTCTTGAAAACTTAACTTAAGATGATTTTAGTGTTCCAGTCATGTGGGACCTTATTCTTGAAAACTTAACTTAAGATGATTTTAGAGTTCCAGTCATCTGAGACCTTATTCTTGAAAACTTAACTTAAGATGATTTTAGTGTTCCAGTCATCTGAGACCTTATTCTTGAAAACTTAACTTAAGATGATTTGAATGTTCCAGTAATCTGAGACCTTATTCTTGAAAAATTAACTTAAGATGATTTTAGTGTTCCAGTCATCTAAGACCTTATTCTTGAAAACTTAACTTAAGATGATTTTAGTGTTCCAGTCATCTGGGACCTTATTCTTGAAAACTTAACTTAAGATGATTTTAGTGTTCCAGTCATCTGAGACCTTATTCTTGAAAACTTAACTTAAGATGATTTTAATGTTCCAGTCCTTGGTTTAGTTTTTTTTAATTCAATCAGATTAATGTATTTTTTAAAATCCCATGTATTTATTTATTTAATTAAAATGCACAGTGTATAGTCTTATAGCTTCAACAGGTATTGGGCATCACTTGTAACTTTTACTTATTTTGTGAACGAACCTGATGTCGGAATTTCATTCATTTTTATTAGTAGTTATTGTGTTATAATATAGATGTTTTGCTATTGACTTACCCATGTCCCAATTCGTGAGAAGCTGTAACGATACTCTGAAAGCCTCCCTGATCCTCGACAATCGATGTACTGGACCCGTCCGTTTTACACAGATTACCCACGTTAGCTAGACCTGTCGTATACTGTTCGTTACCAGAACTAAACAGATCATGTCTAAATAAAAATAAAGCTATATTATTTCAGAAATTCCCATAACATAGAACAACAATTAAAATCTAACTGTATTAGTCAGCCTAATGAAATGAAAGATCGTTTAAAGTCATAATTGTTTGCCACGTGTTCCTTGTTATATATACTCTTAACTTCTAACTTTGTTCAAACCATGTCACAATGGTGGTCATTGTGTTCAGTTTATTGGGTAAAATAAGATTGCATTGAAACCCATATTGTTGTCTATATAGACAAATTGACCTTTAACCCAAACAAGTAAGATGATTAAATACACCATCGTCTGAAGGAATGAACCGTTTGATAGGAAACGCTCGGTTGAATAAATATATACCAAACTTTAAAGACCTTTAAAGACCTGGTGGAAATATTGTCTGAAAGAAAACCCAGTCAAACTGCTGCGATCTAAGAGGAATGTGGGTAAAACTAGAATAAAGTATTGTCTTTAAGTGGGCAACGGTCTGAGGTATTGTCTTAAACATCTAAAGATGGACTGAAAGCAGGAAGAACATACCCTGTAAATGCCATAACATGATCGTAAGAATCTTGGTAGTTGTTTGGTAACCATTTCTGTAATTCTTCTAGAACTTTGACAGCGTTTACTTGTGTGGTACCATCTTTCATAACAGCTATACCATCAATCCAAGGCATATCAGACTGCAATAGAATGGAATGGAATACATGGAATGTAAATTTTGTCTTTCAAGACGGATATACCAGGACGTGGCAGACTGCAATAGAATAGAATGGACGTCACGAATATACTGTAAAACTTGTATGATATTTATAGTACTGTCAATTGGCCTATAATTAGATTAGTGTGGTGAAGGCATTGATATTAACCCTTAGGTGCAGAAGAGGAGGACGTAACACTCATTAAATAGAACAGCCGCCTCCACTATGTAAAATATTTTCAGCATTTCCTGACGGTTTGTTTTATATCAGATTGTACTATGATTAACTGATACCGACCTTAAAGATAGTAATACTGGTTGGTACAATAGAGACGTCTAACTCCGGCTTCATACTCTGGAACCGTAGATTCACCTACAAATAGGTACAGAATGGGGGTATTACTGGAATATTGAATATGATGTTACAATAGCAGTAGAATTTTAAAAAGAAATGTCAAGAAAATATTGCCTCTTAAGTTAAGAGGTAAGTTCACTGATGAATATATTCTCATATTGACCATTCTTGAGAACTTGGATTTTATGATCATTTTAAGACGATTGCTTCACCACAACTTTACTACGATGTTGAAGATATACATTCCTCTAAATATTCAGTCTTCGAGCTGATACAGCGAAATCACAGTTTTCTAAATGTATATCAGATGTAGATTATAACGACATTTAGAATCGGAGAGCATTTAGAATAAAAACTGGATCGTACACCGTTATACACCACCATACACCGGACCGTACACCGTACACCTGGCCTTACAGCACCAAACAACGTACAACGAACAGTACAACGTACACAGTACATCGGAATGTACGACTTACATCGAACTGTACGACGTACATCGAACTGTATGACTACATCCTACCCAGTGGCGTATTTGAGATGTATTTTGAAGTGAAAAGGAAGCAATCTAAATGCTCAAAATGTGTCTAGTGATCGTCCGCTCGCTTCTGGGGACGTCTCATTTTCATCCTCTACACCGTGAATATTAAAACAACACATGATACCCCCCCCCCCCCCTCTATATCACCTTATACTCTCTTACCCCGGCCATCACGTGAGTGAAATAAACTCGGATATCTTCTACTGCTTTAGCATCATCGTTATTTTGTCGGGCCAGCCATCTGAAATATAGAGGAATTGTGTGGTTGAAATGGAGACTCATCTTCAGAATAAGAGATGATTTAATGTCATTTAGAAAGTGGTGTTGCAACAATATTTTCATTATTGGGATAACACTTTCTTGGTATAGCACAGATTCTCGTGCTGAAAATTGGCTGAGACCCGAACGGGTTCCGAACCAGCGATCAAACTAAAACCTGTCTAATACCCTGACATCGTTGAATAATTTCTGTGTTTGAAAGTCGTCCGAAACCTGATGATTAGATGGAAATAAACGATTTATATCATATAATATAGAGCACAATCCAACCTATCATTGCAATTACCAACATACGACCAATGTTTCATGATGTCGAAGTTTAAAACGCAATTTGTAATAGTTTGACATCGTGAAGATGTATAAGATGAAGTTTGTAATAGTTTGACATTGTGAAGATGTATAAGATGAAGTTTGTAATAGCTTGACATTGTGAAGATGTATAAGATGAAGTTAGTAATAGCTTGACATTGTGAAGATGTATAAGATAGAGTTTGTAATAGCTTGACATTGTTAAGATGTATAAGATGAAGTGTGTAATAACTTGACATTGTGAAGATGCATAAGATAAAGTTTGTAATAACTTGACATTGTAAAGATGTATAAGATGAAGTTTGTAATAGCTTGACATTGTGAAGATGTATAAGATGAAGTTTGTAATAACTTGACATTGTAAAGATGTATAAGATGAAGTTTGTAATAACTTGACATTGTAAAGATGTATAAGATGAAGTTTGTAATAACTTGACATTGTAAAGATGTATAAAATGAAGTTTGTAATAGCTTGACAATGTGAAGATGTATAAGATGAAGTTAGTAATAGCTTGACATTGTGAAGATGTATAAGATAAAGTTTGTAATAGCTTGACATTGTGAAGATGTATAAGATAAAATTTGTAATAACTTGACATTGTAAAGATGTATAAGATAAAGTAAGTAATAACTTGACATTGTAAAGATGTATAAGATGAAGTTTGTAATAACTTGACACTGTAAAGATGTATAAGATAAAGTAAGTAATAACTTGACATTGTAAAGATGTATAAGATGAAGTTTGTAATAACTTGACATTGTGAAGATGTATAAGATAAAGTAAGTAATAACTTGAATTGTAAAGATGTATAAGATAAGTTTGTAATAGCTTGACATTGTAAAGATGTATAAATTAAGTTTGTAATAACTTGATATTGTGAAGATGTATAAGATGAAGTTAGTAATAGCTTGACATTGTGAAGATGAAGTTTGTAATAACTTGACCTTGTGAAGATGTATAAGATAAAGTTTGTAATAACTTGATATTGTGATGATGTATAAGATAAAGTTTGTAATAGCTTGACATTGTGAAGAAGTATAAGATGAAGCCTGTAATAACTTGACATTGTGAAGATGTATAAGATGCAGTTTGTAATAACTTGACATTGTAAGATGTATAAGATGAAGTTTGTAATAGATTGATATTGTAAAGATGTATAAGATGAAGTTTGTAATAACTTGACATTGTGAAGATGTATAAGATGCAGTTTGTAATAACTTGACATTGTGAAGATGTATAAGATGAAGTTTGTAATAGATTGATATTGTAAAGATGTATAAGATGAAGTTTGTAATAACTTGACATTGTGAAGATGTATAAGATGAAGTTTGTAATAACTTGACATTGTAAAGATGTATAAGATAAAGTTTGTAATAACTTGACATTGTAAAGATGTATAAGATGAAGTTTGTAATAGTTTGACATTGTAAAGATATATAAGATGAAGTTTGTAATAGTTTGACATTGTAAAGATGTATAAGATGAAGTTTGTCATAGCTTGACATTGTGAAGATGTATAAGATGAAGTGTGTAACAGCTTGACATTGTGAAGATGTATAAGATAAAGTTTGTCATAGCTTGACATTGAAGATATTCTATCTACCAAATGTTACTCTATAATCCTGGACAAGAAGTATGAAAAAAAGAGAGCATTTCAGTAAAAGAACTTCAAGGGTTTGTTACAAGGACTTATGAGCGGATGGGAAACCTCGAAAAATCCACGCTCGCTCTTCTATTACTGCGGTATAAAAGAGTCAAATTGATGGGAAATAAGCAGTGACTGATTGATAATAAACTCTTTAATGAAGAAGTTATAAAAGTTGTCGAGATTTGAATCAGGTGGTAAATGAGAAATAATGCAAGTGTCTGCTTCAGTCGAAAATACAATATAGTACAATTTAAGAAAAGAAACCTTTCAGGAAAAATAAAACGGCCTAAATACGAGACGTAATCAAGGAAGCCTTATGACGGAACTCTGCTCTTTTCAATGACGTGTGATGTTGAAGTGTGTTTAGAGTAGACTGTTGTAATCGCCTCTCTACTAAATAAATATGGCCCCAACTTGTAAGATTTGACTGAAAGTAATCAAGTTTATATTCCAGGGAAATTTTTAAAATAGGCTAGCTAAACATTATGAACAATTCTTATAAAGCACGTTTGTCTGCAGAAAGAATAGAAACAAATTCTACACTTCTACATAAGATTGTGTTCTCTTAAACGCTACCCGTCAGTAATGACACCCCCCCCCCCCTCCCTGGTAAACATTTCTTGTGGATATGACCTTGTTACAATATGTGCAAACTTTTAGCTCACACCCGTTATAGTCAATGATACAAGTCGGTTTACTATTATTGATACAGTCTGGTGCCAATTTCCCTCATTGCACACTACATCATGATAACTTTATTAGCCAATAAAATGCAGAAAAGAAAGATGTGAAACTCCATTCGTTTCATTTATTTTGAATCTATTCTTCCTAATTTTAGGTTAAATCGACAAATCCATAATAAGTTCATTATTACTTATTAACGACTTACGTGCGATAGGCTAGATTATCAACAAATATAGCTACATCCACTTTTACAGCCGTTGTTGTTTCTCGTTTACGTCTGGATGTTCGGGGATGAAGCAATGGTGGTAGTGATTTAGTTTCTTCTGAAATAAATAATACAATAAACAAAATAGATGAATACATATAACAATATATCGTTACAATATCAAAATATTACAAACTTCATCTTATATATCTTTACAATGTCAAGTTATTACAAACTTCATCTTATACATCTTCACAATGTCAAGTTATTACAAACTTCATCTTATACATCTTTACAATGTCAAGCTATTACAAACTTCATCTTATACATCTGTAGAATGTCAAGCTATTACAAACTTCATCTTATACATCTTCACAATGTCAAGTTATTACAAACTTCATCTTATACATCTTCACAATGTCAAGTTATTACAAACTTCATCTTATACATCTTCACAATGTCAAGTTATTACAAACTTCATCTTATACATCTTCACAATGTCAAGTTATTACAAACTTCATCTTATACATCTTCACAATGTCAAGTTATTACAAACTTCATCTTATAAATCGTTACAATGTTAAACTATTACAAACTTCATCTTATAAATCGTTACAATGTTAAACTATTACAAACTTCATCTTATACATCTTCACAATGTCAAGCTATTACAAAATTCATCTTATACATCTTTACAATGTCAAACTATTACAAACTTCATCTTATACATCTTCACAATATCAAACTATTACAAACTTCATCTTATACATCTTTACAATGTCAAACTATTACAAACTTCATCTTATACATCTTCACAATGTCAAGTTATTACAAACTTCATCTTATAAATCGTTACAATGTCAAACTATTACAAACTTCATCTTATACATCTTCACAATGTCAAGCTATTACAAAATTCATCTTATATATCTTCACAATGTCAAACTATTACAAACTTCATCTTATACATCTTTACAATGTCAAACTATTACAAACTTCATTTTATACATCTTCACAATGTCAAACTATTACAAACTTCATCCTATACATCTTCACAATGTCAAACTATTATAAACTTCATCTTATACATCTTTACAATGTCAAGCTATAACAAACTTCATCTTCACAATGTCAAGCTATTACAAACTTCATCTTATACATCTTCACAATGTAAAGCTATTACAAACTTCATCTTATACATCTTCACAATGTAAAGCTATTACTGACTAAGCGCAAGAAGATAAGGACAATGCAATAGTTGTAATGGACACTACCAAATTCCAGCACCAAACTTAGTCTAATGCGTTAACTATAATAACCGCTATTCTTTTATTAAAGAAGTCAAATGTAGCGATTTGGTTAAACTGTACTTCCAAGCGAATACAAAGTACGTTATAAAAATAAGCAAAAATGCTTGTCGAAGGCTCTATATTTGCTATTATACAATCTAATCAAATCGCTGTATTCCATGATACAACAAAGGTTGCTATTGCAGTCAATGTACGAATATTATTTTAATGTCTCGGTTTTATTTTTTATAGTTTTTTATTGTAATTTCTGTCTATTTTCAGGTATCTATGATCCAGAAGAGACCAAATTTGCCTCAATCATCCAAAACTAGTCCCAATATCTGCAGTGATAAGAATGCGAAGTTAAATTATCATTTTTTTCGTTTTCAAGCCCATCTTCTCTTCAAAACAATTTGTACGAAACCTTGTGTTAAAACCTGAGTCAACGTTTTGCTGTACTGTTAAAATGTATTTCTATGAACCTACGTAGTTAAAAAATATTTTGGCTCTGATACCGTCAAGGCCATAGCACAGTCGAAGTTAAACGAGGAAACAGTTGGTATGTGTAGTTAGTAGTACATCATTAAAGAAAGAACTCTGAAGTTAAGTCGTTGTTTCTGAAGTCACAAAATATGTCTCATTTACCTCGATAACGTTACGACCTTGTATGGAAATCCTTCTCCGACTTGGCTGAACACTGACCGGAGATAAAACCGATAAACTATAGTGATATATAACCATTTACTACAGACTAATAGAACCGTTTGAAGAACTGAGCACCATCTACTTTCCGGGAATGTGAATTTCTGTTGTTGGTTTTGTTATTTGGGACCTGTGTTGCGCTCACACCGTAGCCGTCACCAGTTGGAAATAAGAAAAACGGTCAATCACTTCAACGCAACTCTGATACAACTTATTTGTGAGTCTAGGATCCATTCGAACCATTTTAAACCATTCTCAACTGGTTATCGCTATGATGTGAGTGTCACCGTCAAACTTTTCTCATTTTCTCTTTCATTATCAAGATCCTGATGTGCACTAAGAAAACTTATAGCTTTGTAATCGTGCATCGTGTTCAAAAAAACAGAACAATATCTAAAAATGCTTTCTCCTTTCTCCTCTTCTGAAAGAACAATACTGTCCGTATTGGAATAATGACAACAAGCTAACACGTCCTAGTGAACTCCAGCCCATATCGATAGTAAAACAAAGGCTGGTTTGTAAAACAACTAACTGACCCCTCCCTTGATTTTGACAGCTTATTAATAGTAACAGTTCGTAACAGCAATAAAACGGCTAGAATTAAGAATCTTTGGTAAAGAAATGATTAAGAGTATTTTAATGGTATATCTTAACTATCCATAAACAGGCCAAGACATAGTCGGTTTAAGTAACGGGTACTTTGACGTTCTGTTTACTTATACCATATAATTTAGTGAATTTATTAGACATTTGAGATTCTGGAATTTTAAGTTTACTTGTACTTTAAACGTCTCTGAGACCGAACACAGGATTTCTGTTGACTACCTAGGTATTAATAATACACATAGTAACACGTCTGGATTTATATAGTAGAGTTTTTGTATATTGAACTGATTGACACTATTCAAAGCTACATCTACCGTACTGGTTAATATTTAATCAGTGCTTTTGAGAATACATAAGAGTGATTCTGTTATCGTGACCATGCCATACAAACTGACCATAGATGAAAGTCGCTCTAGCGGGTATCATTGTAGTATTTTCATTGATTATTGTTAAGTTATTGAATACATATTCTCTAATGTAACTATTGACTTCTGTAAATTACATCCTAGATGCTTTACAACACAGTGATTTAAAAACCTTCCAACTAGTTGTAAATCTGTAACCGTTTGGTTACTATATAAACCATTTGATATTGCAAACTGATAACTATTAGTCTTTTACCGTTCTGTTAATCAAACCGTCTTGTTGAGCAAATACTAACATTGATGTCTGTTAAATCTGCCAGTTGACTTTTTAAAACTACCTATTTGACTGTCTTTTAAATCTGAACTATTTGACTTCTGTTAAATACAACCCATGACTGTCTGTTAAATTACAGCCTATGGACTGTCTTTTAAATACAAACCTATTGACTGTCTGTTAAATACAGAATCTATTGGACTGTCTGTTAAATAATGAACCTATTTGACTGTCTGTTAAATACTTAACCTAGAACCAATTGGACTGTCTGTTAAATACTGAACCTATTTGACTGTCTGTTAAATACTGAACCTATTGGACTGTCTGTTAAATACTGAACCTATTTGACTGTCTGTTAAATACTTAACCTAGAACCTATTGGACTGTCTGTTAAATACTGAACCTATTGGACTGTCTGTTAAATACTAAACCTATTGGACTGTCTGTTAAATACTGAACCTATTGACTGTCTGTTAAATACTGAACCTATTTGACTGTCTGTTAAATACTGAACCTATTTGACTGTCTGTTAAATACTGAACCTATTGGACTGTCTGTTAAATACTGAACCAAAATTGGACTGTCTGTTAAATACTGAACCTTTTTGGGACTGTCTGTTAAATACTGAACCTATTGGACTGTTTGTTAAATACTGAACCTATTGGACTGTCTGTTAAATACTGAACCTATTGGACTGTCTGTTAAATACTGAACCTATTTGGACTGATTACTGTTAAATACTGAACCTATTTGACTGTCTGTTAAATACTGAACCTATTGGACTGTCTGTTAAATACTGAACCTATTGGACTGTCTGTTAAATACTAAACCTATTGGACTGTCTGTTAAATACTGAACCTAGAACCTATTGGACTGTCTGTTAAGTACTAAACCTATTGGACTGTCTGTTAAATACTAAACCTATTGGACTATTATATACTGAACCTGTTTGACTGTCTGTTAAATACTGAACCTATTTGACTGTCTGTTAAATACTGAACCTATTTGACTGTCTGTTAAATACTGAACCTATTTGACTGTTTGTTAAATACTGAACCTATCGGACTGTCTGTTAAATAGTGAACCTAGAACCTATTGGACTGTCTGTTAAATACTAAACCTATTGGACTGTCTGTTAAATACTGAACCTATTTGGCTGTTAAATACTGAACCTATTTGACCGTCTGTTAAATACTGAACCTATTTGACTGTCTGTTAAGTACTGAACCTATTTGACTGTTAAATACTGAACCTATTGGACAGTCTGTCAAATACTGAACCTATTTGACTGTCTGTTAAATACTGAACCTATTGGACTGTTTGTTAAATACTGAACCTATTGGACTGTCTGTTAAATACTGAACCTATTTGCCTATTTGACTATTAAAGACTATACCTGATTCAATATGACAAGAATGCCGTTCTTCAATTGGTGATAGTCGATACATATGTTGATCTGGAGCTTCACTATGACGTCTTATTTCACCGTTCTCTAACACCGGTTCCAGTCTATGATTGGTTGAATCAATATACATGTGACCATCCTGAAAAGTTGAATATTTAGTTAGTGTTATTACATTTTTATCAAAATACTGCACTCTGTGTATAAAGCAGGCCAGTAACCTCAAGTTCTATCATTGTTAGACCTGTACTGTTACAGATATCCTCCCCACTCATGCAAATGTCAACTCTTATTTGTACTTTCAGTTTCGAGATACACATTGATATACGTTCAACAATGTCACAAACAATTCACCTACACAATACGTTATTATATTTTGGACATAAATTACACCGATACAAAGGAAATGATAGGCCTGTTCACATTTCATGTGCAACATACAAGTTTTTTAAAAAGGCCTATGGTTCGTTATATTCGGTTTTTGGATTATTATATATCCAGAAAAACTGGAAATGTACACAAAAATATCGCAGAATTAGTCAAAATATTACCTTAAACTAGGGATTTTACTTTCTAATTCTGAGTCTCAAGAATTCATTAGTCGCACGAATGGCGAACCGGTACATTTAACAAACATAGATTCAAATTATCACGTTGCTTAGTCACGTTGCCTAGTCACGTTAAAGTTTAGTGAAATTTTTAAACACTTTTCAAAACGTGCAGTATTATTTTATAAAGTCGTCAATTAACTTCAAGGCCACGTGTACATCCTGTTGAGAATCTGAGAGGCTGGTGAGTAATTGTCAAGCCTGCCTCATCCCCGAGGTTAAGTATGTTGGGGTAGGCGGTGGTGATTGTTAAACAATCGGATGAAAGGGAAAACGATTTCTATGACAAAAATCAAACCCCTTAATCGTTGACGGTACCGTGTTGTTTGAGCCCCCAGAACAATGACACCACTTATTAATCCCCCCACTTCATATTTTCACAAATTAAAAACAATATACAAAATATATAAAATAAACAAATTTATAATTTCGGTACATTTCATCCCGAAAAAACCGAATGTGTCCGAAAGCACCGAATCAATTTGACCTTTTGAGATTTATTCTAAAGTGAACCATCTAAGGCTTTCGACAATGAACCGTAAATAGAGTCGATATTGAATTCAGCCTCGACTACTGACTAGACAACTAGCACAGTGATATTATTTTAAAGGTCAAATTGGACTTGAACCTTTGGTCATTCTATAAAACATAATAAGATGAAGGTTGAACAGAATCTACAATATTCTAAAAGGAATAATGCGTCTTAATTTTACACCTGGCCAATAAGAGCATAATTTTTATGCCATAAATCATATAACAGAATGCTGATATAATCCGATATAAAAAAAACTTAGTAATTATCAATGAAAATGCTATTGATTATTTCTGATAAATCACACAACAGAATCCTTATAGAATCTGATAAATCAAAAAAACTTAGTAGGCCTAATTATCAATAAAAATGCTATAAATTATTTCTAACTAATTACATAGTTTTGTGAGTTTTCAGGATTTTATAGGGATTCTGTTACTTTATGACACCAGGTAATTTCACTGTTGAATATATACTCATATTGACCATTCTTGAGAACTTCAATCTTATGTCCATTCGAACACATAGTATCACTTTGAAAAGGGCTTAAAGACAATTCTATGTAAGAAATCTTGGATCAGGATGTATGAGGACATCTAGTTCTTGAACAAATCTATACAAACAGTTGACAAAACCAACTGAACACAGTTATTTAGATAACAATGACTTTATTAAATAACTTGCAACGTTTCGACGAAGTTACTTCCGCCTTTATCAAGGTATGCTTGATCATTGATTATCATTGCTTGATAAAGACGGAAGTAACTTCGTCGAAACCTAGCAAGTTATTTAATAAAGTAATTGTTATCTATATAATTGTGTCCAGTAAGTTATAAAGAAGTTGACAAAACCTTTACTGTTTCTAATTTTTTTTTTCTAATTGCCAAAGATCCACGAAGACCACGCCTATAGCAATAAGTTTATACAACTGAATAAACATAACCAGGCCTTCATATTGAAATTTAAGATGATATCTGATATGAACAAGTCGCGGTCTGATCACTTCGTTAATAATCGAGATTCATTATTTATTGTGGTGTGTTTTTCTGTGTCAGTTTAATGATTGAGGATTGAGCTGGTGTGTGAACCTAAAAGAAAACAAAGAAAGAAACAACTATATTACAAGGATAGCAACTTGGTGTCCTAGTTAAGGATCCTTCCTACCAGCTGATCCTTGGCCAAACCTCTTGGTATTGATCTTTTCTGGATTTTCCGTACACATTATAAAGCTGGGTGGACTGGAATTTTGAGTGAATATGACTTATTCCATCGGGTCAATCGTGATCGGTTCCCACACCGACATAACCATGAAAATGACATGACCAACGCTCTAAACCAACGACGAAAGTGTGAAGACGGGCAGCAATATGTAGTGTCCAATTATGTTAATTTTGACAGGACAGCGATATTATTCGACTGGTAAACAACTGAACAATTTGACGAATAAATCACTTTAAATTAATCTGGCACAAACATCATTTAAAGGAGCGCTCTGTTTTTTTTTTTTTTGCTGTATTCCAAAATATTTTGGGGGTCTCATTTATGAAAATTTTGCACCTAAATCTAACAAAATGTACCCCTGAGTGTATCTTAAGGTTTATTCTAAAAATCCAACCGTTGATATATATTGACAAAAGTATTTTGAAAGATAAACATTACGTATAACTTGAATTCTGCCCCCTTTTAAACAAATCTCAAACCCTTCCAATAGCTTATTCACCAGGATGAACGGAGTCATTATAACTATTGAATGAATCAAGATTTAAAAATATAACTAAATCAACACGAACAGGTTTTTACATACACTTCTATAAAAACCCTCCTATTCATATTGAAATATAAAAACAGTAGGCTATTATATACCTGTACTGAAGCGATAGAGGTCGGTTGGTAGTTTCGTGAGGTCTTCAAATTAACACAATCAATGTCTTATTACGTAAATAAAATAATTCGGAGTTTTACGTCTTACTTGCTAGTACCAAAATCGGTTCGCGAGGCTGGGCGACATGATGCAGTGTGGAATGAAGGTAATTATCGTATCATGTAATAAACCTCAAATCGATCCGAGGGATACTCTACTATAGGGGCACTACCGGTGTAATTTGTCAATCTAATGTTTCGGGGCAGCATGCCCCGCTTTTTGTCCCTACCACCCCTCCCCCTCCTCTACGGGCCTGATTAGACCATGACTGTCAGTGAGTAAGTAAGGAGGGTATATGTTATATAATAGATAAGAAAGATCGATATTCCCACAGTGTATGTGAAAATGAAAACTATTATAAAAACTGTGCATTACGTGCAATAAACCACACCCTTTGAAATTCATAGTTATACACCGCCGGATTATAATCTTATTATAATATCTACTTTATTAATAGTTAATCTAAAGTTTTAATTCCGGTTCATTTAACTAAATTGTTAAAGATAAAGCAGAGTATCCGATACGGTATATACGTTATGGGCTTAACTGAAATAGTAGAAAATAGAAACGTAAAAATATAAGTTATTGTCGTCTAACGTTTAGAAGCATTTCAGTAGTTTATGATCACACTTTTTCATCCTTCTACAACTTTGGAGTAAAGAGGATGTTTATGATAAAGAAGACTTTAATATACGTGGTACAATTTCGGATACGTTTTGAATACGATTTCGCCACGATTGGCTGCGTTTAATAATTGTATCGATAAGTTCACACAAGAGTTTTCGTTATATATTATATTTCAATTTACAGACTGATTTCGTATTTCGTATTAGCATACTAGGTGTAGGATCCTTACAGAATAACCTGACTAACCCATCTCCGCTTCTATTAATATTTCTATATTGGTCACCAAATAACGTTTCAATAAATTGAGGTCATCCCATTTCAGTCTAAGTGAATCATACCCACAGACAATTGTATCGCAGTTTATTATCAATATCATGATCAAATTATTTAAATCAGAATTTCTGCAGGTTAGAATAACCGGACTTGTCCTGTCGTCATTGAAGAAAACCAACTCGATGGTGTGTCTGTGGTCCATAGTAGGGGGAGGGGGCTACTAAGAAGGTTCTTAACCTCAGACATTGGCGCAGAGTCGTGACAGTCGAAACCCAAGTCGAAACGCCACTTAACGATAAAACGTGGAGTGGAGCTACAGGAGTTAGAGTGATGAACGATTTTACATTGTTTCGTATTAAGATTTTGAATTGGTTAGAGTGATGAAACGATTTTGAATTGGTTAGCGATGAACGATTTTGAATTGGTTAGCGTGATGCACGATTTTGAATTGGTTAGAGTGATGAACGATTTTGAATTGGTTAGCGTGATGAACGATTTTGAATTGGTTAGCGTGATGAAAGATTTTGAATTGGTTAGCCGATGAACGATTTTGAATTGGTTAGCGTGATGAACGATTTTGAATTGGTTAGCGTGATGAACGATTTTGAATTGGTTAGTGTGATGAACGATTTTGAATTGGTTAGCGTGATGAACGATTTTGAATTGGTTAGCGTGATGAACGATTTTGAATTGGTTAGGTGATGCACATTTTGAATTGGTTATGTGATGAATTGGTTAACGTGATAACGATTTTGAATTGGTTAACTTAGATGAACGACTATTGGTGAGATAACTGTAACTGGACATAGAGTAACTATGGCAATCATTGAAATCATTCTTCACAAATCATACAAACTAAAGTACGAATAGATTTTATTTTAATAAGTTTAAAAAACATTAAATTTCATTTAAAATTCTTTAAAAGTTAATATTGACATAGACCCGGATTGTGAAATGTTTTCAATTGAAACTTCGTGACAGAGGGTTCTTACCTAATATTGATTTTTTTTCTTTATAAAACGATTGAAATAATTTGCAAACCTGCACTAAATAGGATACAGTTATACTGGAAATGGGTTGGGTTTATTGGTCATGTTTTTTTTAAAATTTACTTCCTTCTTAGGAAAAGCTTTTATCACCCAGTCCCACTTTGTTTGTGCATAGTAACGACCAGTCTGGATGTCGCTGACTAAACTAGTTTAGACGAATTTATTAATTTGAATCCACTATGGTAGATAGAAATTGCAGCCACTTGAATAAGCTACTTGAGTAATGAACTAAGGATTTATTTAAGTCGAAAGATTATAGATATTTCAATAAGACAACATGAATAGTGGGTTTACGAGCCTTGTGATATTTTCTTTACCTGAATATTATATAAAACTACACGTCATGATTCCCCACTCTGACTGGCCTTTGATGGAAATGAAAAGAATAAAGAGGTAAAGAAAAGATTAAAATTTTGAACACAATCTATAAACGTTTCTTGGTGGTTAACAAGCGAGACGAATGAACCTAGCCGGAGAACATTAACCCTAAAACCTATTTTAGATATACGAACATTTAATTATAAACACACGATTTATTTATTTTAAAAAAAAACTTAAAATTATACCACTCCCCGCCCCCAACCCCTGCCTGTGCTTTTGTAACGTTTCAATTAGTATAACGTTACAACCATTACTCCCTAGATTGTTAAATAACACGAGTTTAAAATGAAAACGAAAAAATATCTCATTTCAAGTTTACGTTATCGAAGGACCGAGGAAAGTACCCGAGATATTTGTACAATTGCAAGCTGATAGACATTGTTAGAGGGTCAACTGACCACTGTTGCGACCTACATTGTAATAATAATATAGATATATTTAATAATAAACTATCGGATGTCTATTAGTCTAGTAGTATAAATGCTGGTGTAAACGAATCATCAGGTTAAAATACATTTCTAACTCAGACAGAAAGACATCACCTATAACAATATTCAGTATTAAGTAGAAATATTGGTTAAATAATTCCGTCTTCAGTTGTTTTTGAATAAATTTAAAGAAGTCACAGAAATGGTTCATATATCGGTAATAGTAAGGAGGTGATGGCAATGATTTAAACTATTAACGTATGGAACCTGTAGGAAGTTCATGTAAAGAACACAAGATATATGTATATACTAATTCTGAATTTATTACATACTATGTTTTTAAAACACAACCAAGGTAAAAATACCGGACTTGATTGCCTTTTTTATCATTTGAAGAATCTATGTTATTTTTACCCCGAGGCTGTCCTTGGGACAATTGAATTCATTCTAGAGAAATTACCAACGTATGAGTCCCAAATTTTGTAATACCCATAATCCACGTCTGTGTTTATTTGAGGAAACATTGGCTTAGTTTGTAGCGAGTTGCCCCGTGTTGGTGATAACGAGTATATTAATACAGTAATAAAGAACCATATACGACTCACCATCGTCCAATACCAGTCGGTTCCATTGATTCTATTAACACACCGGATCAGAACTGAAGCACCATTCTGTATATCGAGGTACATTGCGGAATCCTGCAATAATTCAATCAACTGGCTGGAAAATTCATAGATTTTTCATGTACATAGATTCATATATAACAAAAATAATTTATTATATAACAAGAAACACTATTATAGATATACTACTTCTCTTTAATTTAACCAACGTTTCAATTCACATACAGGAATCTTTATCAAGTTATACAATAATAGATATAGTAACTTTAGATAAATAAGACCACTATTATAGATATACTACTTCTCGTTAATATTTAAACCCAAAGTTTCAATTCACATACAGGAATCTTTATCAAGTTATACAATAATAGATATAGTAACTTTAGATAAATAAGACCACTATTATAGATATACTACTTCTCGTTAATTTAAGCAATGTTCCAATTCACATACAGCAATCTTTATCAAGTTATACAATAATAGATATAGTAACTTGAGATAAATAAGACCACTATCATAGATATACTACTTCTCCTTAATTTAAGCAATGTTCCAATTCACATACAGGAATCTTTATCAAGTTATACAATAATAGATATAGTAACTTTAGATAAATAAGACCACTATTATAGATATACTACTTCTCCTTAATTTAAGCAATGTTCCAATTCACATACAGGAATCTTTATCAAGTTATACATTGAATAGTAACTGAAAATAGACACACATTAATTCTACTTTCCCATGTAAAATACAGGAATCTAGTTATAAGTTTAAAACTGAATAGTAATAGATAATGACCATGTCCTATTGGACCTAATTCTGACCAATGTAAAATAAAGGAATCTATGTTTGTCTCTATAGACTAGAATGTTAGATAGGACCATGTCCTATTGGACCTAATTCTGACCCATGTTCCAATAAAGAGCTATGTTTGTCTCTATTGACTGAATGTTAGACAGGACCATGTCCTATTGGACCTAATTCTGACCCATGTAAAATAAAGAGTCTATGTTTGTCTCTATGGACTGAATGTTAGATAGGACCATGTCCTTGTGTATTGGACCTAATTCTGACCCATGTAAAATAAAGAGACTATGTTTGTCTCTATAGACTGAATGTTAGACAGGACCATGTCCTATTGGACCTAATTCTGACCCATGTAAAATAAAGAGTCTATGTTTGTCTCTATGGACTGAATGTTAGACAGGACCATGTCCTTGTGTATTGGACCTAATTCTGACCCATGTACAATAAAGAGTTTATTACTATTATATCTACCTGGTGATGTCGATAATATTCAGTTTTATATCTGGGAACATCATCTTGAAGAGTCAGAGAATAAACTGGTAAATTAATATTAAAATCGTCATTTCTAGTGAGGTGAAGAAGGTGAGCCCGAGGTTGATGTTCGTCAATTATGAAATCTAATTCAGTTGGAAGGTGACATTCTTTTGACTCGGTGTTCTGGTGGAGACGTACAAAAACTTCCTTTTCTGCAACAAAGAAACGATACAATTCTTAAAAAAAAAACAATTTGAAAAGCAAAAGAAATTACAACAAGACAATGAAACGGATAAATCATTTCAGAATAAAAAACAAGAATTTTTTTTATTTAAGAAAATATCGGTTCTTCCGTGATTTGCAATTACTGACTTTATTTCATTTATAACGGAAATAGTACGACGATTATTTCTCTTATTTAAAATATTGTATGGTTTGTAGCAACTCGTGAGTTCTTGTTGTCATGCAATGTTAAGACGAAGTACGGACAGGGAATATTAGTCCCCACAAGGTGATCTAGTTATTTTAGATATATATCCGGAAGGGGGGGGGCGGACAGGGTGTGTTAAAGAAAGGGGGCGTTAAGACAGGTGGAGGTTGTTTCTTGAGAACGTTTTCTGTATGTGTAATGAAACGTTACCTGTATGTGTAATGAGATGTTACCTGTATATGTAATGAAACGTTACCTGTATGTGTAGTGAAATGTTACCTGTATGTGTAGTGAAACGTTACCTGTATGTGTAGTGAAATGTTACCTGTATGTGTTATGAAACGTTACCTGTATGGGTAATGAAACGTTACCAGTATGTGTAATGAAACGTTACCTGTATGTGTGTTACCTGTGTGTGTAATGAAACGTTACCTGTATGTGTAATGAAACGTTACCTGTATATGTAATGAAAGGTTCCCTGTATGTGTAATGAAACGTTACCTGTATGTGTATTTAAACGTTACCTGTATGTGTAATGAAACGTTACCTGTATGTGTAATGAAACGTTACCTGTATGTGTAATGAAACGTTACCTGTATGTGTAATGAAAGGTTACCTGTATGTGTAATGAAACGTTACCTGTATGTGTATTTAAACGTTACCTGTATGTGTAATGAAACGTTTTTGATATATATAGTCTATATCCATAATAATTGTTGTCTCTTAAAGTTTACAGAATATTGAAATAAGTTTTACAAACACAAACTATTTTAGCATTTAATGATACTTAAAAATAGGAATGAATAATGAAATACCGTGATCGTTCCACTTGACAATTCTCAGAATCACCAAACAAAGGGAAGTAACTACTGGAAATTCCTGCTAGTAAGATACAGGTTTGATTTTATAATATATAGAAAGGAGATTTATTTTATTATGAAAGTGCTTATTTATAGAAAGTGCTTATTTATAGAAAGTGCTTATTTATAGAAAGTGCTTATTCATAGAAAGTGCTTATTTATAGAAAGGAGATTTATTTTATTATGAATTAGTCCGGGTAAGTTGCAGGAGTTGTAATAAGTTTTTAACTTGTTTAAATAATTGTTTATTAAATATATAGTGATAAATATATAGTAGTGATAAATATATATATAGTGTTTATTTGTAGTGATAAATATATACTAGTGATAAATATATACTAGTGATAAATATATAGTAGTGATAAATATATAGTAGTGATAAATATATACTAGTGATAAATATATACTAGTGATAAATATATGGTAGTGATAAATATATACTAGTGATAAATATATAGTAGTGATAAATATATACTAGTGATAAATATATAGTAGTGATAAATATATACTAGTGATAAATATATACTAGTGATAAATATATAGTAGTGATAAATATATGGTAGTGATAAATATATGGTAGTGATAAATATATAGTAGTGATAAATATAGTAGTGATAAATATATGGTAGTGATAAATATATAGTAGTGATAAATATAGTAGTGATAAATATATAGTAGTGATAAATATATAGTAGTGATAAATATATGGTAGTGATAAATATATGGTAGTGATAAATATATAGTAGTGATAAATATAGTAGTGATAAATATATGGTAGTGATAAATATATAGTAGTGATAAATATAGTAGTGATAAATATATAGTAGTGAGAAATATATGGTAGTGATAAATATATGGTAGTGATAAATATATAGTAGTGATAAATATAGTAGTGATAAATATATGGTAGTGATAAATATATAGTAGTGATAAATATAGTAGTGATAAATATATAGTAGTGATAAATATATAGTAGTGATAAATATATGGTAGTGATAAATATATGGTAGTGATAAATATATAGTAGTGATAAATATAGTAGTGATAAATATATGGTAGTGATAAATATATAGTAGTGATAAATATAGTAGTGAATTATAGTAGTGGAAATATAAGTAGTGAGAAATATATGGTAGTGATAAATATATACTAGTGATAAATATATTAGTGTAATATTTGTGATAATATATAGTAGTGATAAATATAGTAGTGATAAATATATGGTAGTGATAAATTTTACTAGTGATAAATATATAGTAGTGATAAATATATAGTAGTGATAAATATAGTAGTGATAAATATATAGTAGTGATAAATATAGTAGTGATAAATATATAGTAGTGATAAATATATACTAGTGATAAATATATACTAGTGATAAATATATACTAGTGATAAATATATACTAGTGATAAATATAGTAGTGATAAATATACTAGTATAAATATATGGTAGTGATAAATATATATGTGATAAATATAGTAGTGAGAAATATATAGTAGTGAGAAATATATTAGTGATAAATATAGTAGTGATAAATATAGTAGTGATAAATATAGTAGTGATAAATATATACTAGTGATAAATATATAGTAGTGATAAATATATAGTAGTGATAAATATATAGTAGTGATAAATATATAGTAGTGATAGATATATACTAGTGATAAATATAAAGTAATGATAAACAATAGTTGTGATAAATAGATAGTAGTGTATTTTAGTGTCTCTCGGATTAACTCAGAGAGGGGCAAATCTAGGGGTTCAGCCTTGAAATTCCGCAATTAGTCATGTCCGTCCTTTTTTAATTTTTGTTAATCTTTAGAAACAGTCAATCATGACTTGTTTCTACCTATCCAATTATTTTACTATCTTAAACCTCCTGTAAGTCTAATACAGGAAGGTGTAATTGTATTAACAAATCGTCTTTTAAACGTGTTCTGTTTTATTTTTGCAATACCAAACTACGTATACTTCTTACATGCGTACTTTCTTTTCACACTATTCTTGTTGTATCGTGTACTACCTACCTACCGCACCCTTAGTATTGTACATTATAACACTATAATAATCGTGTCCTAGCCGCGCCTACAGTAAGACAGTAGCTTTGTTAAAAGCGTTACACTGTAACCCTATATTTATTTGTATATCTCAAGTTTAAAATATCCGCATTTAACATAAAGGTGTGGTGGATGTAGAATAACAGTTTATTTCTATAGGATTATAGGGTTTTGTAGATTTAATCTCTTGACTTAGAGACCGTTCACTTTGTCCCTTTTATATCTTAAAAGTCAAACAACCTTACAAACTTTCATGTCCAACTTGCTACTTTCTAACACACACGAAACTACGTATGGTTCATTACATAGAAATAACACACACGAAACTACGTATGGTTCTTACATAGAAATAACACACACGAAACTACGTATGGTTCTTACATAGAAATAACACACACGAAACTACGTATGGTTCTTACATAGAAATAACACACACGAAACTACGTATGGTTCTTACATAGAAATAACACACACGAAACTACGTATGGTTCTTATATAGAAATAACACACACGAAACTACGTATGGTTCTTACATAGAAATAACACACAGAAACTACGTATGGTTCTACATAGAAATACACACACGAAACTACGTATGGTTCTTATATAGAAATAAACTCACAAAACTACGTATGGTTCTTATGAAATAATACACACGAAACTAGTATGGTTCTTACATATACCGAACTATATTTCTGACAAAATAAACACAGAAACTACGTATGGTTCTTATATAGAAATAACACATCAATAGACTACATATGGTTCTTATATAGAAATAACCACACAAAACTACGTATGGTTCTTAATGAAATAACACAAGAAACTATGTATGGTTCTTAAAGAAAATAACACACACGAAACTATGTATGGTTCTTACATGGATAATATCACGAAACTAGTATGGTTCTTATATAGAAATATCACACACGAAACTAGTATGGTTCTTACATAGAAATAACACACACGAAACTACGTATGGTTCTTACATAGAAATAACACACACGAAACTACGTATGGTTCTTACATAGAAATAACACACACGAAACTACGTATGGTTCTTATATAGAAATAACTCACAAGAAACTACGTATGGTTCTTACATGGAAATAATACACACAAAACTATGTATGGTTCTTACATGGAAATAACACACACGAAACTATGTATGGTTCTTACATGGAAATAATACACACACGAAACTACGTATGGTTCTTATATAGAAATATCACACAAGAAACTATGTATGGTTCTTATATAGATATACCACACATGAAACTACGTATGGTTCTTATATAGAAATAACACACACAAAACTACGTATGGTTCTTACATAGAATTAACAGACACGAAACTATGTATAGTTCTTATATAGAAATAACCCACACGAAACTATGTATGGTTCTTACATAGAAATAACACACACGAAACTACGTATGGTTCTTATATAGAAATATCACACATGAAACTATGTATGGTTCTTACATAGAAATAACACACACGAAACTACGTATGGTTCTTATATAGAAATAGTAGATTATTAGTAGATAAACATAACTTATATAATCAAATAAATCTGAAAAACTAAAACTTAATTTATTATTGAAAAATTTATAAAGTGTTTTTCAATAAAAAAAATTGTTTTCTAGATTTTATAGGGATTCTGGGCCACACACGAACACAACCATTTGAAATCGCTGCCTTTAATTTTTAAAAGGGCTATTGAAAGCTATTTCGAAAATTAACATGTTTAATGTATAAAATTCCAAAAATTTTAATTCGGAGATTATTTTGTTGGAGCTACCATCGAGTTATTATAATTGATATATGTTTTACAAAGAAACTCGGCGAAGCGAAGCGGAATGTATTAGATTGATCCTTCAAACTAATCGAAATAAACTAAAGCTTACAAATTTAATATAGAAATATCTTAAGATTCTATGTTCAATTGAAAACCATTTATTTATATTTTATCAAACCCACTTAATAATATGATAGAAAAAAACCTTGAGAAAAGCGACACAACCTTCAAATTTCAATACTAAATTATGCTCGGATGTAGCTAGATTTTGTTAATCAACGATGGATTCTGGATTTCGTGTGAGAATACTTCATCTACATTATCTAGGTTCAGATGATTAGATCACACTTCTCATGCAACATTTCCTTGATATCAAAACCATAAAATGTGCAATAAAATATAATATATAGGATATCAACGGTACACTATTTGAGCAGCACCGCCAATGCCTCTATGTTATAGCTTGGCTAAAATTCTCCCATATAACAGAGATTTGTATCCTTATACAGTATACCTGGCTGTATATATCCAAATGGCTCTTGAAATCCAGTTCAATGAAGATCAAGAGAAAATTAATGTACGAAAACAAAATATTGCCAATATTTATATATAATATCTGAATGGTATTAAGATTTTATCTGTTTCTAGCTACAATCTGATATAAAAAGGATACTGTGTCTTAGCATAACATATAATTTTATTTCTCTAGTGGTCAATATGAGTAAATATTCATCAGTAAACTTACCTGGTGTCATAAATTAACAAAATCCTTTAAAATCTCGAAAACTCACAAAATAAGTAATTATTTGAAAAACGATTAATCAATAAATATAGCGTTTTTCAATAATCAAATTCATCTTTATGTATGATTAATTATTTTTTTATATTTATTTAATAATATTTTATGTTATATATGGCAGCAGATATATTGGCTGATGAATATATATAGTCTTATTGGCCAAGTTTAAAATTTTAACATTTTATGTTTATTCTAAGACACAGTATTCAATTAAGGGTACTGGGATACATATTTTAAATCATCAGACTCTCCACCCCCCTCCCCTCCCCATCCCTTATAGAATACAAAGGAGAAACGTGATTAACATATTTAGTTATGAGTTATAGATAAATTAATAATTTTGATGATAATATAAATAAGGGTATTAAAGGGAAAAACATTACAAAAAAAAAGTAGGCCTATTTGAATTAAATTTTAAAAAATACTATTTCTCATCAACAACCTTCTTTACCTCCTGTGTTAGATATTTCACCTCAATAAGATCAATATATTTCAAAAATAGAATTAATAATATTAACTCATTAATATGCCGTCTTTCGACCTTGATTTTCTTTTATAAACAATTTGTATAGAATATCCTGTGAACGGTCAGTCAAATGACCAATACAATATTGGGCATTCATTTATAAAATAACCCTGACCAACTCTTTATTTTCTATCTGACCGGTCCGATATTGTATTCTTATATTTAATTTGTGTATCAAAATAACTCTCTATTGAACGAACATGGTAAAATCATCTAGTCTATTCATATATACAACGTGGATGGTAATTTGATGTTGTTGATATGACTGTTATTAAGTGTTACTAATCTTTATAGTTCTGAAGGATCGGGTCCTAATCATCATACACATATACATACTGTTAGATATACGTTATAATATTTGATTATTCCAAATACGAAAAAATTGGAGGAACGGTATTTTGCCATAACTTCATATAATGAGGTTATTGCCATAACGTTATTTAATAAGTTTATTGCCATAACGTTATATAATGAGTTTATTGCCATAACCTTATATATTGAGTTTATTGCCATAACGTTATACAATAAGTTTATTGCCATAACGTTATATAATGTGTTTATTGCCATGACGTTATATAATAAGTTTATTGCCATATCGTTATATAATGAGTTTGTAATGAGTTTATTGCCATAACGTTATATAATGAGTTTATTGCCATAACGTTATATAATGAGTTTATTGCCATAAAGTTTTATAATGAGTTTATTGCCATAAAGTTTTATAATGAGTTTATTGCCATAACGTTATATAATGAGTTTATTGCCATAACGTTATACAATAAGTTTATTGCCATAACGTTATATAATGTGTTTATTGCCATAACGTTATATAATAAGTTTATTGCCATACCGTTATATAATGAGTTTGTAATGAGTTTATTGCCATAACGTTATATAATGAGTTTATTGCCATAACGTTATATAATGAGTTTATTGCCATAAAGTTTTATAATGAGTTTATTGCCATAAAGTTTTATAATGAGTTTATTGCCATAACGTTAAATAATGTGTTTATTGCCATAACGTAATATAATGTGTTTATTACCATAAAGTTATATAATAAGTTTATTGCCATACCGTTATATAATGAGTTTGTAATGAGTTTATTGCCATAACGTTATATAATGTGTTTATTGCCATAACGTAATATAATGTGTTTATTACCATAACGTTATATAATGTGTTTATTGCCATAACGTTATATAATGTGTTTATTGCCATAACGTAATATAATGTGTTTATTACCATAACGTTATATAATAAGTTTATTGCCATACCGTTATATAATGAGTTTGTAATGAGTTTATTGCCATAACGTTATATAATGTGTTTATTGCCATAACGTAATATAATGTGTTTATTACCATAAAGTTATATAATAAGTTTATTGCCATACCGTTATATAATGAGTTTGTAATGAGTTTATTGCCATAACGTTATATAATGTGTTTATTGCCATAACGTAATATAATGTGTTTATTACCATAACGTAATATAATGTGTTTATTGCCATAACGTAATATAATGTGTTTATTGCCATAACGTAATATAATGTGTTTATTACCATAACGTTATATAATAAGTTTATTGCCATACCGTTATATAATGAGTTTGTAATGAGTTTATTGCCATAACGTTATATAATGTGTTTATTGCCATAACGTAATATAATGTGTTTATTACCATAACGTTATATAATGTGTTTATTGCCATAACGTTATATAATGAGTTTATTGCCATAACGTTATATAATGTGTTTATAGCCATAACGTAATATAATGTGTTTATTACCATAACGTTATATAATGTGTTTATTGCCATAACGTTAAATAATGAGTTTATAGCCATAACGTTAAATAATGTGTTTATTGCCATAACGTAATATAATGTGTTTATTACCATAATGTTATATAATGATTTTTTGACATAACGTTATATAATGAAAATAATATGTTTTACTATGTTTTTCATACTATGTGATTATCAAGCATGATAATACAGACTATTACGTAGTTATCATTGTAATAAAAACATCAACATTGACAAGTCACGTTCTAGTTATTTAATTTAAAATAAGGTTTTGTATTTCAAAGTTATAATGTGTTATCAATATATGCATGTACTCCAAAGTCAACCTGGCCTTCCTTAATCACTTGATGAATCATTGGGAAATATCATTAATAAAACAGTTTTTAAAAGCTAAGCATTGTTTTTCTATCTAAATCTAATCTAAAATTGTCAAATACATGCTTCTCTCGTCCTCGTTACTAAGAATATAACAATAGCAGAAAGTCTTTTTAACCAAACACCTTTTTTGCCTAATTTTAGGTCTTAAAGAATATTCACTTATAAAAAGTTAAATAGGTGTCACAACAATATTTTCACGGTATCATTGGAATAAATCAGCAACAGGAAGTATGATTAGGAAGGCCTGAGTTTTTTCAGAAATCGAATGACTTGAAATATCCATCTAGAAATAGTCGAATATATTTTTTTTATTATTTTGTTCCTTCTGACAACTGCAACAATGAAATACAGAGATATCAAGTATTCATTGCAAAGCATTATTTTACCATCCTTGACTTATATCTAACATACGATGGTCCTTGTATAAGAAGAAATATTAAACTTACCAGCTACAGATACAGAAGTCCATAAGAAGAAATATTAAACTTACCAGCTACAGTTAAAGAAGTCCATAAGAAGAAATATTGAACTTACCAGCTACAGTTAAAGAAGTCCATAAGAAGAAATATTGAACTTACCAGCTACAGTTAAAGAAGTCCATAAGAAGAAATATTAAACTTACCAGCTACAGTTAAAGAAGTCCATAAGAAGAAATATTAAACTTACCAGCTACAGTTAAAGAAGTCCATAAGAAGAAATATTGAACTTACCAGCTACAGTTAAAGAAGTCCATAAGAAGAAATATTGAATTTACCAGCTACAGTTAAAGAAGTCCATAAGAAGAAATATTGAACTTACCAGCTACAGTTAAAGAAGTCCATAAGAAGAAATATTGAACTTACCAGCTACAGATACAGAAGTCCATAAGAAGAAATATTGAATTTACCAGCTACAGTTAAAGAAGTCCATAAGAAGAAATATTGAACTTACCAGCTACAGTTAAAGAAGTCCATAAGAAGAAATATTGAACTTACCAGCTACAGTTAAAGAAGTCCATAAGAAGAAATATTGAACTTACCAGCTACAGTTAAAGAAGTCCATAAGAAGAAATATTGAACTTACCAGCTACAGTTGAAGAAGTCCATAAGAAGAAATATTGAACTTACCAGCTACAGATACAGAAGTCCATAAGAAGAAATATTAAACTTACCAGCTACAGATACAGAAGTCCATAAGAAGAAATATTGAACTTACCAGCTACAGTTAAAGAAGTCCATAAGAAGAAATATTGAACTTACCAGCTACAGATACAGAAGTCCATAAAGAGGAATATAAAACTTACCAGCTACAGTTAAAGAAGTCCATAAGAAGAAATATTGAACTTACCAGCTACAGTTAAAGAAGTCCATAAGAAGAAATATTAAACTTACCAGCTACAGTTAAAGAAGTCCATAAGAAGAAATATTAAACTTACCAGCTACAGTTAAAGAAGTCCATAAGAAGAAATATATGACGGTTAACATGGTAGATGCCATCTAAACTAGGTGTGCTAAGCGACTTCTAATCTAATATTAATGCACCTCCAACACAAGTCACTGTGTATATTGGGGTATAAATGCTCGATCGTGTATATCCTATAACTAATGTGTTTGAAAAAGATCCTTTATACACAGGTCTATAATTTGATAAATGGGCCCTTATTAAAAAAAAAACAACACCGTAGCCTATTTTTAGAATGTTAATAGAAAGCGGACACGAGTTAATTTCTATACCGGTATTCAATAATCCAGTTTATATTCTTATGTACTCGGATTTTATACAAAAGGTCTTCCAAAATTTAAAATTGAAAAAGGACATAAAAAATAAAATCTATTAAAATTTATTCACGATTTATGTTTGCTATTTTGCCAAATTATATAGCGTTAAGCACGAAAAATGAAAATATATTTAATATACAGTTAGACCTTCGTCCCGAATAACTAAAACATAAAATGAAAGTATGGAAATATCTGATCGTGTTATAATGTCACGATTAATAGTATTGGGATCTCTTTATAACTTGCAAAAGCAATTTGTTTGATAAACATTTTAATAAAATTTTGTATAGATTACAAGTAGATATTAAAGCTTGGTGGTTTCAATGCAAGTGAATAAGGTGGAGTTACTTCCCTTTGTATAACTTCTCTTTCTATAGAAACATACAGTTGAAAGACATTGTAAACCGATTTTCTAAATTTTATATGTGTATCTGAGACACTCACAGGCGGGCCGTAACCAGCTCTATGTGCCAAGGGGGAGGGGGCGACCACATTACTTGTAGGAAAGGGGGGGGGGGGGTCAGTAAAGAATTCAGGGATCGTACAAAAGAAAATTAGTTAAGGGGTTGTGGGATGGGGGGGGGGGGCTGGGTTGGGTGATTAAAGATTAAATAACCAACTGTTTTATTAATAGAGAATACATTGTTTAAAAAAGTGTTTTAATAACCTTATATGAATAAATTTATACACATTAATAAATACAGTTTGATAAGTTTACTATATACATGTGATAAACCTTAGTCTGGCTGGTTACTTCTGATGTTGATGGCTTCATGAAGTCTCCTGGTTTTATCAATATGCTTATTGATTGTCAGTATGTTGGTGTTATCAAAGTTGACTTCAACTTCAACTACGTTGCTTAAACTTTAACCAGTGATTGTTGTTCCATAAAGCTGTCTACATATTGTACCCACAATTGCTTAAGGTGCTTCGGAACCTTGCAATAAATGAGCTGAGTCCAAAAATATTGCAAAAGTTATTTCAGTTGCAACAAGTGGCCACCTTGGATACAAAAGCTCAAAATATGCACATAAACACCAAAAACCAAATTTTGTGAACGTTTCCCTTTAAATCATCAAATGCACTGAATGACCCCAGCTTTTTAGTCTGAAAATAAGACAAAACTAGAACTGTGAACAGCTCCGAGCGTGGCAACTATGCGTTATCCCATGGATTTCGAACATTTTGAAACTTCTAACCTGCTAGCTTTCAATTCCGGTACTTTTCAGCCTACAATTGTAAGCGTAAACCTTCTGCTATAGAGGCAATTTTTTCTACTATAAGTTTCTACTATCAGTTCCTTATTAGATTTTTGTACATGTCTAAGATTTCGGTAGGATATTTACATAAATTCCAAACCAAATTTTAAGTAGGTAGTAAGATGACAATTTGTCATGAAATTTAAACTCTCTATATTCAAATTTAAACATTATTTTGTAACTTTGGTTGTAATTAACATAGAGAGAAAATTCAAGCTATGTGATAATTTTCTTATTCACAGCTTTATAAAGAGATATTTTTTGAATTTGTATGCAAAAATTTTACAAAAAAATAAATGTTATTAGGGTTATCAGATTATATCATTAGATTAATTACGTATTTCGACTTTGGCGAAAACGTATTGTAATCGTTCGGATTATTGCAGTGCGTTCATCGAACGCACTGCTTTGTTTTCGAAATTTTTTTTTTTTTTTTTTTTTTTTTTTTTTTTTTTTTTTTTTTTTCGAATTCTTCCCAGAGCGCCCAGCCAAAACTACATATGCTATGAATTCACTCTTTCGATTTTCTTGTCGTACTCGTGAAAGTAATGTTAATGAATGTAATTTGATGCATTTTTTGTAAACAGGAAATGACGTAGCGCATTCCAAAGTTTTTCTTTGTTTTTCAATTTGCGGCTTTATTTTTCATCCAATGTTGATCGTTCTTTTTTAGATAACTACATTGAACTTAGTTCTAAAAGATAGGAAATTGAGAATTAAACATTTCCCAACTTTGTCGCTGACTTTTTGAATTTTGAATTTTTAGCATTTTTTTACTTCTACAGTTTTCTTTCGATCGACTTGAAAACTTACAGATATATAGACATTTTGATTGCGAACTATAATTAATTTTCAAAATTTCGATATCATTTCCGGTTTTGAAGTTATTTGCTTTTAAAGTTGAATTTTGCACTTCCGGAATATTGAAGATATTTAAAAAATTTCTTTTGCAATTAGCTACAATTGTCTATTAAATGATGCTAAATTAAAAAAATCCGAACCGGAAGTAACGGATCAGCCGCCATCTTGATATGACTAATTTTTGTAAAACTCAAAATGGGGCCTTAGGGTTAAATCTAATTTGCATAATTTAAGATTTTGTAAAAACATTCAACGATTGCGAAAAAAAGTATGGGAAGGGATTTTTGAATTTCGCTTTTGCTTTTCTTTTATTTCCGGTTGAAATTTTCCAGTAATTGTCAAAAATTTAAAAGGTCATATTTCGCGACCTTGACCTTCGGTGACCTTTTGACCTGAACAAAAGTTATTGCCCTTGATTATATCTACCCAATGGTATGTTCACTTTTGTTGTCCGATGTTTACTTCCGGTTTTGCAGCCTATTGAAAATCATGAATTTTAACTTTAAAGAAGCTCTATCACGTGACCTAATTTACATAGGACAGAATTTCTTACATATTCCTTTTACGCTTAATGTCATCTTCCCATTAATATATCAAACTTGGTTTTTTAGTCAAAATTGCGCGTTTAAAAATTTCAAAATTTTGTAATTTCAACTATACTAACTGTGCGTGTTTTTCTTTAAATCGAAATAGGGTCTCGGGGGATAATTCGATTTGTGTTATTTTGATGTATTTAGAATCTATAACCGATTGCCGAAAATATATGGAAACCGATTTTTGAATTTTGATTTTGATTTTGATTTTTTTAAAGATTAAAATTTTTAATAACTTTGAAGGGTCGTATATTGTGACGTTGACCTTTGACGAATTTTTGACCTGTACAAATATGATAGCTCTCGAGATGTTCTATCCAATGATATATAAAGCTTTATTGTAAGATGTATACTTCCGCTTTTATCGCCATTTGAAAATTGCTAATTTTCCATATAAAACAATATGTTTAATGTGTTGCATTTGGGCGACCTACAAGATATAAGTTTCAGCGATCTGAAATTATTTTTTTAGTTTAATCGTTCTACATCCAGTTAAAATGATTCAAAGTTGTTATATATGTTTTTCCTGTTGTGGGTGATGTAAATATTGAATATTTGGAACGAAATTACAACCTTTAGAATTTTAAATTTTATCTCTTATAATTATGCAACAATAATATACAGTTGACTGGAATAATGGTCTAAGGGACGAAACTCTATTCAATATAAATTTTAAAATGTTAGGCCGCGATATTTATGTGGTGTCTCAATGTTATACCCTGGCGACTTAAGACAACTTGAACCATTAGTGACCTTTCGATTTGTATATAGCTTCGACATTGTCTATCCAATGCTATATATATTTTTTTTACGATATCTACTTTTGGTTTCATCGCCATTTGAAAATTGCGAATTTAATATATAAAACAATCTACATTGTATTGGGTATTATTCTCTACGTTTGGGCGATTTACAAATATGAGTTTCGGCGATCCGGATATCTTTTTTAGATTAAACGACCCTCTATCCATTTTTATTATGATTTTAACTTATTATCTATCTTAATTGATGATGAGGGCTAAGGATGGGGAGGGGCAAAGAGGGGAAAGGGGGAAAAGGGGGGTATGGGAGCGTTTGTTATGAAATCAAAATCCATATCTGATGCACATTTTTTTTTATTTTTAAAAAACCCTTTTTGTCTTTTGCTTAACGAACGAATCCCTGGATGGAACGCACTGCTTCAGTGCCGTTAGGCGTACGGCTCTAGTTTTATTTTTTTTTTTTTTTTTTGTAATTCTTGGATGAGTTTGCAGACAAACTGGTAAAAGGTGCAGAAATTCTAAATCTACAGTTGATCTTAGAATGATTTCTATTA
Source organism: Nipponacmea schrenckii (assembly GCA_030562195.1). Lineage (NCBI taxonomy): Eukaryota > Metazoa > Mollusca > Gastropoda > Lottiidae > Nipponacmea > Nipponacmea schrenckii. Next base: position 36,856,693 of record CM060201.1, read on the forward strand.
TCAAATAAAACAAAACCGGAAGTTCTATCTCTGACAGGAAGTGAGAACCGGAAGTTCAGGTTTTTTTGCTTTAGCAAGTTTATTTTCAGTTCGATTTTGACCGGATTTTCAGATTTGAAAACTTCAATGTATTTGTCAACTAACAATTATAGGTTTTATGCAATTAGGTTAAATATTTTACCCACGATTTGCAATTCAATATTCAAGGGTCATCGGCAAAAATTTCAGACCGTGATTTCTCCTTTAATATAAATGGTAAAATTTTGAAACTTTACCAGTTGATAGGCGATATGTTTATAATTTTTGAAAAAATGTGAAAAAAAAAATTCCACTTCCTGTTTAGCCTCAAATGACGTAATTACGTAACTTCCGGTCTATAACTGCTAGGTGAAAAGTGAAAACTGTTTTATAAATAACTTGTCAATAGTAATTGATTTGACCTAAATAATTAGGTCAAGCTGCCATATCGGCCGCCATTTTGAATTTTCGTTACAATTCTTAAATCCGAAATTCAAACACTACTGATAGACCGATTTTGATGAAATTTAGCACATAGATACAATGGATCATTATCTACCTTTTCTTGGAGACCGATTTTCAAATTTCGTATTTTCTTTCGAATTATTTAAATTTCGATTTTTTCAAAATTAGGTCACTTTAACGGGTACGGAAGGTGTGACCCACTTAATCTATGACCTTGAAAATTAGGTCAAATAATATTCAATATATTGTCTACGAGTAGAAATTTTTTAATTTGGCTTACTTAAAAAATTCATAGAGATAAGTGTACTTAAATACAGCAAAAATTGATAATTTTCATATTTTCGCCATCATTAACCGTTACGGAAGGTGTGACCTAATTATTTTATGACTTTGAAAACTAGGTCAAATGATATTCAATATATTGTCTAGATGTAGCTAATTGCAAATTTAGCCTACATAATATTTTAAGGCTCTCGAAATACGTTCATAATTGTAAGCAATTCTAGTTTACTCTTTGGCCACCTGTGTGCGTTGAACCGTGACTAAAGTGGTCAATAGTTCATCTGTGTTTTATAAGACTTATATGTCTGCTACTCTTCACATGCCTGTATTTGACATTTTTTTTATAAAATCATTTCTATTTAAGATACGAACAAAATTCGAACTGATCAATGACAAGCGAATTTACTTCTTTAACTTGATGCATGTTTTGAATTTGAATGGAAATATTTTAAGAAATTACATAATCAGATTAATTTGTTCCCCAGCTCAGTGATTTGACAAGTAGGTGTGAAAATTTAAACCACCAGTTTTACTGACATGTTATATAACAGCCTTTAACACCCTGACTGATCAATTTGAAACAGATTTTATGAAATAAAAAACCCAAAATTGGTATTTATTTTGTTAATTTATCTAAAATTAATGCTTAAATTTTCATGGTAAAACGATCATGTCGCATATCATTTAAGAGACAATTTAATTTGGAGTCCAATGATGTATACCACATTGATGTGGGATGAATATATTTTATGTTAGTACTGGAGTTGTAAAATTTAATTTTGCTTTTTTAAATATGCTTCTGCACTTTTGGCATATATCCTTTATTGAAGAGTTTTGAGGCTATTATAAAACAGAAAATCTCAAGTCAATGTGTTCATAAGGAAATGTAATATTGCCGTTCAAAGTTTCAAAAATGTCAGAATTCGGTTGGCTATAAAACCCAGAAGTTGATATTTTTCATTCAATATTGTCATATCTATAGACAGCTGAGGTCAAGGCCATTCTATATGGAAAATTTCAAGGTCATTGAAGGTGAAGGTCACAAGATATAGAATTTCAAATTTTCAAAAAATTCAAACGGACATAAAATAAATTTATGTTCGAAAATCAAAATTCTGTTTCAAACATCCTTTAGATAAGGGAGCAAGGTTTTGATAGATACCAAAATCATACAAATCGGATAATAAATGACGGACTAATTAAATTTTAAAGAAAATTTGCCATTCTCGGAAAAATGGCGCATGCGCAACTAGCAATTGGAATTTTTTTCTTCTCGAGGGATGCAAATTATTTTGTATAGCTAATATATACTGTTTTTGCTTACATTCTTGAATTACACGGGATGTAGGGTCGCCTGAAATGAGATAAAAAAACCGGAAGTCCCCACGCCCAAACCGAAAGTGATCAAATAATTTTGATGATATATTTTTAATTGTGTTGCGTATCTATCTATATCCTGTAAATTTCAGATCGATCCGAACATTAGAGCCCGAAAGTGTAACATAACCGTCCAAAATTGCAAAATAGTCAGATTTCGGTGGGCTATAAAACCGGAAGTTAATATTTGTCATGCAATATCAGCACATCTATAGACAGCTGAGGTCAAGGACATTCTACATCTCAAATGTCAAGGTCATTGAAGGTCAAGGTCACGAGATACAGAGTTTTAAATTTTCGAAAAATTCGAACGGGCATAAAAAAAATTCAAATTCGAAAATCAAAATTCTGTTCCCAACATTTTTTAGATAAAATATCAAGGTTTCGATAGACACCAAAATCATAAAAATCGGTTAATAATTGGCGGACTTATTAAATTTTTAAGAAAATTTGCTATTTTTGAAAACTGCGCATGCGCAACATTCAATTTAATTTTTCTGCATCTCAGGGGATTAAAATCATTTAATATAGCTAAAATATACTGTTTTTGTTTAGAATCTTGAATTACATGGGAAGCAGGGTCGCCCGACATGAGACGAAAAAACCGGAAGTCCCCACGCCCAAACCGGAAGTGATCAAAAAATTTTGATGATGTAGTTTTAATTGCGCTGCCTATCTATCTATATCCTGTAAATTTCAGACCGATGCGACTATTAGGGCCCGAGCTAGCTTGAAATCTTATTTGCATATTATGCAATTAGCCACTTTCGGGTAAGCGAAAATTTCATGTTAGACATTCAATTTTGATTCCAGCCCATATAAAGACCATTGGTGAAAACAGAAATAGTCTATCTTTTTCCGTTTGGGCTAGCGAGCTTCCCAAAAAAAAAAAAAAAAAAAAAAAAAAAAAAAAAAAATAATCCGAACGAAAACAAAGCGTGACAAATTTTATTTGCCACGCAATAACAAATCTCTAACAACAATAATTCTCCACAAATACACATACATAATCCTTAAAAGATACACAGAAGGTAGCTCACACGTTATAGGTACATCACTCCAACCTTAGTTTTCAATAATAGGCACCTATAAGCCACACTTCCTTGATTTTATGGCAAGTGCAACACATGGTAAAGAAAATGGCGGACAATATGGCGGCTCTTCTGTCTGTCAAAAATGACTAAAATGTACACTAATTCCACTGATTTCCAGAACACATACATCCATACACACAAGATTGAAGCTGGGAATCTCTTCTCTTCGGTAGTACCAAATCGCCTTACACGGATTCAACGATTATCGGTCACTAATACCAATTTTCACATCACGGTTCACATTTGTTGACACGAAGCTTCGTGCTCGATTCATCACATATCCTTGTGCATGGCAATACAACCCAAACAGTTCATATTTTTACGCTGGAAAATAAGCGTTGAGAATAATTGATTAATTGATGCATTTAAAAACTGACTGAAACGAAAACTTTATTTGAAAACATCAAAACCACACAGAAGTCTTTGATGTGCGGAGGTCTTCGTTCATAGGGAGTCAATCGGTATTTCTCAAGAAAAATGTCAACATTGATGAAATGTGAAAGATCGGGAAACTGACATGAGGTTACATTATGCAATCCTTTAACTTTGATGTACATGGAATAATACAATCAGCATAAAAAGGAAATAAATATCTCGAAAATAAAAGAAATTTACCTTCAAACAGGAAACCGTCAATGTAAACATACAGACCACGTGATGGTGCAAGTCTCACAAGTTTTGTTTATAAAGTTTCGAAATTATTCACCGAAATATTTTAATGACATATTTTTATGTAAACGGTGATAATTTACCGAATAAAACATTCATATGTCATTGTAAATTAAAAAAAAAATGTTTTAGTATTTACCACAATATTTACCATAAATGGCATTTGTTTACGGCAGTCCAAAGAGGTCATAAAAATTTTGTTACACCTAAGCCTTGAGTGGACAGATTAGGTCTACATCCTTGCCAATGAGTTACTCCTGTAAACGAACGCAAATTACAGTCAAGCTATATTCAGTTATTAACCTGAACCGTGTAAACTTTCGAAACATCACTTCTTGCAAGTTTTGGAATCATGTGGAATCAGGTGCTAGGCCCCTACGATGGGAACTATAAAATGTGTGGCCTAGGCTAGGGGCCTATCTATAAAAGTGACTTTTGAGTCCACATATAACTCAATAAGTAAATATGGACCAATGTAATATGAATATTTCTCCAAAACAAGAAATGAACAGTAAGGATTTCTTCCTCAGTTACGAATATGACAATGAGAGAAATTTTTACTTCCAGAGTCTTCCATAGTGATGGTTATTACGTCACCTCTTTGACCACGTGACGGAAGTAACACGATTTCTCCGTGCAGCAATCTATAAAACGGCACGCGACAGCGTATTAACGTGGACTCAGTCTCCGGCAAAAAGGCCAAGAAGAATCACAGAAGAACGAAAAATTAATACACAGAAGAAGCCAAAGCAGGTCGATCCTTACTCTACGTCTGCGATATGGTTTTTACACCATACCTACGTAGGCTTACAGGCAGTCAGCATGGTAGTGTCTTAGCTCGCATCTCTTATACAGGTGAGGAGATTGCTATTCAAAAATGGAAAGGAAACTTCAAAAATTTATGACCAAGGAAAGCTGCATTCCGAAGGAAGATAAGGTTTACACGCCATTACTTTTCACAGATTGCAAGGGGAATCATTTAGAGTTTAGTAGATCTAGGCCCAGATCTGCTACTGCTAGGCCTAATGATAGTAATGATGTTGAAAGACAAATTGTCATTAATTCTAAAGGAGGAAGGACTCCCATGCCCTTGACTATCTGAGATAATCTTGCAGAGGAGATTGGGTTCCAGGCCCCCCTGTGTATGCTTGGATTGGAACCTGTGACTTGACATCCAAGGACAAATCTGGCTTTATCAGTCTTGTATCTTGTGACAATTCATTAGTCAGGGATATAGCTGACAAATATCAGCAGTACCCTTACTTCTCCATATTTCAGTGGAACCAAAAGAGGTACCATAAAGATCCATCAGTTTTCGAAGACCAAGACCGCCAACTGGTAGCTCAAATTTCTCAACTGGACACAATCCTCAGATCTATAAATAATTACATTTGAAGTCATTCTCATTATTTCTACGTGGATCTTTACAGGGTGTCTAAAGCGTGCAGAAAAAGAAGTACCAGTGCAGAATCTGCTCAACCAACAACTCGCCGGTATTACAGCTATTAACTGTACAAGGATGGTATTCACCCAGGCAATTTAATTGGTAAAGTTTGGATGCAGAAGATCGCAGATCAGGCTACCAAAGACTGCTGGATCTAGATTTTTTTTACCACTCTTAGAGTGTTTGAAATTGCAATCATACTGTGAGGGCGTTCTTCGCTGGTGTGGTTGTTTATTACTTTCACTCCTGCATTGGTCAATGAAGTGAAAATCCAAATAGCTGATAAATATATCAACAAATACTGAGACTGGGTATAAGCCCCTAGCAGGATTTTTAAAATAGCAATTTGATTGTACAACTCCTGTTTTGGTTACTTTCTTGTTTATCCTGAATTAGACCAAAAAGCATCATGGCTATCAACTGAGGAAAGAGATACAGAGCATACCTAAGACAACCACATCTGGTTCGAAGTGGTAGCCTACAACATAAACCTCCGTGCTGTATGGGGAAGTATGACGACAGGAAGTGGCAACAGCCATTTGAGTGAATGTATGGGAACAATGGGAATTCCTAGCATGTCTACACATACTTTTTCGTCCATAGAACATGAAATTGGGAAATGGTGGTATGTTCTTATTTGGAAATCTTATTACTTTTGTATTGCCGTAAATTCAGATTTTTTGCTAGGAATTAATATGGAGAACGTAATATCTCTTGCAAAAAGTGAAATCACTACATTATCTTACTGGACTGAATAGTGCCCATACACATCACCATACTATAAAAAAAAAAGTAGTACCGAAAAAAATGGCCGCTTTTCTTTACTGAATTTAGAAGAAATTTAAAGGCCTTTTATTAAAATATCATTTATTTTTTCCAAATTTCACGATTGGAGTGCTGTAGTTTACATATCAGAGCTTGTGTTGACATAAGAAATAGTTATTTTAATGGACATTTTACAGGTGAATTTCTGTTGTTAGTGAATGTCTCAATTTTTTCAAATAAATGGTAATTACACCTTTCAAAAACATTTTTTTTTTATAAAGTTTTATTTAGGTGATTAAACATAATAGGACATCCATATAACACAAAAATGAAATGATAAAAGTCTAATTAAAAAGTTCACTTCAAACATTTTCAACCTATTTTGCAAGGTTCCGAAGCACCTTAATGTGATCTTAACAATTATCAAGACAAAATTGATCTCTTTCAGCTCTAAATAGCAGATTGTGACTGCTTACAGTGTTGATTGAATTATTTTTTTTTAGAATTTTGCAGGAGGTGGGGGGGGGGCGGAAAGATTTTCAGGGGGGAGGGGGTGGGGGCGCCGCCCCCTCTCTGCGCCACAACAGTTTCGAATTTAATTGGCGGAAGGTTATTTCTAAAAATAGTGGTTTTGTGTGCAGTGACAGTCAAGCGGATGTTGATAAAATGTAAAATGTTTACTTTCATTTTGTTTAGTTCAAAATTTTCATGGTCATGCTATATTGGATTTTTGTACAGAAACCAAGTATTGGCCTGGCTTTCATGTGACATATAAGAAAGTTTTCCCGAGATTTCGGGAAAAAGTTCTAGAAGGTTGAATTTTGTGATTTAACATGGAAATAGATGGCAAATGAATTAGTGGACTAAGTCCTTATGTAAGATGAATGAGTTATCCCCCCTCTCCCATTATTGTATACCGAACGGACTCTTTTACCGCGCAAGGATAATCAGTCAGTTCTAAGGTATTCAACCAATCAGCAAACTCTGAAGGAAACCCCTACTCCGTTTAAGCACGAGGATAAACCTAGCTCACGGAAATTTACGGAATTAGCCGACAGTAACCGAATGAATAGATAGCACACTTAAACTTGACCACAGTTCATAAAATAAACCCACATTTACATGTTGTCGTTTATGGTATAATTGTGTTTACATATAATATGCATAAATTGCATTGTTTAATACTATTGTTTTTTATTACATATATACCTTGAAACCTTTATAGCGATAAGACGGTTGTTTGAAATACCTGTCTAATTAACAAACTGTGTACAGTAACATTTGTAGTATTCAAGGAATAAAACTTTTTATTTGTTTTAGGCACTGAAGCAACTGATTTTTGCACCATTCTGATTTTTAAGTTGACGATTGTTGACTAAATCCAATCATTTTATATTTTGCTATTAAAAATCCCTGACATGGCAGTTTCACAGTAGTGGTGTAATAAAACTTTTAGTTTTAGTGGAATTGCAAATGCAATGGAGTTTTACGTCCTACTCTTCTGCTCCTTAAGGGCTTATGAAGACAGACAACGCCATGTAGTGTACAATAAGGGAAATTTTGCCAGGAAAGCGGCATTAGCCTGCTATTTTTGCGACCTCAATTTTTAAGGTGCACAGCCTGTAGCACACGGGGCCTCAGTTTATTTTCCTATCCGAATGCCTAGACGCTTTTTCTATGTCAGCCCCTCCGACCTTCATCACTGACATTCGGAAAAATCCGAAAGCCAATCTCGAACTTTGCCGGGATTGAACCCTGGAGCTTCAGGTTAGCGAGCAGCGTGCAATAAATGACTGATTGAAAATAAGAATGATACAAATCGATAGCATGAGTTGACATAATACACTAATAAGTTTATAAAAACTCGCTACAATCTCTTTAAAGTTTTGACGATAGTGATGATGGATAGGGTGTACATTAATTAACCCAAAACAACCAGTTAAAGGCCAATAGTCACCAAATATCAACATAAAAATACGTTAATAATAATCCTTATTTAAAAATCTCGTATTGAGACATCGTATAGTATATGTTAATAATAATATACAACAATGGACTTTAAAAATGTAATTCATACAATTAACACATTTAAGTTAATTCATAATTATAAATATATTTACAATAACTGCACATAAATTATCTATTAGACAGTGAGTTCAATTCATTCATAATAATTACAACAAATTCACATAAATTTACAAGTTTCGTTTCTTTACTATTAAATAAATTACACATTTTGATAGTCGAAATAGGCCATGTAAGGAAATTAAAGAGATTATTTTAATGTCATTTAGAAAGTGGTGTTGCAAAATTAATTTCGTTATTGGGATTAAACTTTCTTGGTATAGCACAGATTCTAGTGCTGAAAATTGGCCGAGAACGGAACGGGTTCCGAACCAGCGATCTCAGAGTCAAATCGAGCAAAATCGAACAATTGAAAATAGAATGAAACTCATCAAAGTTAATATGACATACTCTATCTTGATAAAATAGATCACAACAAAAGCTGGTAATCAATAATAACGTTAAGTAAAAGATTCTGTTTCTGAATGTAAAATCACATTTAATGTTTGTCTGACCACAAACTGAATTGTGTGTTTCGTTACAATTGAATCCTCTTGTCGTCTATGATCTTACAATAGTGTAAGAAATCTCACGTTCTGTGTCATTTAATATTCAACCAATCAAACCATCGCGTAGATAAAGATTTCGTTACTACTGTGAGATATTCATTGTTAAAAATGAATTAGTATTATCTAACCAAAAATAATGAAATGAAATTAATAATTAATGAAGTTTTTACGTCCTTACCTCCTGCTAATGAGAACACGGGCAATGATGGAAGACATGCAGTGTGCAATGAGGGAAATATTGCATGTACATGTACAGCGCATAAGCCTAATCCTTTTTCGATTTTCAACTTAACGTACTTAGCCTGTAGCACACGGTTTATTGTCCCATCTGAACTACAAGAAGCTTTTTCAGGCTGAAAAATTCGAATGTTCATCTTGACCCTAGCCGGGATTGAACCCTGGACCCTCAGGTTAGCGAGGAATCGTCGAACTCACTGAGTCATTGGGCTTCCCAATGATACTAATACTGCTTGATGATTGGTTGGTATATAATATGACATCCGTGGTCTGAACAGTATTTCTACAAGAATTCGTTAGATCAAGAACACCGAGTGTAATGAATTTTATTTGTTCTTACTTTAATTACGATATTCATTGTTACAAATTAACCTTGTATTGTCTTACCTTGTATTGTGATTTAAAAGAGATATTTTAATCAGATTGATCTTACCAAGTAATCTAATCGGGAAGAACAGTAGGTGACGGTTTGAGGCGTTTCGAGTCAACCGATCAAAAAAATATTATTTATCAGAGACAATCAAATCCAGATCGGCAGATTGGAGATAGAGCTGATCACTTTTAGAGATACCAGACCCTCGGAGGTTTGTGACCACAGAGCCAGTGTTTGCACTATATCTCCACCGATGGTTCACGGATGTGCTCGATGGTACCCATTGCAATCCCCCCTCACCTCCAAAGAAGAACCCCCCCCCCCCCCAAAAGGAAAAAAAAAACAGATCGGGACGAAAATAATACGCGAGGAAATTATTAAAAATGGTTATTATTTGATAAATTATAAAAAAAAGTGTGGTTAGATTCTGATGGGATAGATTTCCTTTAAACCCGAGTTTTGATGGTCATTGAGGATACTGTCAGGTGAACGATTGATTGTCGAGTTGAGTTGTTAGTAGGCTAGTCGTGATAGAAATCAACACTGTATTTATTGTCACTTGGTTTACAAATTCTCTTGTAACTACCACAGTCAAGTTGTTATTATTTTTAACTCGTGTAATGGTATTTTTAAATTAAGTTGACATCACGTCACGTTATTTGGATTTTCTGTTGAAATATTAGCTATATTTGGTTGCTAAATTTACTTTCAACTATCAGTGCTTTTCATTTAAAAAAATTTGGATGAAATACGTTTATCAGTGATAAGGTAAATCAATAGTAGGATAGTGAGAGTCCGTTACACTCCGGACATTCTAGTGCCTTGAATATTGTTTTATATAAACTGTGAATAGATTATGCTGTTTTGTTTGTCCTAAAAATTGCAATTTGTTTTTTCTCGTAAAAACTCTTTACCCATAGTTTGTGATCTAACCGAAAGCGTATTTTGAATTATTAACTAAACGTTAGAGGAGAACCTACTGTTTCCTCAAGTTTCAATCGGAATTTGTGTTTGTCTCTTGACCAAGGAACTATATAGATTAAAGCGTAAAGCGCCGGCATTTTTTTTCAGAGTGTGTTCACGTTTTGTGTTCCTGGATATTGATACGTTTCTTTGTTCGTGTCAGGTATTTATTTCACCAATAATTAGTCGCCAATCAACCCAGGGGTTAATTCTAACAATGTATTAGATGGTTGATACTCCATTTACTTCTTTATTTCATTTCGCATAAAACTCGCAAAACAATAATATATTGGATAAATTTATGATTTGAGAAACGTATTGTGGAATAACAGTTTGCTGCTCTCCAAGAGGAACTATAATATCATACACAAAGAAGATATGACTTCAGTGTAAATACAATAAAACATTTGTGATTAAATTTTCAATGTCATGCGGATACATTCGTTTTTCTCAGCTTTAACATGTCTTCAATTCTTCCTCCAAATTCATTCGGGTAAGTGTCAATTTTTAGTACATCTAAATACCTCACGTTTCTTGGTTGATAGCTGACCTTTTTGTTTCCTCTCTGAGGAACTAGTCAAAGACTATAGGATAAGTTAAGTTATCTGATAGCCAATATTTCCCTCTGATAACCAAGACCTATGATAATTTAATTTATCTGAGAGCCCGTGTTTCCTTTTGATAACCTATGCCTATAATAAGTTAATTTATCTGATAGCCTTTTTTCCCTCTGATAACCTAGGCCTATGATAAGTTAATTTATCTGATAGCCAATGTTTCCCTCTGATAACCTAGGCCTATGATAAGTTAAGTTATCTGATAGCCTTTGTTTCCCTCAGATAACCTAGGCCTATGATAAGTTAAGTTATCTGATAGCCAATGTTTCCCTCAGATAACCTAGGCCTATGATAAGTTAAGTTATCTGATAGCCAATGTTTCCCTCAGATAACCTAGGCCTATGATAAGTTAAGTTATCTGATAGCCAATGTTTCCCTCTGATAACCTAGCCCTATGATAAGTTAAGTTATCTGATAGCCAATGTTTCCCTCTGATAACCTAGCCCTATGATAAGTTAATTTATCTGATAGCCTATGTTTCCCTCAGATAACCTAGGCCTATGATAAGTTAATTTATCTGATAGCCTTTGTTTCCCTCAGATAACCTAGGCCTATGATAAGTTAATTTATCTGATAGCCTTTGTTTCCCTCTGATAACCTAGGTCTATGATAAGTTAAGTTATCTGATAGCCAATGTTTCCCTCAGATAACCTAGGCCTATGAGAAGTTAAGTTATCTGATAGCCAATGTTTCCCTCAGATAACCTAGGCCTATGAAAGTTAAGTTATCTGATAGCCAATGTTTCCCTCTGATAACTAGCCCTATGAAAGTTAAGTTATCTGATAGCCAATGTTTCCCTCAGATAACCTAGGCCTATGAGAAGTTAAGTTATCTGATAGCCAATGTTTCCCTCTGATAACCTAGCCCTATGATAAGTTAAGTTATCTGATAGCCAATGTTTCCCTCTGATAACCTAGGCCTATGATAAGTTAAGTAATCTGATAGCCCATGTTTCTGTCTGATAACCTAGCCCTATGATAAGTTAAGTTATCTATTTTCTCTCTGATAACCTTGGCCCAGAATAAGTTAAAAGCTTATTATAAGTTATGTAATCCGATAGCCTATGTTTCCCTCTGATAACCTAGCCCTATGATAAGTTAAGTTATCTGATAGCCTATTTTCTCTCTGATAACCCAAGCCTATGATATCTAACCCGAAAGCACAAGTTTCCCTTGTGATAACCTAGCCCTATGATAAGTTAAGTTATCTGATAGCCAATATTTCCCTCTGATAAACTAGCCCTATGATAAGTTAAGTTATCTGATAGCCTATGTTTCCCTTTGATAACCTAAACCTATGATAAGTTAAGTTATCTGATAGCCCATGTTTCCCTTTGATAACCTAGGCCTATGACAAGTTAATTTATCTGATAGCCAATGTTTCCCTCAGATAACCTAAGCCTATGATAAGTTATGTAACCTGATAGCACCTGTTTCCCGTCTGATAACCTAGGCCTCACCTCACGTTTCCTAGTTGATAATAAGTTATTTTAAAACTGAAACTTCTATCACCAACGTTACCAATAAGTCTTATCAAATTACAAATAACACTGGTTTTAAACGACGAGTTCGATAACTATTTCTATATAAAAGTACAAACAAGAAAGACAACACAAGTATAGCCTTAACAAATGTTATTTACCCACTGACCTAGAGAAGACAGTGGACAGTGTCCGTCTTTAATCTCTGTCTTACGTCCTACCTATACCCGACTTATTTAAGTCAATAAATACCAGATCAATATGTCTGGGTTTAACGCGAGTCTTGAGTTTAACGCGAGTCTTGAGTTGTCAGAGGTAGGTGTTACAGACAGATTTGCTCAATACTAATTTATTGTAAAAATATAAATTATTTCATTGTAAAAAATATATTAATATTGATAAATTATTACGAATAATAACTTTCTGTCCCTCGTCAATCCAAAGGTCTACAAATGAAATGAAATGAATGGAGTCCTACTCTTCTGCACCTTATGGAATAATGAAGACGGACCACGCCATGTAGTCTGCAATTACGGAACAGCGGCAGCAGCCTACTATTCTTTCAATATCCAACTGTTGAGGGAACTTTAACGTGTACAACCTGTAGCACACGGGGTCTCGGTCACGAGGTCTGCAACCGCCATTCTGGATAAGCTGTTAAGATATATATTTCTAATCGATGAGTTGGACTGTTTATACGATTATAGAGTAAACAATCGTCATGTAGAAAATATACATTGATAAGACTGTGGACGAATTGAAGCTGTGTAAAAGGGAATTACAGATACAATTCGAACACAGGTATTAACAGTGATAAACAACAAACAATAACACATGTAAGTAGTCACGCTACACATTCCAGGACTGTGGTGTATTTAAATATATCACTGTATGACAATTCACGATTTAAAAACTTAAAACTGATCTTGAAGAAAATGGGGGCGGCAGCCACCCGAGATGGGTGTAACAAATACGGGGCATGCTGACTTAGGAAAGAGGGTGTGGTTGGGGGGGGGGGGCATCTTTCGAGATGGAGATTCAAAACGCCACAACTCTGTGTAAATGCATTGGTACATACCTCCCACGAAACGTGTGGAGAAAAGCACCCACGAAGAAAAATTTAAAAAGTATATTCTGATACATATTTTTGGGAAAAAAGACGTTTTTATATCATTTTTTCAATTTTGTTACAAAACACATGGTGGAACCTTAGAGAGGAAATCATTTACCTGAGGGACAATACCTCATTCCCCCTTCCCCGTATACCCTCACCTCCACCGCTTCAAGCTCTGATCCGGAAGTTAGAAGTCATGTGTGTATACATCACGTTTAACCCCAATCGTCTGACATACAGTGTTTATTGTGGGCTAATATTGATAAACAAACACATCATAGAATAAACAATCAACAAACATGTATACAATTTAACATCATCAACAATTCATTAACTTCTATCATCATGCGTTATGTAACTAATCAATTTAAAAATTGATACTATGTCTTACAATGAACAACAAATTTAACTTCTCAGGAATGGTCAATATGAGAATATATTCATCAGTGAATTGACTTGGTGTCATAAAGTAACAGAATCTCTATAAAATCTGGAATACTTATAAAAAGAAGTTATTATTGAAAAACGTTTAATTAATTTATTAATTGTTTTCAATAATCAGATGCATTTTTATGGAAAGTTTTTTTTTGTTGATTTATCAGATTATATAAGGATTCTGTTATGATATTTATTGCAGCAGATATATCTACTGATAAACCATGTTTCCTTTCCGAAAACCGAGGCCTAGGATAAGTCTGATAGCCTATATTTTCTCTAGGACTAAGATAAATTATGTTCATTGACAGATCATGCTTTCCTTTAGACAAATTAAAGTTAAAAATATCAACGAAAAGAAAAAAAGATATTTAGAATGGTAGATTAAATATTGAATGTTGATCTCTCCATTCCCCAGGCTTTTTTGACTTGTTTACTTTTTACATTCGAATCTTCGGTTTTTAGCCGTATTCACAAAACCGTTGTTTGTTGTTTAATTGTTCGACTAATAGCAAAGTTGTGTCTATACATACCGAGCATTTGAAATCGCCCTTCACTGATGTTTCTTGTATAAAAATATTGATTTGCCATGTCTTCTAATCCCGAATCGGTTAAATCAAATATTGTCTTAAAATGTTATGTAAGATATGAATAAAGTGAAACTAGAAAAAATAGTTCAGTGTTGAGGGAATAAAATTGAAATTAAAAGAATAGAGTTTTACGTCCTTTTATGTCTACACCTAATGGGTTAATGAAGACGGGCAACGCCATGCATTGCGTAATGAAGGAAATTAGCGGTATTAACGGACTCTTTTTGCGATTTCCAGCCGGCGAGGGATCTTTAACGTGTACAGTCTGTAACTTGAACCTGGGTTTATTGTCCCATCCGAACGACTTTTTTATTTCAGTCCCTCCGACCAGCATCACTGACAGGGGGAAACCGGGTTGAAAAATTGCAAAAAGACCTTTGCCGGGATTGAAACCTGGATCCTCAGGTTAGCGAGCAAGCGTCACTGAGCCACCACGGCTCCCTTTGAAGTAATAAAGCCCTTTACGTATTTTCCAGTGGTGGTTTGATGCAAACGATGTTGTATTTTACCAATATAATCGTTGTTTTCGTATTTGTTCCTTGGTGTATTTTTTTGTTTTAGCCGAACAAAGATTTCCTTTTGCACACCAAGGCTGATTCCCACATGTACATTAAGGTAAAATAAAAGTTAAAGAAACTGTACAGATTAAGGGGACACGTTCGGCATCTGTTTGATCAATCGTAGGCCTCCCTTAGTCTCCAAAACTTTCTTAGGTATGTCTTATCAGTAATAGTGTTCACGGTTCACTGCCAGAAATTAGAACCTTCAAATCTATATTTTAGAATTCTTATTCTTTAGAATTATTGAAGGTTAAAATAACGACTTGTTACCTTACTAATTTTGTTTCTTGAAGATTGAATTAAATCGACCCACGAAAGTAGTGATCCCTGACATTTCAGCTTATATTGCTAGGTGGTGCCGTTAATTCCGAACCCACGGTGGACAAACCAAATTGTCGAATTGTACAAAGGAAACCAGAAAAAAACCTTGTTTCTTTTAGAAATATCTTCGCGGTCCAACGATAATCTAGGGACTTGATATTGATAAAGTTAGTGCCCGACTTAAGTCCTGTCCAAACGGTGAAGAAACAAACTGCCTCTAATCTGTCGATATTATTGATAATCTGCCAGGATTAACAACATTTTACTGGATAAAGTCCATACAAAACAATTCTTGTTCATATCGACCTGAATATAGTCCATACAAAAAATTTCTTATTCATACCGACCTGGATATAAATATTACAGGTCCTCGGGGTGTATCCAGAAAATATCTGCGTAGGAGTAGGGGGGTTGTTGGATTATTATATTTATAAACATTCAAAGCGATGTTTCAGGCTGAATAAACAGTTCTGAGAGGGGGTGGGAGAATAAGTTAGGCAGTGTATAATGAGGTAAAATGTACTCATTCCGGAGCCCAAAAAGTATATCACCACTTCAATCAAATTGTGAACAGAAATATTCTTATAAACAACATTACTGTACGAGGTTAACAGAAAATAATATATCAATTGCAGTCGACACTACTCTAAAAAAAAATGATCAAAACGGAATAGACAAACTAGATGTAGGTCATTGATGTAATAGTGTGTAGGGTATACTACCTAGAGTAGTTTAAACCGTATATATAACTATATATGTTACATTTAAAATCAATAAATAAACTGTAAATTATTAGAAAAAACTGATTGATGTCTTCATGTCGTCAATTTATAACATTTGTACTCATGTCATATATTAATTGTGACATTTTGAAGGATTAAACGGTGTTGATGAATGAATGAATAAATAAATAAATGTCCAATAAAGGTAGAAGTATAGCTTGATTCTTACGATTGACATAAAATATCTTTTAAAGCCTCTTGTGAACCTTGGTTTGGATCCATTGGTTACAGAAAAGCGTACGTTTCAGTGTACGAGTACAGGGCCTAGGCATTATGGAAGCGTGTAGAGGAAAATGCTAAAGAGGCTCCGTTCACCTGATATCATCAATTTGCACAGTGCGAATGAATGGCCAGTATTCAAAAAATTTTTTCTAAATTTTGAATGTGTATCAGGGACACTGATAGCATCAATTTGTGGTCATCTGTGGTTCCTGCAATTCCCCTAAAACTAAGTGTTTGATGACGGCACTATCGACAAGCTGCCCTTTGCGTAGTTACTCCTAAAACGCTTAGTTTTTAAAGCTAAAATAACAAGAAGCACAGACTGTTGTAAATTGGTACAGATAATTATTTTAGAAAACATCTTAACAAACTATTTAACCCAGTGGTAGTCCACCAGTATTGATGTATAGGCCTATGTTATATTTTTGTATATTTGTGTTGAATTTTAACGTTGTTTATCCTGTAAACAATTTCTCACCTTGGTCTATTTTAACGTGAACATTCTTTAAAAATTTCAACAGCTTTTAAATCCATTGGCGTGTTGGACGAATTTTTGTACAAAATAAGCAAATAAACCAAAGGGAAAGACCGGGTTTGTCACTGATACCAATGAGCTATCTGAAGGTTAGAGATGCTCTTTCAAACCAAATTTTGTCACCTTCCAATTGAATAAGAGTTTCGAGAAAAAAAAATTTTTGGAACAATATCCAAACCCACATTTCGTCATGGTTTTACAAAAATATGTCCTACACGTCACTTTTTAATTGGTGAAAAACGACGTCATAAGACGGGGTGGCGACATTTCACGTCAAAGGGAAGTCACTGAAGCGCGGCCGCCATCTTGGTCAACCCAAACAATCTTAACAACCAAAAAAATGTATATTCAAAACAATCGTTCGATCTCAATAGAGAGGCAATATACCAGGGTCGAAGGCAAGAGAGGGACACTCGTATTGAAAATTTCTAGAAATATATTTTAGTTTTTACTTGATGATGTTTGCATAATCCACCCAATAATACTTTAAAAAGTTTTTAACCCTTTTCATCTCAACACTGCCTGACGAATCGGTTAACCCTTACCCCCCCCCCCCCACAAATAGATATTCCTCACACCCTCGCCTCGTGCACAGCCCCACATTCCCTTGGTGAAAAAGCCAACGGTTGGGAACTTCTTGTCACACTATCTTTTTCTTGTTTCCTCAATTTGATCAAGGGTAGACTAACAATTTTCCAGATGATTGTTCTTCAAAAATATTGTAGTTGATTAGTAAGGGGTAATAAATATTGTAGTTGATTAGTAAGGGGTAATATATATTGTAGTTGATTAGTAAGGGGTAATATTTTATTGTAGTTGATTAGTAAGGGGTAATAATATTGTAGTTGATTAGTAAGGGGTAATAAATATTGTAGTTGATTAGTAAGGGGTAATAAATATTGTAGTTGATTAGTAAGGGGTAATAAATATTGTAGTTGATTAGTAAGGGTAATAATATTGTAGTTGATTAGTAAGGGGTAATAATATTGTAGTTGATTAGTAAGGGGTAATATATATTGTAGTTGATTAGTAAGGGGTAATAAATATTGTAGTTGATTAGTAAGGGGTAATAAATATTGTAGTTGATTAGTAAGGGGTAATAAATATTGTAGTTGATTAGTAAGGGGTAATAAATATTGTAGTTGATTAGTAAGGGGTAACTATATTGTAGTTGATTAGTAAGGGGTAATATATATTGTAGTTGATTAGTAAGGGGTAATAAATATTGTAGTTGATTAGTAAGGGGTAATAAATATTGTAGTTGATTAGTAAGGGGTAATAAATATTGTAGTTGATTAGTAAGGGGTAATAATATATTGTAGTTGATTAGTAAGGGGTTAATAAATATTGTAGTTGATTAGTAAGGGGTAATATATTTGTGTTGATTATCAGGGGAAGTAATATTGTAGTTACTAGTCACAGATTACCGGATAGTAAGGGAAATTCTAAAGATCTAGTATTCTAACACTATATAGCGGTGAACTATATATGTTTTGGATGCCTGAGTTCGATTAGAAGGATGGTAAAATTGTAGTGTTATGTAAAATATCGTCCAGTTGTAGAAGGGCCAGTAAGTATCTTGTAATATAGCCAATGAGAATTGACGAATACAGGGTAAAATTAGTGCAGTTATCTATATGTACAACAGGGTTAATAGTGAAACAGTTTTGAAAATAGTGCAAGACCAAGGACACCACAGAACGTAGGCCTAAAAAATACACATAAGAATATCGAAAAAACAGAGGTGAAAGTTTCGAAAAACATTTTATTTACGAACCACACAAAACATGCATTGGATTACAAAGACACAAATAGAAAACAAAGTTCCAAATCCACGCGCATAACCAACAATACAAGGCACAACAACTGGAAAGTCGGCGATCTGAAACGACTCGAGTTAATTAAAAACCCGGATGTGGATATTAATGTGCCCGTCTATTTTATAAGACGAAATAATGGATTCCGTCAGATTAACCGGTTACACGCCCCTTTGATAAAGGTACAGTATTAAATAGTGCTGGGTATTACCAACCATGCCACAATACGTATCGCGATACAAGAGTCACAATACGATACGTATCGCGATACAAGGGTCACAATACATTACGTATCGCGATACAAGAGTCACAATACGATACGTATCGCGATACAAGGGTCACAATACGATACGTATCGCGATACAAGAGTCACAATACGATACGTATCGCGATACAAGGGTCACAATACATTACGTATCGCGATACAAGGGTCACAATACGATACGTATCGCGATACAAGGGTCACAATACATTACGTATCGCGATACAAGGGTCACAATACGATACGTATCGCGATACAAGGGTCACAATACATAACGTATCGCGAAAACAAGGGTCACAATACATAACGTATCGCGATATGAAGTAATAGATAAAAGGTAACACTTTTTCTCCAAGGTTTCAATATTTAAGCATTTATATTTTGAGCTAACAAAATGTTATTACTATTTTACTTTTTATTACTATTTTATTATTTTACTATTTTACTATTTTTCTGAGGTTTTATGGATTTTAAAGAGACTTTTATTGATCGCTTGGAGAAAGTTTTTCATTATTACAGATTATTTTTTTTCTGTTTTAGATTCGATTCACTAAACAACTTACTAGGGTGTATAGAGGGTCTGACTGAATAATAGTAATATTGAACATAATTAAGCTATAAAATATATATATACCTCAGGCCAGTCATGACCAAACATAATCCATCTTCCGAATTTATTGAGTATTTTTTCTTTTCATATTTAATTCGTTACTCACTTTTAAGTGCCACTGACGCTTATCAAATTAAATTTTATCTTTTGGTTGCTAAGCAAAAAGAAAATGTACCCAAAAAACGATTAACCAATATTTTGTTCACATATATATTTAAAAACCAGTGCATTGAGATAACCGGAAGTGACGTTTGGTCGTTATGGTCAGGAAAACGAAATGTAGACAAGAATCAAATGAAGAATTGAATAACTAGACTTAGTTTTTTTTTATTTTCATGATTATATGGTTGTAGTATCCTTGCTATCCACACAATAACAGGGCGTGGAAATCTAACCAATCGCACTGTAATATTATCTGTTTTCATTGGTTAAAATGGTGGGCGTGATGTTGATTTATTTGCGAATTTTGGGAACTAAATTGTGGCTATGTTACTTCATTATTCTCGGATTAGAGTTACGCACAAATACCGCCGTGTATTCAGGCCAGTAGGATAAAACCCTGTTTTCATTAGCCAAAACATTAAGTTTTAAATATAGTTAGTCATTATATATGTTGGTCTATTTAATATTTACAGGGACATGCTCACTATCACAGTGGTACCAGTTATCTCTCTGTACAGTGCCACGAGAATAAAATAAAACCACTCTACATTATAGTAAGTAATACAGCAGAACTTGTAAGTATAGACAATGCTTCCTTCATAGTGAATAGTGATAGGGGTTGGGGTGTCTTGGGGTGGGGTAGAGGGATTGTAGGGGGGGGGTAGGGGGATTGTTGGGGGGGAGGGGTAGTTGGGGTTTGGGATCCCTTAGCACACGGGGCCTCGGTTTATTGTCCCCCGAAACTGGTTTACCATTTGTTCCCCGACTTGTACGGAGGCTGAAAAAGAAGTGTTCACCGAGTCTTTAGCCCGGGGGTTAACCCTGGTTAATTAGGGGAAAAGGAAGTTCAATGGGGCCGGGAAAAATTTTTAAAGAATTGGTAATATCGAGGAAACCGATGAAGGACCTGAGAGAGACAAATTTTTTAAAAAGAAGGGAGGGAAAACTTCTATATAATATGGGACCCCGGGTAGGAGTCTGTTGAGAAATTTTTGTCAAGGGGTAATACTCTAATAACTAATTCATATTGAAAAGTCTTTTACAATGGGGAAGATTAAAATTTAATAGCGGGAAATTCATATTAGAAAAAACTTTTTTAAAGAATTGGAGGAAATTCTATTTGAAAATTAACAAATGTTTAAAACATCTAATTTAATTAATTATAATTTCTTTATTTCAATTTTTCATTGTATTATAAAGAAAATCAGTTCAGAATTTTCCTTTTGTAAATAGATCATCACAGGTTACAAGTCAAGAAGACAGAAGGTAAGATTCAGAAATATAAGACGAAGAGACGAAGAAAAAGATGGAGTATAGAAGAAATATTTTTAGATGTACTGGTAGTAACTGATTATGCTATTTATCAAGAGTAAGATTAACCAGCGTGTATTTATTCTCGAACACTTTAAACATTTCTATAGAATTAACATAGGGTAGTTCTGATAATACTCTTTCAGCCACTATACATATACGATATACATGTTCTTTTCTTTCTTTTTATCTGTTTCTCTGTTTAAAATATCGCAGTTTGTTGCCTATTGTAGTTGTAGTTACCATGTAATGTCTAAATTCGAAATGATATAAACGTTTTAGGCCCTTTTCCTCGTAGAAATAAAACCCTATTTACCGGCCCTGTCGTGGTATTCAGTGTACCTCAGTAAAAAAAAAAAACAAAAAAAAACAACTATATTTTACAAGGATGACAACTTAGGTTCACAAGTCCGCCGTGACAGGGATCCTTTCTACCAGCTTGTCCTTGACCAAACCTCTTGGCATTGATCTCTCCCGGATTATCCGTAGCAATTTACACTCGTTGTGCTATAGAACCAGCACTCTAACCGACTATACTATAGAACCAACGCTCTAACCGATAACCGATAGTACTATAGAACAAACACTCTAACCGACTGTACTATAGAACCAACACTCTGACTGTACTATAGAACCAACACTCTAACCGACTATACAATAGAACCAACACTCTAACTGACTGTACTATAGAACCAACACTCTAACTGACTGTACTATAGAACCAACACCCTAACTGACTGTACTATAGAACCAACACTCTAACTGACTGTGCTATAGAACCAACACTTTAACTGACTGTACTATAGAACCAACACTCTAACTGATTGTGCTATAGAACCAACACTCTAACTGACTGTGCTATAGAACCAACGCTCTAACTGACTGTACTATAGAACCAACACTCTAACCGACTGTACTATAGAATCAACACTCTAACTGACTGTGGTATAGAACCAACACTCTAACTGCCCTGTACTATAGAACCAACACTCTAACTGACTGTACTATAGAACCAACACTCTAACTGACTGTACTATAGAACCAACACTCTAACTGACTGTACTATAGAACCAACACTCTAACCGACTATACTAGAACCAACACTCTAACTGACTGTACTATAGAACCAACACTCTAACTGACTGTACTATAGAACCAACACTCTAACTGACTGTACTATAGAACCAACACTCTAACCGACTATACAATAGAACCAACACTCTAACCAACTGTACTATAGAACCAACCCTCTAACTAACTGTACTATAGAACCAACACTCAAACCCTGACTGTACTTTAAACCAACACTCTAACTGACTGTACTATAGAACCTCCCCCTCAAACCCTGACTGTACTTTAAACCAACACCCCTAACTGACTGTACTATAGAACCAACACTCTAACTGACTGTACTATAGAACCAACCTCTAACTGACTGTACTATAGAACCAACACTCTAACTGACTGTACTATAGAACCAACACTCTAACTGACTGTACTATAGAACCAACACTCTAACTGACTGTACTATAGAACCAACACTCTAACTGACCGTACTATAAACCAACAACTCTACGGTGTACTGTGGAACCAACATTCTAACCGATGAGCTATAGAACCAACACTCTAACTGACTGTACTATAGAACCAACATCTAACTGACTGTACTATAGAACAACACTCTAACTGACTGTGCTATAGAACCAACACTCTAACTGACTATACTATAGAACCAACACTTTAACCGACTGTACTATAGAACCAACACTCTACTGACTTACTATAGAACAACACTCTAACTGACTGTACTATAGAACCAACACTCTAACTGACTGTACTATAGAACCAACACTCTAACTGACTGTACTATAGAACCAACACTCTAACCGACTGTACTATAGAACCAACACTCTAACTGACTGTACTATAGAACCAACACTCTAACTAACTGTACTATAGAACCAACACTCTAACTGACTGTACTATAGAACCAACACTCTAACCGACTATACAATAGAACCAACACTCTAACTGACTGTACTATAGAACCAACACTCTAACTGACTATACAATAGAACCAACACTCTAACAGACTGTACTATAGAACCAACACTCTAACTGACTGTACTATAGAACCAACACTCTAACTGACTGTACTATAGAACCAACACTCTAACTGACTGTACTATAGAACCAACACTCTAACCGACTATACAATAGAACCAACACTCTAACTGACTGTACTATAGAACCAACACTCTAACGACTGTACTAATAGAACCAACACTCTAACCAACTGTACTATAGAACCAACACTCTAACTGACTGTACTATAGAACCAACACTCTAACTGACTGTACTATAGAACCAACACTCTAACCGACTATACAATAGAACCAACACTCTAACTGACTGTACTATAGAACCAACACTCTAACCGACTGTACTATAGAACCAACACTCTAACTGACTGTACTATAGAACCAAACTCTACCACTGTATTAGGACCAACACTCTAACTGACTGTGCTATAGAACCAACACTCTAACTGACTGTACTATAGAACCAACACTCTAACTGACTGTACTATAGAACCAACACTCTAACGACTGTACATAGAACCAACACTCTAACTGACTGTACTATAGAACCAACACTCTAACTGACTGTACTATAGAACCAACACTCTAACCGACTGTACTATAGAACCAACACTCTAACTGACTGTACTATAGAACCAACACTCTAACTGACTGTACTATAGAACCAACACTCTAACTGACTGTACTATAGAACCAACACTCTAACCGACTGTACTATAGAACCAACACTCTAACCGACTGTACTATAGAACCAACACTCTAACCGACTGTACTATAGAACCAACACTCTAACCGACTGTACTATAGAACCAACACTCTAACTGACTGTACTATAGAACCAACACTCTAACTGACTGTACTATAGAACCAACACTCTAACGACTGTACTATAGAACCAACACTCTAACTGACTGTGCTATAGAACCAACACTCTAACTGACTGTACTATAGAACCAACACTCTAACGACTGTACTATAGAACCAACACTCTAACTGACTGTACTATAGAACCAACACTCTAACTGACTGTGCTATAGAACCAACACTCTAACTGACTGTACTGTGGAACCAACATTCTAACCGATGAGCTATAGAACCAACAATTTTGTGTCCATTGTTTTTCAGATGGGTATTGAGGGAGAATGATCTTTCAAATACAGCTACAGACAACATCAGAAGATATTTTTCTCATATTATAAACGGGGTACGTTTCTTTCACTAACCGATTTGTTCAAATTATTAAATACCTAAGACCACGCTCGGTGTTGTTTACAGGTCTATTTACGGATCCTTTAAGGATAGAAAACTAACTATCCAATATCGTTTATTATTCTAATGTTCTCAACTTTTGATGTTTATTGAAATACATCTATTTGATATCATATTTGTGTTACTATATAAAAAGTGTTTACATCTCGTTTGCTCTTATCTTTATGTTACACCTATAGCACATATTACGTATTCTTGAAAACACCTAATTGGCAACCCAGAATTCCATTTGAAAATAAAGTAAATTGATGATGATGATATGTATTACACATTCAGCCTTCAACTTTACTGTCTAATTTCAAACAGAAAACTCCGTTCATGAATCCTATTATTTACCAGATACAAAACGAACCCTTCCCAGTTCAAATGAAATAACTTATTAATAATAACCACAGACGCACTTTGGAAGTGGATTGTATCCATCAACTCAAGTCCATGGCATCGAAGGGCATCAATGAATTTTATTAGTAGGGTCACATCACTGGCCCTTATCTCTATAATTAATAATAACCTATAATATGTTTCAGGTCAGTGCCCGGTATAAATCTATGGAGTCCACAATAAAAATCAACATCAGATTAGTTGGTATAATAATAGCTGATGTAAGTACAAACATGTATTCTTAACAGAGTTCACGATACACTCCGAACACCATCAGTCACATTAGAGTACCACCAGCCAGGGCCATACTAGAACATTACTGTTATCGTTACCTTAATACAAGGTTGGGAAATAAAACGCCATTGTCGACAATTCTGATGACCCTGATAAATTCATTTCTTTAATACATTATGCCTTCAAATTAAGAAACAGGTGTCATTTAAACATTTCATGATAGAGTACTTGTCAAAATCAGTTTTTTAAAAATGAAAATTGAATTTCACACGCGTATAAAAAACATGAGAAAATGTGTAAAATCGTGAAGTATTTTGAGGTTTGTCCTCACAATCTGTCAAATTTAACAAAGTACAGTTTTGATCAACCTGTTTAAGTATAATGGGGGTAACGCCTTTAGTTTGAGTATTTTGTATATCATAAAAACCTTCCGTTTCTGAGACTAATATTGCGTTCAGGCGACTAAAGTTAAGGCAGCTTAAATATCAACCGTTCTTTGAGTCTGGTTTACAGTTTTTAATGTTCAGGCGGATATGAAAGTTGAGCCAGCTTGGACATATCCTCGGAGGTTCACGGTTGATATATCATCACGCATGCGCAGAGAAAATAAATAGAAGATGGCGGGAGATGGTTAATAGGAATACCCAAGCGCGAAGAGTTATATCTGGCTAAACTTAGCCATGAGCGTTCTGACTGCCAAACTAAGGCAGCTTTACATTCCATGCTAGGTTTTAAGCCACCTCCGAAGTAAGTGTAAGTTAAGCCAGCTTAAGTTTGACCGGTCGCATTCAGACGACAGAAAAAAACAGACTAAAAGAACGGTTGATATTTAAGCTGCAATTACTTTAGTCGTCTGAACGCACTATAAAATATGATTGGCCAAACATCGACCAGTATATAATATATTGTCATATAACTATTGTAGAGTCCAGAAACGGCCCCGTGGACTGAGGTACATAAAGAGAAGATAGAATCGAGATATCAAGTCGACGCTGATATTGTATTAGAAGCTTTAAAACAGTGGGTTGTTAATACCACTGATATACCACCACACGATCACGTCATGCTGTTTACTGGGTAAGCTTCTGCACATGCGCAATCATATTGAAACTCATAATACTCAAATACTTAAAGCAATCGTGCTTCGATTACGATAAAATCAATTATTACAAAGGGTATATTCAATCTATCTGTTCGCCTCCAGACCGCTATATGTACCACTTTCATTCATCAAATATGTACTCTGACTATCATATAAGAGGAGCGATGGCCTTATATTTTTAGTGTGTTAATAGTTGATATTGCGAGCCAAGACCGGAATTATTTACTTAAAGAACAATAGCTTTAAGATAAAATTATTTACTAGTTAATTTATCACTTGACATTGGGTCGTTTTATATTTTATTTACCTGCACCGTTATATTTTTTTGAATATATTTTTCAAATTAACATAAACATGTGATATGTGCAGTTATATTACTACTCTACATTAACATTTAAAAAGAACTTTATCAGTGACTGGTGAATTCGATGTATAGTAAAGTGAATACCTTCTGGGTTCATTCTAGGTACTACCCTCATTACTTAAGCCTTATTTAAACCCCGTTTTTATCTTATATTGGATTATCTCCCTTTATTCAGGTATGATCTATATGGTAACGATAATGGTTTTAGATTTAACTATACTACTGGTCTAGCATATATTGGTACGATGTGTCAAGGTGATGGACGGAGTGTGTCCATAGTAGAAGATCATGGAGGTTTTCAGAGTGTCGGTACTGCTACGCATGAAATTGGTCACAGGTAATCAACACAGATAGGTGTGGTTTCTGTGTGGTTGTAGCTATAGTTACAAAATGTAAATAAAATCAATGGGTTAATGAAGGCTGACATTAGCCAACTACTTTCAACCGTCAATGTGGGTTTAGGTCCTGCTTTTCTGCTCCAAATGGGTTAATGCTCTTTTTGCAATTTCCAACTATCGAGGAAGGTTTAACGTGTTATAGTCATAAAGAAGAGTAGAAAACTGTTTAAGATGTTTATGAAAACCAAACCGACATTTGACTGATTAACGGATTAACTGCTTAACGGATTAACGGTTCACCATTTTACTATTGCGTCATCTGAAACAACATCTAACATGTATCATGTTGATCCTATTAAAACACTCTGTCCAAAATCTAGAAAATTTTAGTTATCGTCAATTTAAAGTGTTTCTCCTCTTTTTCAGTCTCGGAGCGGACCATGATGGTACGAACAACACGTGCTCTTCAAAAAATAGATACATCATGGCAGGTCAATCATTTAATGAAACGACTAATAACGCCTTTAACCCCTGGACGTTTTCTAGATGTTCTATCAAATATTTTACCGATTACATCAATTCAATCAGCGATTCTATGTAAGTAAAATTACGATAAAGAGAGATGTCAACTTGCTAATAGTCACATCTTCACAATATCAAGCTAATCTGAACGTCCTAACTCTTGACTCCAATAGCTAGCCTTCTTGTATCATGGAAAGCGGCGATTTGGTTGGTTTGTTCGGCAGTTTATACAGCCAATTAGAACTATAGAAAGAAAAACTGTTTCGGGTCTCTCTATATATTGTTGAGGACCTCTTTCCATGTCACAGTTACAAAAGGATGGATTCTATTACAGTAAACAGCGTCAATGTTTGGTGAATAAATTAGAGGTAGACGTAACTTTACCTGATGTGATTAATGATAAACCAGGCCAGGAATTCTCTCCCGATCAACAATGTACAAATATTTATGGTAATACATCTTATTTATGTAGGGTAAGCACCTTTCTTTCTGTTATAAATTAGATTAGCTGTCCCAGTGACTTAATTATACACGAATCAGACTTATAATCTCATAATCTTAAAAATAACAAAAAACTGTAATTTTCTTCCAGGGCTCATCATTTGGTTCTGGTGAATCTATCTGTAAGGCCATGTTCTGTCGAAATCCACACACTACCAGAAAATGTGTTCTTCACAGTGCAGCCGAGGGTACGTCCTGTGGAGATCGCAAGGTAACTTTTATTTATCTTGGATTCTAAGGCGGTTTTCTGAAAAAAAAATAGGGACTTTGATAGCATCATTTCTTATCTTCAGTCAGACGTCGGTGGTTTCTGTCATTCTACTAATAAAAAGCTATCTTTCACGTCAATATTACATAGAACCTTATGTGATAGAAGTAGGTTTTAGGATACCTGGTTTTAAAAGTGTCTTGGATAGACATAAACAATAAAGAAAACTTCTTTACAAGCCAGTCAAATTTAATATTGGACAATTTCTGTTAAAAACCACAACTCTCTCGCAAAACAACAAACAATCGACAGGGGGGGGGGGGGGTGGGGGTAGCAATCAGATTTATTCTGGAAAATGGATAATCCGAAATTAAAAAACTAAACCTGATTTTTGGTTTTTTTTTTGCCAACAAAAAGTCCAAGTTTATATTACATTACCAAGGACAGTTTACTCTAAGTAGCACCTCCAACAAGGTAACGTGTTCTGTTTGTCTTTTATAAACAAAGGTATATAATCGTCAAGTAGTTATTACTGTGACTGACTTCCATTTGTTGAGCCTTTTGTGTTATTCAAGGAATTCTCTTGAAAAATAAAACCAAAATTTTAATCAATTTATGTTTATTTAAGGTTAAAATTTTTTTAATTTCCCAAATTTCAAAAACCTTTTCGCTGAAATTAACCTCTTTTTTCCCAAAAAGTTAAATGTTTTGGGAAATTAAACTTTCCAAATTTCTTTAAAGGTTTTATTTTTTTTTTCCATTGATACCCTTCCTTAGAGCAAATATCAAAAGATTCATCACCTGCAAGTTGTTCCTGTTTCAGATCCGCGGCAATTTCAATGTCCAGACAAACTGATCCTTATTGCATACTGCATAGCGTTGTCTGAATTAGCCCTTTCACGTGTAACTAGAAGGACATAAACTCCATTCATTTATATCTATTGACAGTTGGGTGTATATTTGGTGATCAGGCTGGTGTGATATTTGAAGGTAAAACTTGTGATATGTTACTGAAAGAATCACCAGGTTACTGTTATATACAATCATTCTGGGATAGATGCTGCCAGTCCTGTTATACACTACAAACTGGTGTTAAAGGTAATCATATAACATCTTATAATAGTAGTATATATAAACCAATGATAGTAGTATATATAAACCAATAATAGTAGTATATATAAACCAATAATAGTAGTATATATAAACCAATGATAGTAGTATATATAAACCGATGATAGTAGTATATATAAACCAATATAGTAGTATATATAAACCAATAATAGTAGTATATATAAACCAATAATAGTAGTATATATAAACCAATGATAGTAGTATATATAAACCAATGATAGTAGTATATATAAACCAATGATAGTAGTATATATAAACCAATGATAGTAGTATATATAAACCAATGATAGTAGTATATATAAACCAATGATAGTAGTATATATAAACCAATGATAGTAGTATATATAAACCAATGATAGTAGTATATATAAACCAATAATAGTAGTATATATAAACCAAAATAGTAGTATATATAAACCAATATAGTATATATAAACCAATGATAGTAGTATATATAAACCAATGATAGTAGTATATATAAACCAATGATAGTAGTATATATAAACCAATAATAGTAGTATATATAAACCAATGATAGTAGTATATATAAACCAATGATAGTAGTATATATAAACCAATGATAGTAGTATATATAAACCAATGATAGTAGTATATATAAACCAATAATAGTAGTATATATAAACCAATAATAGTAGTATATATAAACCAATGATAGTAGTATATATAAACCAATGATAGTAGTATATATAAACCAATGATAGTAGTATATATAAACCAATGATAGTAGTATATATAAACCAATGATAGTAGTATATATAAACCAATAATAGTAGTATATATAAACCATTGATAGTAGTATATATAAACCAATGATAGTAGTATATATAAACCAATGATAGTAGTATATATAAACCAATAATAGTAGTATATATAAACCAATAATAGTAGTATATATAAACAATATAGTAGTATATATAAACCAATGATAGTAGTATATATAAACCAATGATAGTAGTATATATAAAACAATGATAGTAGTATATATAAATCATGTGTAGAGAAAGAGGTGAGCATTGAACTCGCGTTTCCCTATTTAATTATTACAGGTTGTGAATTTGGTGATAAAGTCCTACACTGTAAACAAGCGAACTGTGGACAGAGTGTAAATAACGGCACCCTGTACGATATAGACTGCTGTGGAACGTGTAGCTATCAAGAACATCAAGCAACTACTAAATCTTCAACAGAAGTTACAGCGTCTACAGATCCAACCACCCGAGTTTGTGAGGACATCACCATTTATAACATTACCTGTTCAAATTATCTACAGTTAAATGGTAAACTAGAATGCTATAAGGAACAAGTCTATGAGAAGTGTTGTCAGTCATGTTTAAAGATGCGATCTCGTAATGATGGTATGTTTTTAAATATGACCTCACATCATATCGATTACCAGTTACTTATTGCTGTGAATAATGTGGTCACGAGTTCCGAACGCAACATACAAATCAGATGCTTGCCAGTTGCGCTCGAAACTAATAACGCTGTACTTATTAGCAATTACACAGAATGGTATGAGAGACCCTGAAGTTCTATGCGTAGGCGTTAAGTGTCCAATTCGGCTGCAACAACGTAAGGTGGAATATGTCGAAAATAAATAAATAATCTGTTTTAAAATCACATTCAATAATCGTAAAGATATTTGATCACGAGGTGTCTTATATAATTTAAAGTTTGGTTAAATTCGCTAATATTAGTTCCTTCACATGACGTATACACATTACATAGTAAACTCTTAATGTCACCGCATTCGATTAAAACCACACTGAGGTATGTTGTTAGTATAGGAATAGAAACAACATTACATTTACTGATTCGCTCCACAATATGGCACATCCACTCTACACTATTATAGTGTACACTATCCATTCCAGAAGATCCATGAACGGCGATATTTAGAGATGTATCATTGAAATATCGATATTTCCCCTTATAAGTGATGCAGGACAGAGGGACTGACATGAAAAAAGTGTCTAGTCGTTCGGATGGGACAATGAACCGAGGCCCCGTTATCCCTTGACAGTTGGAAATCGAAAAAGAGAAGGCTAATGCCGCTGTCCTGGCAAAATTTCCCTCATAGCACACTACATGGCGTTGTCCGTCTTCATTAGCCCCATAAGGTGCAGAAAAGTAGGAAGTAAAACTCCATTCATTACATTTCTAAATACTAACCGATCTGAGATTGAGCCGTGTCTCTATCGACAAATTTACAAACAATAACCTGATAGTAGTAATAGTGTAGTAGATTCAGGTGAACCCTGAACAGAACCTGCTATTGGAAACAACTTCCCAGTGATATAAAGTCGACCCTTCTGGTCCTGATAATGATTTGTATCTATTGTAGATTGTGAGTTCGGTGATAGAATAATTGGCTGTGATAAACACCAGTGTATTAGTCAATACGATTACAGTAAAACCTCGTATAGTGACCAGTGTTGTGAAACTTGTCAATCCGACCAGTCTGATGATAATACAGTAGACAATGAATGCAACGATAAAGGAACTGTCAATCATCTAACTTGTGCTGTGTTTTTAGAGAAATATGGTCATTCCAACTGTTATATTCCGGATGTGTTTGATAATTGTTGTCGGACCTGTTCACACTTACAGAAAGATGTGCCAAGTGAGTAGGATTATTCATATGAAACGATACGTGAATATATAAGTTTGATTTTCTTTATTGGCGTTTTCTAACACATTCAAGATATTTTATATAGAATATCTTGCCACAATAGCGAATTTACCATGCTAAAAAACATTGTGGCAGTTGAGAACTTTATCACAGCTGAATATGTTTGGGTGATAGAGATCCATGTTGTATGTTTCAGGTTGTAAGTTGGGTGATAGAGATCTACATTGTATATTTCAGGTTGGAAGTTGAGTGATAGAGATCTATATTGTATATTTCAGGTTGTAAGTTGGGTGATAGAGATCTATATTGTATGTTTCAGGTTGTAAGTTGAGTGATAGAGATCTATATTGTATGTTTCAGGTTGTAAGTTGGGTGATAGAGATCCATATTGTATGTTTCAGGTTGTAAGTTGGTGATAGAGATCCATGTTGTATGTTTCAGGTTGTAAGTTGGGTGATAGAGATCCATGTTGTATGTTTCAGGTTGTAAGTTGGGTGATAGAGATCCATGTTGTATATTTCAGGTTGTAAGTTGAGTGATAGAGATCCATATTGTATGTTTCAGGTTGTAAGTTGGGTGATAGAGATCCATGTTGTATATTTCAGGTTGTAAGTTGAGTGATAGAGATCCATGTTGTATGTTTCAGGTTGTAAGTTGGGTGATAGAGATCTATATTGTATATTTCAGGTTGTAAGTTGGGTGATAGAGATCCATATTGTATGTTTCAGGTTGTAAGTTGAGTGATAGAGATCTATATTGTATATTACAGGTTGTAAGTTGGGTGATAGAGATCCATATTGTATGTTTCAGGTTGTAAGTTGGGTGATAGAGATCCATGTTGTATGTTTCAGGTTGTAAGTTGGGTGATAGAGATCCATATTGTATATTTCAGGTTGTAAGTTGGGTGATAGAGATCCATGTTGTATGTTTCAGGTTGTAAGTTGGGTGATAGAGATCTATATTGTATGTTTCAGGTTGTAAGTTGGGTGATAGAGATCTATATTGTATGTTTCAGGTTGTAAGTTGGGTGATAGAGATCCATGTTGTATGTTTCAGGTTGTAAGTTGGGTGATAGAGATCCATGTTGTATATTTCAGGTTGTAAGTTGGGTGATAGAGATCCATGTTGTATATTTCAGGTTGTAAGTTGGGTGATAGAGATCTATATTGTATGTTTCAGGTTGTAAGTTGGGTGATAGAGATCCATATTGTATATTTCAGGTTGTAAGTTGGGTGATAGAGATCCATGTTGTATGTTTCAGGTTGTAAATTAGAGATCTATATTGTATGTTTCAGGTTGTAAGTTGGGTGATAGAGATCCATGTTGTATATTTCAGGTTGTAAGTTGGGTGATAGAGATCCATGTTGTATGTTTCAGGTTGTAAGTTGGGTGATAGAGATCTATATTGTATGTTTCAGGTTGTAAGTTGGGTGATAGAGATCCATATTGTATGTTTCAGGTTGTAAGTTGGGTGATAGAGATCCATATTGTATGTTTCAGGTTGTAAGTTGGGTGATAGAGATCATATTGTATGTTTCAGGTTGTAAGTTGGGTGATAGAGATCATGTTGTATGTTTCAGGTTGTAAGTTGGGTGATAGAGATCCATGTTGTATGTTTCAGGTTGTAAGTTGGGTGATAGAGATCCATGTTGTATATTTCAGGTTGTAAGTTGGGTGATAGAGATCCATATTGTATGTTTCAGGTTGTAAGTTGGGTGATAGAGATCCATGTTGTATATTTCAGGTTGTAAATTGGGTGATAGAGATCTATATTGTATGTTTCAGGTTGTAAGTTGGGTGATAGAGATCCATGTTGTATGTTTCAGGTTGTAAGTTGGGTGATAGAGATCTATATTGTATATTTCAGGTTGTAAGTTGGGTGATAGAGATCATATTGTATGTTTCAGGTTGTAAGTTGAGTGATAGAGATCCATGTTGTATATTTCAGGTTGTAAGTTGGGTGATAGAGATCCATGTTGTATGTTTCAGGTTGTAAGTTGGGTGATAGAGATCCATATTGTATATTTCAGGTTGTAAGTTGGGTGATAGAGATCTATATTGTATGTTTCAGGTTGTAAGTTGGGTGATAGAGATCTATATTGTATATTTCAGGTTGTAAGTTGGGTGATAGAGATCCATATTTATTTTCAGGTTGTAAGTTGGGTGATAGAGATCTATATTGTATGTTTCAGGTTGTAAGTTGAGTGATAGAGATCCATGTTGTATATTTCAGGTTGTAAGTTGGGTGATAGAGATCTATATTGTATATTTCAGGTTGTAAGTTGGGTGATAGAGATCGATATTGTATGTTTCAGGTTGTAAGTTGAGTGATAGAGATCTATATTGTATGTTTCAGGTTGTAAGTTGAGTGATAGAGATCTATATTGTATGTTTCAGGTTGTAAGTTGAGTGATAGAGATCTATATTGTATGTTTCAGGTTGTAAGTTGGGTGATAGAGATCTATATTGTATATTTCAGGTTGTAAGTTGGGTGATAGAGATCCATGTTGTATATTCAGGTTGTAAGTTGGTGATAAGACAATCGATATTAACTGTAATTTCAGGTTGTAAGTTGGTGATAGAGATCTATATTGTATGTTTCAGAAAGGTAGACAATGTATCAGGTTGAGTGATAGAGATCTATATTGTATGTTTCAGGTTTTAAATTAGGGGGTTGAGATCTATATTGTATATTTCAGGTTGTAATTGAGTGATAGAGATCTATATTGTATGTTTCAGGTTGTAAGTTGAGTGATAGAGATCTATATTGTATATTTCAGGTTGTAAGTTCGGTGACAGAGACCCACGTGTTTGCCAGGAGTATATTACGACAACCAATAACTGTGACGAGAAATATCAGACTTTATGTTGTGAATCATGTGAACTGTTAGAAAGTCAGCAACAATTATCAAACCACCAGGGTTCATTGGGTCAATATTTACCAGTACCTATATTACTATTTGGCATGGTAACTAGTAATATAGTAGTTGTGTTATTTCATGGTTTCTGACGAGATATTACCTCCCCTGTTTTATCTCATTGAACTTGATATAGCCAGGCAGTGGCATTTCTATTGGAAAAGGGAAACGAGGCTTTCTCAGAAACCCCACAAACACTTTCAATTTTTTTCAACTGTTTTACATAGTGAAACAGTTGCCAGTGGTGCCATGCAGCGCCTGATGTTTCCTAGAGAAGTCAATAGCCACCTGTAGCTCTCTGAATATATCGGTGCCCTAAATTCACAAACACTTTTATTATATCTCCTTACATCTTCTATAACTTGTAAAGCTTGTAAATTGGTATATTCTACCAGTATTTAACTTGTAATATGTATATATCTAGTATTATCATAAATATCGTCTGTTTTTTATATAGTATTGTATTTTCTGTAATCAGCGAGTTAATAATTATATTATACACTTTCTAAATCTTTGAGTTATTGATACGAATTCCAAACTAGTTCTCATTTCTCTACATTAAACTTTGAATAGAATTTTTTTTCTCATTACATAAATATTCAAAATAACATTTTCAACTGTATGCCATTTATCTTAGTCCATAGAAATATAAGGTTTAATGATTTTTAATTTGAAATAGACAAACTTCTCTCCCGAAAAATACATGTGGAAATGACCCATTTTTTAGACTGAAAATTCCCCTCCGTAAAATGATGTTTACAAATACACCTTTCTTCGGTGGTCAACATTTTCATCAACCCAAAGCTCTCGATACTATTTTTAAATTGATATATTTCAATTCATACAAAAATAAAACTCAAAATTCAATTCAGAGCTCAATGTAAAATAATTGCCACATCGACTTTACAATCTCTTTATCCTCTCGAGATAACAAGTGGTTGCCTAGCAAGATACGCCCACTTTAAAATATATTTTCTGTTTTAACACAGGCAAAAACTCTAAGGTTATTTAGAGGTTTAATCCAAGTTCTCGTCAATATAAATGTTCACACCAAATTTCATTAAAATCAGATGAAAACTGTATTGTGTACCGCGTTTTGACTAAGTGAAGTGCAATAACTCAAAAACAGTATATCGAAATGTCAATTTCGAACTTGACCAAGATGACATCAACTTCAATGATCACACCAAATTTCATTCCAATCAGACGAAATCTGTTGTCTCTATCGTGTTCACAAGTCTATTTTGACGCTATTTGCTTATCAAGCCAATAACCCAAAAAACTTCATCCAAAAATCTGTCACTATCAAACTTGTCCAAGATTTCTCATATAAATATCACAGCAAGTTTCATTCAAATCTGATGAAAACTGTAGTCTCTATCGCGTTCACAAGCCAATTTTGACGCGTTTTGGCTAAATCAAGTGCAATAACTAAAAACCGTTCATCGAAAAATCGCCAATTTCGAACTTGTCCAAGATCTCATCAATATTAATGATCACAGAAAGTTTCATTTAAATCCGACTAAAACTGTAGTCTCTATCGCGTTCACAGGCCAATTTTGACGCGTTTTTACTAAGTCAAGTGCAATAACTCAAAAACCGTTCATCGAAAAATTGCCAATTTCAAACTTGTCCGAGATCTCATCAATATAAATGATCACAGCAAGTTTCATTCAAATCCGACAAAAACTGTAGCCTCTATTGCGTTCACAAACAATTGTGGACGGACGGACGGACGGACGGACAGGGGTGACGACAATATACGACCACATTATAATGTGGGCGTATAAAAAGAAAAGCAAATGGGAAATCTACGAAGTTGAGTGGCATGTAGTAACCTAGTAATTGGAGAATATATATCTAGACATAAATTATAGATATATTAAAATATCACTGCTTTACCCTTGTTGAAACGTCGCTAGTTATTTGATATAATAACTGTACACAATTATATAGATAACAATTACTTTGATAAATAACATGCGACGTTTCGACGAAGGTAATTCCAGTCTTTACTGTTGCTTTACGTTGTAAAGTTACTTATTAAAGTAATTGTTATCCATTAAATTGTGTCTAGTTATAATTTTACAGACCAAATATTTCGCTGATGAAATAAATAAGTCAAACGTGAATTTTACATTTTATTTTTAACCTATGAAAGTTGAAACATAAAATAACAGAACGTGACCTTGAAGCCTACCACACAAGGTCAAAACGTAGTTTTTAAAAAGCTGAAAAAAATAAATCTTCCCTTCTAAGTCTGTTTCTGTCAAATAGCCTGTTTCTGTAATCTTGTAAATCCTAGGCTTGGCTGTCTTGTTCACGATGGGGTGATTTCTGATGATTTCCAATGATACTGATGATTTTACAAGCAATATGAACAGCTTGGGTTGAACAATAATATAACTTCACATGATTATAATTCATCTGGTTACAGACCACATCAAATTACAGTTTATAACACCTAGAAAATATAAAATAATAAAATAATACATGGTTAACAGGATCAGTACTGGGAGGATTACATCAGACATTACGGGATTTAGACAAATTGGAAGCCTCATCTTAAAGGAATCATACCTGTTAAAATTTATATTCTATGATTAACGTAAGAGGTACTATTCCTTTAATTTACCAAGAATTCGTTGACCTATTAACCTTAATGGAGCAAACGCTATTTTCATCTTACATTTAATACAATTTATCAATGAAAACAAAATCTCTACAAATCTATTTAGAAATTAGATGGAGTTTTACGTCCTATTCTTTTGAACTTATGAAAACTGGAATCAAATTGAAAATAGGACTATTGGTTTGCTCTATCAAAGGCCAGCTAGAAATCTGGATAAATCAGAAAGACTCCAAAATTGATCCCAATTTAATTTAACTTTTCCAAAATAATTTGAATTCGTTTGATCGTTTTATATTTTTAAATTGAAACTGGATACCAATGTCTATGTGTAAAGTAGACAAGTTATTCCAGGCTGGAAACTGACTCCCCTTAACAATCTATTGAACTCTTCCTAATGCATGAATTGAAACAATGTGTTATTTAGCTTTAGGTGAGTTCATTAAAAAATTAGGGATAAATTAATGACTGTCAACTTTTTCCAACCTTGCCAATATCATTCTACTAGAGAATTCAAAAAGATAATTTTGATTTTGTCTGATGCAAACCGAACACATTTCAATATAAGTTTACAGAATAAAATATCGTTTACAATAAAAAATATAATAATAAAATTAATCAACTTAGAAATTCACTTATTGATACTGTCAACAATTTACTTTTATTTTAAATTTATGACAAATATCAAGCCAAGGTCTTATTCTTAAAAACTTCACTTAAATCATTTGATTGGTCAATTACTCAAAATTCAATTTTATTATCCAATCAGATTACACTATTTCTTAAATCTAGATACAATTTAAGTGAAGTTTTGGTGAAGAAGCTCCCAGGATTTCTAAATTCTATTAAAATGGTATGATGGATTTTAATTAATCTTAGAAATGTTTACAAACCAAACTTTTTAAGTGAGTAATATATTTATAAAACAGGAAAACAAATTTTAACATTTCATATAAATCTAATGCCCTGTTGGATACACCTTTGGTAATGATTTGACCAATAGAACTGACTGCCCCTAATTCATACACACACGTAAAATAATTGGCGATTCAAACAAAATTATATTCTCTTTTAACAAGTTAGATTTTACAAAATTAAAATAAAATCATGTGTTATACACTTATACATTTAGGCTTGGAACTGTCGTTTAGTTTCCAACAAAAATAACCTGGGGGGGGGGGGGTTATAATATAATAACTGTGTCAAACCGAGATAAATAAACATGTTCTTTCTATATGCAAATTAACCTAATTAGCCATGCGCATAATTAGTCATGGGTAAAATACACCATTATTGATTTAACCACAAATAGATTTTTTTTACAACTGGTATGATATTATGCACATCCCTTTTGTAAATTAGTCGGTAAGTCACGGTGAAGTAAGATATAATATATAGGCTATATATATAGCATGAAATATCAATGATATATCACGTATCAATATCAACCCATGGTATAATATAGACATACAATTATAAACACCATGATAATAAACTGTTGTTTTACCTAACAGTATAGTGAAATAAAACTGACAATGAAACAGTCCTTCTGAAGATTGCAAAAGACACAATAGGAAAAATGGCAGTGAAACTCCAGGTTGAGAATTGAAATCAAAAGAATTCACTCACACTCACAGATCCATACAGTAATAAAACAATGTGTTATTTCACTCATTCTTACAAGATAAAAGAAATAGTTGGATGTATTAAGTTGGTAAAAAATTGAAGGAATTAAATATTGGAGAAATAATACAATAAAATATTGATTAAAAGGAAAATGGATATTTTTATGAAATTTGCGGAAACTTTTATATTGATTGATTTTTTACAAACTGAAATTGAAGTTGGAAATTACAAGATATATCTATCAATCAATGATATCAATCAGAAATAAAATATTTCAGAAAAATAATGCTTTAGTTTCATTTGATATTCTCTTTGGTCTAATTATAGTGAATAAATTCTGTACATATGATAAACACAATATCTGTTATATTACAATTATATTATTATTCCTAATCATTTTAACAGTCAAAGAGATACATAGTTGGTTTTTTATTAGCAGCAAAACCTTGAACTTATTCATATAAAAGTTTAATGCCAGAATCAAGTTTAATAATCTTCAATAGCTATATAGCAATGTTTGAGATCAACAAAAGATATGAATTATATTACTGTTGTCAATGCAACCATTTGATATATCAACAAACATTGATTCTGATCAACATTATACACATCATTTTTTTGTTTTAAACTCTCATTATTTTTTCAAATAATACCTAAAATATTGATGTTTAAAATAAACATATATAATGTCATTTATAACGAGTGACAATAAACATAACATATTGATTAATATTAATTTATACCCAAATAATTAAACATGCACATCATTAAATTATAAAAAGTTTAATCTGGAACAATATTTTCTGGATACAAAATCTACAAAAGGAATTATAAAGACAATTTTATATAAATATATATCTGGTGTTCACAATCACAATAAATCCTGAAACAAAAATAACTTATATTATTGAATTGTATGAACAACTTTTAACACAAATATACCTATATCTTAAAATAATGTATTTAAACTTTTAGCTCAGTTGTTTTTAGATTTAAAACAGTACCAATAAATTTTAATTAATATTTTAACGTTACTAGTTTAACATTGGATAGCATATTATACTCTGTTAAGGATTGGTCTTAAGATATTGTAGATCGTAATATCAAGCTTTGTTACGTAAACACAGGCACAAGCAAGTTGACACAACCTCCAGTGAAAGAGAATTATGTTAGGCATATACCTAATTCTTCCCAAATATAACAAGGAACATGAGGGAATAATAGCCATGTATACTGAGATATTCAACTCACTAACCAGTATTATAGTAAGTCTTAGATTGCTGGAGATACATCTTATATTATTGTACAGACAACTTCACATACAAAATAAATCAGCAGATTGAACACTAAGAAATTTGTGTTTGATATTTCACTAATATTGTTCATATCATTAACACTAAAGAGAAATTCGTTTTGAAGACATTGTTCAGTACCAGTAGTACATCAATATATCTTAATGTTTAACTAAACAGATTGGCTAATATTTTTGTGGTCTATAAAATGCAAGTATTATGTTTGAACAGATCTGTTTTATACCCTACAAAAACATATGTACCAGTAATAAGATATTGTACAAAGGGTACAGCTTAAACAGAAAATCAAAGCATGTTGTCATGGAATTAATATGCGCATAATAATGATCAATATGTTTATTAATCGACCTCATTCAGACTCACTAAGTCATTCACAAAATCACCCAACAAATTATCACACACACTCAAACATTGTATCAAAAATAAAATAATTACGTATCAAAAAATAAAAAATATATAAAATAAAATAGTATAAAATATATTGCATTGTAAATGGCTTAAACTAGAAAAGTATTTTAGGTATATTTTTCCTTATTGCACAAAAAATTGATAATAAATTTGAAAGACTTTGGTAGCACCATTTCGACAAAAAAATTAATGAAAAAAATAACAATTTACATGGATTTCAAACTTCGTCATTTTACAAAAAATTTTAACAAATTTAAAACCAAGTTTAGAAATGAGACTAGAAGTTCACATTTGATATATTTCTGTATATTTAACAATTATTACTTGATTTCAGTTTAGATCAACTTTAAAAATGTGAAACTGAATCGGTATGCTCAAATTTTGATAACACGGTAAGCCAAGATATCACATTGTAATTCAAGAGTTTATCAGAGTAAATGGAACACCTATTGAAGTCCCACGTTATTCCACATCTTGCTACATTAAAACTAGATTCAGAAATAAGGTCTGTTTTACCAACATTCAAACTGTAAGGCTGTAATTTAGAAAGTGGAAACATTTTACTATGATCATCAAACTTAATAACAAAACGTCCTCTTTCATAAAAAACGTCTCCTCTGGTTCAATTGCGCAAAATAACTTGAAAATTTAAAACCACAAAACATAAAGCATAAAGTAAAAGACTTACCGTAGATCTGAAATAAATTATAATTATAATTACTAATTAAGATATTAACAATTAAAAAATATAAAACCTTTCCTACCTTGATAATAAAAGAATAAAAAATATATATTTAATGACGACGATATTCCCTTTCTCTGTCCCGTTCTCGGTCTCGTTCCCTATCTCTATCACGATGTCTCTCTTCGTGATAACGATCTCGTTCTCTATCACGACTTCTCTCTCTATATTCACGTTCACGACTTCTAGATCGATGACTTCTACCACGTTCCTTTCTATCTCGGTCCCTGTCACGATCTCTAGAACGTGATCTTCTCGGTTGACTTCTGTTGGAATAAAAAAATGAAGCCATATGTCATTTTCTGGATTTTTTCATACAGGATTATTAATTTGACAAAATGAATGTGTGTGACATGTATATCTTTACTATATAAAAGGTAATTTAATTTTTTCTTAACGTCACTGACCTACACTTGATGTCCAGTGGAGCCTTTTTACAAATGGTCATTTCAGCATATAGAGCCAAATCAACAGCCCTGGTGAGAAGTTTAGGACTTCAAGCTTATATTGATAATTTATTTATATTTATCAGTAGTATATCTATATATCAGTAATTGAAATAAAACTTACTTGGAACCATAAGATTTCTCCTCGATACCGTGTAGAGTATCTTGTAATGAACTAATCAGTATTTTACACCTATCATCCGAGGCTATTTTAGATTGTTTTATCAATGATATAGCTGTTACTAGAGTTTCTATAGCACTGGCAAACTCCCCTGTAAAATACACAGAACATGTCATACATTAAACAATACTGTGTCTTCAACTAAAAACCACAACAGCTGCCTCTATGTACCAGTGCCTCCTAGTTACCAATAGTAACTAGTTTCTTTCCAACCACTCTAATCTCTATAAGCTGGCCTCTTATAGCTAATCTAAATATGTAGGCTGCTTAGAGGATAAAAAATGTAGCCCCTTTTTTCTGGAGATTTTCTGTGTCAGCTATTTTCAACCGTGTGAACAACCAAAAGTTTCACAGATTTACGTGATTCTTACAAAACAAACGTTACAGTGGCGTCATAGAGTTATATACAGTCAAGATGTTTTATCGTCAATTTGATTTCGGGTTTTATTACCTGCACTAGCGTCTGATACAGCTCTGTTAATAGCCGAACTAGATACTGTCGGGTTTTATTACCTGCACTAGCATCTGATACAGCTCTGTTAATAGCCGAACTAGATACTGTCGGGTTTTATTACCTGCACTAGCGTCTGATACAGCTCTGTTAATAGCCGAACTAGATACTGTCAGGTTTTATTACCTGCACTAGCGTCTGATACAGCTCTGTTAATAGCCGAACTAGATACTGTCGGGTTTTATTACCTGCACTAGCGTCTGATACAGCTCTGTTAATAGCCGAACTAGATACTGTCGGGTTTTATTACCTGCACTAGCGTCTGATACAGCTCTGTTAATAGCCGAACTAGATACTGTCGGGTTTTATTACCTGCACTAGCATCTGATACAGCTCTGTTAATAGCCGAACTAGATACTGTCGGGTTTTATTACCTGCACTAGCGTCTGATACAGCTCTGTTAATAGCCGAACTAGATACTGTCGGGTTTTATTACCTGCACTAGCGTCTGATACAGCTCTGTTAATAGCCGAACTAGATACTGTCGGGTTTTATTACCTGCACTAGCGTCTGATACAGCTCTGTTAATAGCCGAACTAGATACTGTCGGGTTTTATTACCTGCACTAGCGTCTGATACAGCTCTGTTAATAGCCGAACTAGATACTGTCGGGTTTTATTACCTGCACTAGCTCTGATACAGCTCTGTTAATAGCCGAACTAGATACTGTCGGGTTTTATTACCTGCACTAGTGTCTGATACAGCTCTGTTAATAGCCGAACTAGATACTGTCGGGTTTTATTACCTGCACTAGTGTCTGATACAGCTCTGTTAATAGCCGAACTAGATACTGTCAGGGTTTTATTACCTGCCTAGCGTCTGATACAGCTCTGTTAATAGCCGAACTAGATACTGTCGGGTTTTATTACCTGCACTAGCGTCTGATACAGCTCTGTTAATAGCCGAACTAGATACTGTCGGGTTTTATTACCTGCACTAGCGTCTGATACAGCTCTGTTAATAGCCGAACTAGATACTGTCGGGTTTTATTACCTGCACTAGCGTCTGATACAGCTCTGTTAATAGCCGAACTAGATACTGTCAGGTTTTATTACCTGCACTAG
Source organism: Nipponacmea schrenckii (assembly GCA_030562195.1). Taxonomy (NCBI): domain Eukaryota; kingdom Metazoa; phylum Mollusca; class Gastropoda; family Lottiidae; genus Nipponacmea; species Nipponacmea schrenckii. The sequence goes on from CM060201.1 coordinate 36,900,474, forward strand.
CGTCTGATACAGCTCTGTTAATAGCCGAACTAGATACTGTCGGGTTTTATTACCTGCACTAGCGTCTGATACAGCTCTGTTAATAGCCGAACTAGATACTGTCGGGTTTTATTACCTGCACTAGCGTCTGATACAGCTCTGTTAATAGCCGAACTAGATACTGTCGGGTTTTATTACCTGCACTAGCGTCTGATACAGCTCTGTTAATAGCCGAACTAGATACTGTCTTATTTCTCTGGAATATTTCTTCAAACTCCTGTTCAGTGAGAGCTGGTGCTGGAGGCTCACGTTCTCGTTCTCTCTCCCTAGATCTCTCTCTATCCCTCTCTCGGTCTCGATCAGAGGGTGGTGGTCGACCATAGGGGTCAGGGTAGACTGTAGGGGGTGGTCTACCGTACGGATCTGCAGCATTTGGTATAGGGGGAGGCTGAAATATCAATCAATCAAGGTATATTTTATGTAACGAAATAGAATAATAACCAGGGAAAAATTAAAAATAACGAGCGGACGCCCAAAAGGCTATACGCCCACCAGCAGCAAATTTTTATTGGTGAGCAAAACACCAACAGCAAAAAAAGTCAGAAAGTTAGGAACCAATGATCGAAATTTCATGAAATTCGAACCCATCCAAGATCTCATCAATATGAACAAGCATACAAAGTTTCATCGAAATCCGATGAAAACTGTGGTCTCTATAGTGGCCACAAGCAATTGTGGACGGACTTCCAGACAAACAGGGTCAACTGCAATATACGTCCACATTATATGTGGGCATATAAAAATGTTTGGATAAACATTGTAGCCTGTATCACACCCACAAGCTGAATTTGACGAATTCTCACTAAGAAAGGGGGCATAACTCACCAACCGTAAAAGTCAGAATGCTGATTTTCGAAAGGAACCGAGATTTTATGATGATAAAGACATCTATCAAGTTTCGAAAAGATCAGAAAAAAATTGTGGCCTGTATCGCACCCACAAGCTGAATTTGACGAAGTTTCGTTAAAAAAGAGGGCATAACTCACCAACCGTAAAAGTCAGAAAGCTGGTTTTCGAAAGGAACCGAGATTATATGATGATAGAGACACATACCAAGTTTCAAAAAGATTGGACAAAAATTGTGGCCTGTATCGCACCTACAAGCTGAATTTGACAAATTTTCGCTAAAAAAGGGGGCATAACTCACCAACAGTAAAAGTCAGAAAGCTGGTATTCTAAAGGAACCAAGATTTTATGATGACAGAGACACATACCAAGTTTCATTGTAATCTGATGAAAACTGTGGTCTCTATTGTGGCCACAAGCAATTGTGGACGGACGGACGTCCGGACGGACAGGGTCAACCGCAATATACATCCACATTATTATGTGGGCGTATAAAAATGATAGATTATTGATATGTAAAACATATATTCATTTTTCAGTCTGTGTATGGAAAATAAAATCCAAGCTAAATATCCCCCTGCAGTAGGCAATAAGGGAAATAATGCTATCATTCAATTAACAGTTTCACCTGTAGTGTGAAATAAACATAAAAACACCAGTACTTACTATAGATCCTGGGGGAGGTGCAGCACTATGTGGTGGAGGAAAGAAAGCAGGATTAACATGGGGAGCTGGGGGTGGAACTCCCATATGAGGGGCTGCTGATACAGGGGGTGGTAACCCTGGGGGCATACCTGGTACTCCTCCCACTGAAAAATACAAATATATTAAACTTAGTAGAGTTATAATATAGCTACTTAGTACAAGTGAGTTAAGAAAATCAGCATTGGATTAAGAAGAAAGAAAAGTATGACAACTTACTTGGAACATGTGGCCTGACCCCAGGAGGGGGTACAGCTGTAGGGGGAGGTCCTCGATGGTGAAATGGACCTGCAAAATAAAACCATAAACATTTTATAGTTGCATATTATAGTCTGAAGTCAATTGACCCTATTCTCGTTTATACCAGTGCCGCCAAACCCTTCACTTACCTTAACTCATCAATCATACTGATAAAAGATAGCTGCTGATTTAACGGCAATTGTTCACGGACTGCATCTTAGAATGAACAAAGAATTTTAAACTTTGTTAATAAGAGTATATTATATTCATCAGTAGATATACCAGCTGTCATAAATAACATAACACAATATTCCTTATATTATAAATCCCCTAAAGAATAATAATTATCTGTAAAAATGCAACTTATTATTGAAAAACCCCTTTTTATAAATGACTTAGTTTTATGAGTTTCTAGATTTTACAGGATTCTGTTACTTTATGACACCAGGTAAGTTCACTGATGAATATATTTTCATATTGACCATTCTTGAGAACTTAGATTTCATGTTCATTTTGAATGCAGTACTATTACTATAAATATGTATGTATTTTAGTAATATGGACGTAAACACATTAAAATAAAAAGAATAACCCCTTGACCTCAACCAACCAAAAGTAAACAGAGAGTCAACAACCTGTGGGTCAAATAAGAGAATAAAACTTTATAAAGATGGAAAGATTACAGATAAAACTTGACTTCTGATGATATTGGATTAGCTACTGAAGTCACTGAGAGTAAAATGATAATTATTCAATTATTCGGATAAACTGACAACCTGTTAAACTGAAGAACTATTTTATAAAACATTTCTCCTAAGATTATGAGACTGGACAGTAAATATACATGAAGACCAACAATTCACACAACCGAAATATAGATTCCCCATGACAGAAGGAAGACAGTGAAACCAGAGTAACACCAGGGAACTTAATCTTGAAAACTTAACTTTAAATCATTTTAGTGTTCCAGTAATATCAATGGCCAATCACTTGTATTGATTTTTATTATCAAATCAGATTTATAACAAGGAACACAAGCGAATAAATTATGGTATAACACACTTCTTGGTACAAGTATATAACGTTTCAACAATTTACACGTGTTGTAAAATCAGATTGTTGTATTTCCTGTAAATCTAGATATGATGGTAGTTAAGTTTTCAAGAATAAAGCTCTAAGATTAGTTAAGGGTATACTATAATACCTGTAGCAGGTGGTTGATTTATTAACGGATACAGTAAAGGTGCTAAATATAGATATTATATTAGCCGTGTTTAATAATTAAAATAAAGTGGGGTTTTCATCTTATGTTCCTATTTTTACAAGTCATATATCCACCCAGGTGTAATTGGGTACAGATAATCCAGGAAAGATCAATGCCAAGAGGTTTGACCAAGGACCAGCTGGTAGAAAGGATCCTTGTGAACCTAAGTTGTTATCCTTGTAAAATCAATACCAAGAGGTTTGACCAAGGATCAGCTGGTAGAAAGAGCCCCTGTCATGGCGAACTTGTGAACCAAGCTATTATCCTTTTAAAATAAAGTTTCTTTTTTCTTTTTTTCTTAATGCAGTAAAAAATTAAGAAATAAAATTCTATTAATATAGATCAGCAAAACACTAAGTGAAGGGAGAAACAAATTTAGGTTATAAATATCCTTCAAATATCAAGTAACCCTACCTCCTGGTGGCCTCTCCCATTCTGGCCTGGGTGGTGGTCCTCTTTGTCCAAATGGAGGTGGCCCCCTGGGTGGCCCTTGTGGCGGTCCTCTGTTTGGTGGAATGCCCATCATATTTGGTGGCTGAAAAGACAAAAGAAGGTTTAAAAAGTGGCCCATAAACTCATTGAAAGAAATTGAAATGAAATGAATGGAGTTTTACTTCCTACTCATATGCACAAGATTGAAAAGAGGTTTTTTAAATTTTGTATGTGTATCTGGGACACTGGTATGATCAATTTTCACCATCCGAGATGTTTGTTGTTCCTGAAATTCCACTAAAACTAAGTTTTACATAGTGTTACTCAGACAAACAACCTGATGTAAAATATACAGATTTTGAGATAAGTGAAAACTTAGAAAATCACAAAGTTTTAATTGCTTGTCCCTCAATATTTAGAAAACCTCTTTTTCAATCTCTTTAATATTCTACTGCTTGTTTTAGTTGCCTTCAAGTTGCTTTAACACTGCCTTTATCTGATATCTTTAACACTGCCTTTATCTGATATCTTTAACACTGCCTTTATCTGATATCTTTAACACTGCCTTTATCTGATATCTTTAACACTGCCTTTATCTGATATCTTTAACACTGCCTTTATCTGATATCTTTAACACTGCCTTTATCTGATATCTTTAACACTGCCTTTATCTGATATCTTTAACACTGCCTTTATCTGATATCTTTAACACTGCCTTTATCTGATATCTTTAACACTGCCTTTATCTGATATCTTTAACACTGCCTTTATCTGATATCTTTGGCAATAATTTAAAGAAATAAAGATAAAAAGATATATGTGTATTAATGATATCTAGAGCTTTTTGTCAAAAATCAAGTTTAAAACAAAGAATAATTTTAAGACAGAAGAAGACGATAGAAATAAAAAACTTTTTGCTCTGTACCCTGAAGATACTGACCATTCTGGGTGGAGGGCCTGCTCTGGGTGGTGGAACATGATGGGGTGGTAGCCCTGGAGGTGGACCAGTTGGAGCAAAGGGGGGTCTGGATCCTGAAAGAATAACAAAAAAAGAAATGATGTATAAACACACACGTGACAGTGTACAATGATTTGAGACTGTCTTAACCTTTAACTTCTATTTATTCAATTGAATTGTTTGATATCAAACAGAGTTATCTCATGTTCTAAACTCTCAGCTTACATCAAGATATCATTGATAGACCTATATCTAATACTGTACATGATCTTCACATGACAAATTGAGAATTACAATATTACTACAAACAATCCTTTGTCAATACCATCAAATACTTGACTGTTTGTATTAAGTCAAATAATTAAAATTTTTCTCACTGAAACTGCGAAATTTAGTTTTGAATAAAGGCTGTCACAAAACTTGTAATTAAAATGGTTGGCCATATTAAAAGACAGAAGTAGTGAAGTAAAAGTAATAATTTGAAAGATAAAACATGTGATTAAATAATATAAACAGATTAACTTACCATTGACAAAATTAGCTGGTGGACCAGTCATTGGGGGTCCAGAATGTGGAGGACCAGCTACCATTGTTGGTGGACGAGCCATCCTAGGGTTAAACTGAGGCCTAGCTGCAGGTAGACCAGGGCGTGGCATTCTTGCATTTTTATCTACAAAACAATTTATCTATGATATTAAAATATTAAGAGTATAATCATATGAATACAAGATACAAATGTAAGTGAAAAAGGCTCCAGAGTTTGAGAGAAACTAATTTGATTTCAATAATTGACAATCAGATGACTTCAACACTAAATCATCTTAAATTTAATTTTTTAAGAATAACAGGGTTGAAGCAGTAGTTGGTGGTAGTTACTATTCAACAGATGGCACAGAGTTAAAGCAGTGTTCACAGAATTAGGGTGGTTGAAGTAACTATTTAACAGAAAGTACTGGTACAGTGATAAAACAGTGCTCACTATTATTATGGTTAATATTTTATAATGTTGTAAGTGAAGTGTTCGAGAATAAAGGCCTAGATGTACTGGTAAGTTTTCAGGAATCTGTTACTGGTTAACCTTACCAAAAAACATTGTATTAGGTGTGGAATCTCCACTGTTTCTTCTGTCTTCAGTAGCCGCAGCCCCTCCTGCTCCTTTCCTAGCTTGGGCTTCAAAATTACTTAATGCTTGTTTACTATAGGGCGTAATCTGTGGGGCTTGCCCATAAAATTCTTTCCTGGCTAATTTTTCAAAAATTAATCTAGAAGAGGCTTCCGACCCAACTGATACTAGAGCAAATCTACAAAATGAAATGAATGGAGTTTTACATCCTACTCTTTTGCATTTTAAGCAAATCTTCAGACAGATCTATGATAAATATCTCAGTCAAATTTCATATCACAAATGTTTAAGGAACACTTTAAAAATTGAAATGAAAGGAGTTTTACATCCTACTCTTCTGCTCCTGGGCTAATAGAACACTTTACTGAGTTAAAGAAGGTCTTGAATATATGTATATAGTCTTCAGAAGTACTAGAAATACAATCTAAACAATCTCTTCAAATATACCTCAAACTAGGAATTTTACTTTCTATTTCTATATAATATGTCTATTCTTATCTAATACAGCCTTTTGATAATATTTACTGATTTGCTTAGTTTGTCTCTGAGACCAAGGTATGAAAAGAGTTGGTGAAATAGCATTATTAGAGATACTCTCTTAAAGGCTCTCTGGTCTAAGTCACATGGTGAAATATCAAACAGTTACTCACCCTTTCGACTGACCATTCGCTCTATTTTCATAAAATTTAACTTCCAATAAATCTGAGACTCCAACCGACACAATAGCGTCACTTAAATCTTCATCAGTTGTCCACTGGATAACAAAGAAAATATCACATTACATATAGGATGACTGTAGTCATTTTTTTCCAGTCAAAAAATCTTTAAATTGGATAATTTGGGCTAGCATTATCAAATTTGTTTCACTAGGATGTCCTAGAAATAGTATTAGAAGAGAACCTAGGCTATCCTAGCGCAAAATCCTTTAGCAAATACTCGACCTGGGAAAGCTCAAGAAATTAGACTGTGTGCTAGGGTCTTTACTTCTAACACCGTTTCTAGGATATCCTATGGTAAAGATCATTTTATGGGTGATTTTATCTTTAGGTTAGATAGACGTCATTGGTCACAACACCAATTTAAAAGAGTCTCTTTAAAAACAAGGATTTGAAATCTTACCCATGTAAGGTTTCCAACATATAACATATATTTTTTCCCAGTAAAACCAGAAGATGTTGGGAGAGTGGTGGAACTGGTAGAACTATCTCCTTTATTCTGTAACATAAATAAACAAATATAAATTACCTGCCTTGATATGTGTTCTCGGTTGAATCGGAGGCATGTCAACCCACAGTCAAGATTTTGTTCGGCAACTTGGAGACAATATTGATTGTCTACTCTAAGTACTATTCAACTAGTATCCAACTTAAACTGTATTTCAATGCATGAATGTTTAGTTATATTCATCATAATTGGGACTTTAATTTTCTGAACATACTGTCATACATCACATCACAATAACAAAACAATCCGATTATCAAATATTTACAGTTAAATTTAATATTTTTTACGAAGTAAAGTTTCAAATTCCGATTTTTAGTTAACTTTCACTGAATGTACTTCCGGTTGAACATGAGAAAAACGAAGGGTTTTGAATGACACCAACACTGAGAAAAACAATGGTAAATTTTCTCGTGGTCTTTCCGATTTGTCTATAAATAGTAACTGTTTCTTATCCTAGTAGTAAGCAGAAAAGAACGACAAAACTTATAAAATTACACACATTTTTTGCAAGGAATAGTAAATTTCAATAGTAAATCAACTGCCATGACATTATATTTGAACTTTCTGTCAACATTTATAATTGTTAAAAAGAAGAATTCTTAATGACGTTAAACTATCATGTAAAATTTCTATGTGAGGGCCGACATTTTCTACGTCATGTTTACGTTGGTACTTATGAAATCGGAAGACAATATTATCGTTAAATAGACTTGATACAATTATATCGATGGATAATGACAGGTTAAAATTTGACAGCCTGAACTATAATTAAACATAGCCTGTCAACTGTTTGTTATAAAGTAAGAGTTTGAGATAGTAAATCTCTTTGAACTGGAAGCATTTTCCGGGAGCCGATTAATAATTGCCAATAAAATCATTGTTAATTAACCACCTCTTACCGTTAATCTCTTAATTAACTAAATTATATGACCGGTAGTGTTAGGAATCTCATTGACAAAAGGTGATAGTTAGGTAATTTAATTTTTAATTATTTTTTCTTAACGTCACTGACCTACACTTGATGTCCGGCGGAGCCTATTTGCAAACAGTCATTTTGGAATGACTGCCGGTCATGTCCGGCATATAGAGCCAAATCAACAGCCCTGGTCACAAGTATTAGGTGTTATAAGAGATACTCTCCTATAGAAGAACTGGCCTAGGTCACAAGTATTAGGTGTTATAAGAGATACTCTCCTATAGAAAGATAACTTCATTTGTTTTAAGCATATGAGGCGTTGATAGGGTTAGTCTAAGGGTTTGGAACAGTTCTGTACTGTAACGTAAAACGAAAGATGTGAATATGTTTTGTTATGAGAGCTTGACACAACTGAAATAAGGCTCAAACCCATATAAAGATTGTAACTTAGGGGTGTTTCTGATATAACTTACAAGTATTTCTGCAGGATCTGAACTTGATGGTGCTGTTATAACATCATCATATAAATCATCACCATGGGATGTAAAATCAGCTTCCGGCTAAAAAATATAAAATAATGAGACGTTCAAATTGATGGGTTGGGGCAAGAACAGTGAGGAACACAAACCGATTGCTCTCCTCTGATTATCACATAATGAACTTGTGGCTAAGAGTTATTAGCATACAACAAAATAAAGTCAAGGAGTAAGTATGAAGCATTATTTAAATGACTTGATTTTGCTTCCCGATAAAAACAAAGAAATGCCGTCAAAATGGCGGCATACAAAACAAGAGAAATGGCAATACTTCTTTTCCCGTTGAAAACGTCACATTTGCAAAACAATCCTTTTGCAGAATTGACCTGAACAGAAATTGAACAAGTCGAAATAATCAAATCGAAGATACCTGCGTGAATTCTTCGTCTAAATTAGCATACAAATCTATATCCACGCCGTCTCCCATTTTCTCAAGCACCTTCCATTAAAACTAACGCCCTCTATAATAATGGAAAGATAACTCTAGGCGATCATTGTAATAATCAGACTAAGACTACAGCTAATTGTTGTGTAATTCATCAGTATGACAGTTAATCATTTATACCCATATAAGAATTAATTATGAGTTTCAATATCAAGGTGGGGTTTCAGCTTTTCTGGAGTAGAGCAAACATAGCCACTGTGCTTTGTTATTAATGGTATGTTTTACTCTTGTTAACGAGCCGTTATGATTAAATTTAATTCCGAGATAAATAATAGTCATCTACAACTTCTATAAATACCACTATTGAATTAGTAATAACTGGCTTATAACGTTTCTTTCCCTTGAGAATTCAATACGTTTTGTATTTTATAGATTTATTTATATTAATCCCATTAGGCACAATATACAGGTATTTCATTTACAGCAGTGAAAATAAAGAAATTTAAACCCGAATTAAACCTAGATACTGGTCTATATTTGTCTAAAACATACGATCAACTATTAGTGGATAAAAAGTAGCATGGCATGTTTATAAATTCTTATTAATCTATAAACTATTTGATCATAAGGACGTTATAACAAAATTGATTAGCCTATTTATGCTTTAATCCTTACAGAAACCCTTGTCAACTATTGTTATTGTATATTGTTGTTTTATTACTCATATGGCTTCTAATTGAACTATGTATATATATATCCTTGTAATTTTCTTCCACCTATCACTTGGCCTGAAGAAGACAAGAGAACTCTTGTCGAAACGTCGCCTTATATGTTATTAAAGTAATCGTTATATCCATACAAGTTTGTTATAAATATTGCTATCCGGTAACTATATGCCATTCAAAGAACATACTACTTCTAGGTTTATTACCTACTACGTTTCTGAACACTAGGTATATGGATACACTACTTCTTACTTTATTACATACTACGTTTCTAAACACAAGATATATAGATATACTACTTCTTACTTTATTACATACTACGTTTCTAAACACAAGATATATAGATATACTACTTCTAACTTTATTACATACTACGTTTCTAAACACAAGATATATAGATATACTACTTCTAGATTTATTACATACTACGTTTCTAAACACAAGATATATAGATATACTACTTCTTACTTTATTACATACTACGTTTCTAAACACAAGATATATAGATATACTACTTCTAGATTTATTACATACTACGTTTCGAAACACATACAGGTAACGTTATCAAGTAAAACGTAGTATGTAATAAACCTAAAAGTAGTATAAAATATATATATCTTGTGTTTTTTAGAGCTTATGCCCCTGCTTCTAAATGTCTTATTGAGATTTTCAATGTATATTATATTTTAAATCATATTAGACATCTAGTAAATTATAAGCAACCTAAAATTATTTTTGAAATTCGCCATTTACTTCTATATATGTATACACATGTATCTACTTGACAAATTAACTCAGCGTAAAAAAGTCTCAAAGTATTTGGTCTATAAAAAAAATTATTCGGAAAATCTCACTTTCCAAACTACTAAATAAACTATATAATAATCTTGGTATTATCAAAACATATCACTTATCAAACAGCCCCCGTATTGTCAAAACATATCACTTATCAAACAGCCCCCGTATTGTCAAAACATATCACTTATCAAACAGCCCCCGTATTGTCAAAACATATCACTTATCAAACAGCCCCTGGGGGTATTGTCAAAACATATCACTTATCAAACAGCCCCTGGGGGTATTGTCAAAACATATCACTTATCAACAGCCCTGGGGGTATTGTCAAAACATATCACTTATCAAACAGCCCCCGTATTGTCAAAACATATCACTTATCAAACAGCCCCCGGGGGTATTGTCAAAACATATCACTTATCAAACAGCCCCTGGGGGTATTGTCAAAACATATCACTTATCAAACAGCCCCCGTATTGTCAAAACATATCACTTATCAAACAGCCCCCGTATTGTCAAAACATATCACTTATCAAACAGCCCCCGGGGGTATTGTCAAAACATATCACTTATCAAACAGCCCCCGTATTGTCAAAACATATCACTTATCAAACAGCCCCCGTATTGTCAAAACATATCACTTATCAAACAGCCCCTGGGGGTATTGTCAAAACATATCACTTATCAAACAGCCCCCGGGGGTATTATCAAAACATATAACTTATCAAACAGCCCCCGGGGGTATTATCAAAACATATAACTTATCAAACAGCCCCCCCGGGGGTATTATCAAAACATATAACTTATCAAACAGCCCCCGGGGGTATTATCAAAACATATAACTTATCAAACAGCCCCCGGGGGTATTGTTAAAACATATAACTTATCAAACAGCCCCCCGGGGGTATTGTTAAAACATATAACTTATCAAACAGCCCCCGGGGGTATTGTTAAAACATATCACTTATCAAACAGCCCCCGGGGGTATTGTTAAAACATATCACTTATCAAACAGCCCCCCGGGGGTATTGTTAAAACATATAACTTATCAAACAGCCCCCGGGGGTATTGTTAAAACATATCACTTATCAAACAGCCCCCGGGGGTATTGTTAAAACATATAACTTATCAAACAGCCCCCGGGGGTATTGTTAAAACATATCACTTATCAAACAGCCCCCGAGGGTATTGTTAAAACATATCACTTATCAAACAGCCCTCGTATTGTCAAAACAATCTGAAAACCACACGTGTAAATTTGTGATGAAATGTTAAGTATCTTGTTATTAAAGGAAGGAATAAGAAAAAGAAAGAAACAACTATATAAGTCCGCCGTGACAGGGATCCTTTCTACCAGCTGATCCTTGGCCAAACCTCTTGGCATTGATCTTTCCCGAATTATCTGTACCTATTTACAGCTGGGTACACTGGAATTGTGAGTGAAGATGACTTATTCAAGATAAGAACTCACGTCCGACATTTTCAACGTATCCAAGCAAATAACGTCTAGCTTCTAACCGCCGTTTAAATCTCACTAAAGCCATAACCATTGAAAAGTCACGTACTTTGGTATGAAACAGGAATGTCGTGTTGATAGACTACCATCTGAAGAAATTTACAAGCAAGATTTGTCTCGCCTGTGTATGTGCATTAAGTAACTGGACACAATTGTACGGAAAACATTTACTTTATTAAATAACTTGTGACGTTTAAACGATGATACTCTCATCTTTATCAAGCAATAATAAAAAAAATAACAGAAAAGAGAGAATAAAATACTACTGACGTTCAATTAACATATTGTAGGATCACCATCCTATTGTCTGTCACCACCTCCCCCCCCCCCTTAATCCTTGACCTTATAAACTATAGCCCACTCCGTATCATTTTGACCTTTTTATTGTCTTTATTCGACATTCTGCACCATTAACTTGGCCTGAATAAGTTTGAAATATATATTATATATATTCAGCAACAAAAATTTTTTTTAACCACTATATAAACCACAGCCTACTTCTTATCATTTTGAGCATGGATCATAATTTCAAAAGAGCGTCCGTAAACTTGACCTTCTGTTCGTCTGTTAGGTGGAATTGTTCTAACATTTCGTCATAAGACAACTCATCGAAAGGATCACAGGTCTGACCTGACGTCGCTAGTTCCCAGAGAACAGATCCGTCAACATCCTTAAAATATCGAACGTTTATGTTAAGTTTAAGACTTTCCAACCACTTCGAGACGTCCCTTTTCTTCATCATCTTGAACCTTTCTGGTATTACGGTACCCTCATTCTCAAACGATGACGCGTTGGGGTGTGAGGACACCGAATCTCGAGTAAGCGAAGATAAAGACGCTCTTTCTGAAGAACTCTGTTTCCCTATTTCTCCCACACTTTCAGTCGAAGTTTTAAAAATATCCGAACAATCTGACAACATCGATAAATTAGATTGTCCAGTTAAACTTCCCAAACTTCTGGTACGTTTACCGGTATTTCTAAATCCATGAAATTTCTGAGAAAATCTGATGGATTTCGCTACTAATTGTTTAGAGAGATCTTGGACGTAAAATGGACTCTCCATAAAGTCAAAACAAGGTATATCTTTGAGTTGTTGACAAATCCAACCAGTAACAGGGACATCCTTGGTAACGAATACTGCTATAATATCTTTGTAAAGTTTCTCAGCGATATATAAAATAGTCCGAGAGTCGTAATCGGTTTCAGTAAATTCGGACACACAGATAATTACACAATAGCAGTTCTGCATCCACGCCACCACCGTCTCGAAATATTTGGCATCATTTTCTCCAAGATCATTTACTTGTACGGAGACATTTTCTGCTCTAAGTTTGTCATAAAGTTTTCGAGCAGCGCTTAAGTTGTTTTTATGGTACACAATTCGAGCGACAGAACCCGACGAAACTTCACTGCTTTCTAGCGAGATAGAGCGTGGGAAATACCGCTCTCTGAGTATAGTCAGCACCGCGTTAAGTCTACGGAGAAGTTTTAAATCTTTGTCATTTCGTTCTTTCAGTCTCATAGTTTTCACTATTTTGTCACCTTTGATTAATTTTTCAAACTCTAAATCAAAACAAAGAACCCAGATTATTTCAATAGTCTGAATTTGTTCAGGCAATGAAGCTGTTTTAATAATCCGATGAAAGGTATGTAACACGATGCTTTCAAAGAACCTGCTTGAACTTCCGAAGTTTGCTAGAATCCATATCGCTTCTGTAGCGTCTTGTAAGTTGTACATACCATTCCAAGATGCTGGGTCATTAAAAGTATCAAAAGATTGGGTCACCCAGTACACAATACAAGGTACTGTTTCCCTACTTTCGGTTTCTCGTTTCGCTTCACATCTATTACAAAGGAGCACCGAACCGATGGTAGCAAAAACACCCAGTCCCTCGACGGTTCTTAAATTATTCAAAATTGTCAAAAAACATTTTCTCAGTGTCAGCCGTTCGACACTTAAATTTTTCGTTAAGTTTTTCACCAAACACATGAAAGCCTTGGTGATATAATGTGGTTTAGAAGTTTTGTCCTTAAGAACCGATTTGTCTGTCAAATTTTGAAAACATTCCTCAAGAATCTTTATAATTCCACAATTTACTAAACTTCTACAAAACTCTTCACTATATTTCGAGAAAAGGCATAAACAGTCCAATAGTTTACTGGATGTGTTCCACGAATCTGGATTGCTAAGTTTATCAAGGTGTCCGGCCAATCTGAGACCCCCTAGAATATTGACGAGGTATTGGGCGTGGTTATTTTCATTCACCTGACTAATTATACCAGTTATGTTGTCCCTCGAACTGACTTCCCATAATCGTTTAATACACGGGTAGGTCTTAACAGGTTCCTTTTCATAACGCTCTAGTTCTTGAAGAACCCTGGTAACCTCTTTCTTGACATTCAACGACAGCTCTTGAATTCTTTCTACTTCTAGAGACACTGTCGATAGACAAAGAATGTCAGCATCCGAGGAACCGTCTTCTAAACTTTTGGCATCAAAATCCATTTAGCTACCTAAATAAAAATAAAAACACAAGCTGGTTTAACATCAGATGGATCGTTATAAACAATCTGCGAAGGGACAGACTCGCTATTTCAAGGTGAACATGGATATACCTCAATAGTCTAGAGAAGTAATAGAAATATACAATTGTTGCATAACCCATTCAAACATAGGCTACCTCAAACTACAACTTTTACTTTCCATTTATTTATCTGTTTAGGGCCTTTTCTATTTCACAGTCGAAAGAAATGACGAGACGTCAATTATCATTCAATCTTTCAAACACGGATAATTCTGGATCAAATTTGGACGTTGTTATTACTGATTAGATAATTTAAAAGAATGACCATTTCTAAGACTAAGTTACAAATGGCGAACCTGTCCTTTAAAAAAAAGATTAGGAATGTAAATGAAACATTTTAACCTTATGCCTTTATATCGAATCCGTGAGTTACCGGGTATGGACTTAAATTCTTCGACAATAAGATATATTTAATTGTTCACTATTTAACAGGTGCGTCGATATGTTTGTATATAGACTAAAATTACATTATAATGGATCTCAAAGATTATCGATGACATTTAGTCCTCTATCACATAGTTTTAAAACCATTCACAGTCACAGAAACGAAACAAAATCTATTGTCATTCATTCGGATAGGCCTATTTCTTATCCAGAAATTAGGTCACCATATACTTACATGTAATAAACCGGCTCTACATCGGACTAACTTGATATTTTCAAATATGAAAGTCGAATAACACACAATCGTTGTCCACAATTATATCATACAGGACCAACATCATAAACAATTTTTGGTATTGATCATTCTTAGAAAGGTACTTTGACTGTATCCTATTCTATTCTAGTCTCAATCACGATGTTATAAATGTTTCGATCGTCCAGACCGACGAATTGTATACATTTATTGAATAATTCGATATGAATAAGACACTCGTGTGTAGACATGATAAACACATGAACGAGTGAATATCGTCATACTTTTACCTTTCTCTCTATTACCCCTTTCAGGTTACTTGATTGATAGCAATCAATGGCGTTTCCATGGAACATTATCGCATGGACAAGCCTTAGTCAGTCTTGATTGTTAAGAGGGACAAGAGATCTTTAACGGATTATCTGTGCTCATTTACATTAGCCAATAAGGTGCACAAGAGTAGGACGTAAACCTCGATTCATTTCATTTTTTACAACGCGATTAAACTGTTGGGTCGCATGCTTTTTTAAACATTTTAACTGGAACAAAAATTCACTGTCAACATGTTCCAAACAAAAACTTTTTGTGAAACTTAACAGCGCTCCATTTTCTCCTTGCCTCCCTTCTTTTGTTTATAAATGTACCTTGCTTCCGTTTGACAACATTGAATCCACGACGGAGGCCATTGCTTCTAAAATATCCCCCGACATTCGCTCGATATCATAACCAGCCTCTCTCAGTTTCTACAAGATACTTCGCACAGTCTATTCTTCACTCCAACAGTAGCTAAGAGGAGATTTTTTTTAGTAGTGTACACTTCACCACCGTTGTTAAGGAGATCCCAAAGCGCACCATTCACATTCTGCTTCAATTTCTTGTCCACCAAAATATTTTTATGTTGATTGTATGCGAATGCAGTCTGTTTCTCTCTCCCTTTTTGGGTTTTTGCATGCCCTTTTGTGACTAATGTTTGATTTGGATTTGATGTCTAAAATTGCACTTTCTTTCAGATTTTTTGTGATGATTAAAGATGTACATATGAAAGTTTTCAACGATATTTCTGGAAAAAGTTATAGAAAGTTGAATTTTGTGATTTAACATGGAAACAGATGGAAAATGAAATACGATCTGACCCATATATTCCACACCTCTGTTTATAGAACATCATATATGTAGACTATAAAAACAACAAGCTTTGTCTAAAAGGTTTGAGGAATATTCAAAGAAAACATATTCTACTTTCGTTTTGTCTATTTCTACGAAAGTTTATCAGTTGAAACTTTTTAAATTTAATATAATATCACCGGAAATGGATTGGTAACAATTTGCATAAAAAAATAAGTCTATGCTCCAGTTAACAGGACATTAAAAGATATCACTTCCTGGTCGATACATATATCATGTATATTATATATCTTATTTTCCTAGCAGCCCAGTCGTTAGGGGGTGAGAATTCATCCCGGCACATCTTTTCAGTCCAGCAGATTAATGTACATGGACTTCGTACAATGCCAAGAAGACGACCGCTTTGATAAAATAGAAACAAGTTCTGGGGGCTTATTCTTAGTTTCAAATTAGTGTCGCTCAGAGTTAATGAACCCACCCACATCACCCCAATCTGAGAACGGGGAACATGACATAGATAAAGACAATATATTTATCGAGAAAACCTACAAGGCTGAATAGAATACAGTGTTGGCAATCTATAGTCCACGGAACACCTGATATTGCTATCCATTCTCAAATACAGAGTAGTTGTTCCTTACAGAGACATTACAGAGAAAGGGAAAGAGGTAACAAGGAACGACAACTCAGTATGAGATATTACTTAACACTGTTGTTGGTCGTATGCGTCAACCAGTTAACTTACTGTCGACCAGTTGACATGTCGACGAAATGACTAGATACCTTACACAGTTCTACTGATAACCGTATGTTTGGTAAACTAAATCCTGTGCCAGCGCCTTTTATTGAACAGTAGGCCTAACTTTTTACCTTCAATCACCCTAATCGACCCCACAATCCACGAGTACTCAGAGTAGGCTATCATTGAATTTCGACGTCTGTCGAGAGAAGTCAACACGCTATGATCATGGTTGAGTTAAGAGATTCAATAAAGGTATTAAGGCTAAACAGTATTAACTGTGACTTAAAGTATCTCTCTAACGACCTACCGTGGAATAATCTGCCCAGGATTGCCGAATTGGGCATCTCAATTAATCAGTAAAACGGCGGGAAATAAAACTCCCAATCAGCTGACCAACTTTGTTTTGTAGAAGAAGGCTGTACATTGTACGTCGTGCAAAACGTAGGTGTCCCATTTTTAACCTAAAAGGACTTAAACTTTAATTGTTTAGTAGTAGTCAGTGAATACAGAATACCGTTGAAACATTTCATAACGATTATATTATAAAGAAAAATATACCAAACTGATCATGGATACTCAATAAAACGAAGGTGTCCCAATTAATGTCGTAAAATACCAACAAAAAGTCTTCCTTGACAAAATGTAAACAACATGGACGACGAAAAAACGATAAACGATAAACAGCAAAGACCTAGCGGTAAATAATGACGAAATTTAACTAATTTATTTTCCTCACTGGTGTTGGGAGTCTTCCAAATAGTCTACTTGTTCTTGAATTTTTTAGACACTTCGTGATCGTCTGAAATTTACTGTAAATATTCAGGTCACATTATAAAGTACCTCTTTGCTAAGTTTCAAACTGGTAGCTTTACGGAGAAGGGGAGAAGGGCGAAACGAAAACCATGCCGACATTTCTTAATATGATATAGAAATGGTGTAGTTTTAACAATATAACTGTATCATATTAGGGTACATTCCACTGTCACATTGCATGTCAATCATTACCAATCATATTGTACGGAATGCAATGAATCAATATGAAATTTATTCCTTTTCATAGGTTCAACTGACAAAATTTCATGGATTTGCACCGGTATTTAGGCCCTAGGCCATTTCACACACATTTTACATATCAGTGGCCTACAGATCACAGATAGACCTAACTAGACTACACTTGTTTTGTTTTATGCAGTATAGAACTATATATAAAACTAACCCTAATTTCAATTATATATTGTTTTTACAACCACTTTCACCTAACAATGACCTAAAGACAGCTCTCCTTACAACAAATAAACTAACCTGCTAATGACAGTTTTCATTTGAAACAATTTTCTAACTTCTGCTACATTTAGTCCTACAAAGAGTGTGGATAACATGCTCTACCGATCCGATTTGTACCGTAATCTCTGATAGTAACCTTGGATTTTAAATTGATACCTTCAAACTGATAGTAACCTTGGTAATCTCTGATAGTAACCTTGGTAATCTCTGATAGTAACCTTGGTAATCTCTGATAGTAACCTTGGTAATCTCTGATAGTAACCTTGGTAATCTCTGATAGTAACCTTGGTAATCTCTGATAGTAACCTTGGTAATCTCTGATAGTAACCTTGGTAATCTCTGATAGTAACCTTGGTAATCTCTGATAGTAACCTTGGTAATCTCTGATAGTAACCTTGGTAATCTCTGATAGTAACCTTGGTAATCTCTGATAGTAACCTTGGATTAATCTCTGATAGAAACCAACTTGGTAATCTCTGATAGTAACCTTGGTAATCTCTGATAGTAACCTTGGTAATCTCTGATAGTAACCTTGGTACTCTCTTGATGGTAACCTTGGTTATCTCTGATAGTAACCTTGGTAATCTCTGATAGTAACCTTGCTAATCTCTGATCGTAACCTTAATTTCAGGTAATGAAGAGAAATTAATTTTTGCCGCCACTTACGGTCAATATGACAGTTTATATCAACTACTTCAGGTGAGATAGGTTTGTGTATTAAGGGTAGGGCTGTGTGGGTGAAAAGTGAAGAGGGGGCATGTGGGCAGGGGGGAGCAGTAATTAGTGAATTCTTCTATAAGTTCACACAAGTTAAAATATACAGTCAACAAAAATCATTAAAACTTGAAGATTAAGGTGCATTTTGTCTATACTTCTATATCACAGGATATCACTAAAGTAATCATGTAAGCTTATATACAATTCAGGATATACAACACAAAAAAATAATTATGGGATAGAAAAAAACATTTCTTTAATACATGGGTACAATGTTTCAGATGAAACTATCCCATATTATCTTGTGATTTATATGGGTTCCATGCTACTAAATGTCGTTAAAATCTTTCACAATATACAATTCAGAATAATTTTGTAAAAATCTTCTATTCCAGAATGGTGTATCTCCGTATTGTATCGGGTCCAAAGGTCGACTTCCATTACACGAGGCTTGTGTTGGTGGTCATGAAAAATGTGTTGAGTTGTTGTTGAAATATATGACTGATGTTGATGCTGGTGATGTTGATGGGTTGACGGCAGCACATCTCGCTGCTCTGAATGGTGAAGTTAAATGTCTGAAACTTCTTCAAGCCAAGGGTCAGTATTTGAAGCAGTTTTTTTTATATAATTTTGAATTCAGATGTTTATATTTTACCAATTAGAAATAGAAGTATATTCCCCAGTATACACTAAATTACATTATTGTTAAATACGACTCAAATTTGCTGTTTACATAATACTGTATTAAGTTGTTGGTAATTTGCTAATTTGAGAGTCTGAAAATAAGCTTAGCTTTTGATTCATTTCCCAGTAAACATTCAATTACATTATTGTTAATCACAACTTACATAATTTAAGTATACTTGAAGTAGTCAGCTCTTAGATACCATGTTTTATTGATTTCTTAGACAAAATTAGACTGATGCTTATCTTATGTCATAAAAATCTACAATAACCAATTAAAATAATTATCTTGTAAGAATGAGATTGTAAATTTACTAACTATTTGGTTCAAAATATTTAAAAGAAATATCCCTTTTGTTTTAAAAGATTGTATAATAAATGATAAAAATATTTTTCTACAAACTCTATCCCTAAATAGAACTTAAAATGTATATATCCTGTGCCTATGCTTTCGTAACTTTGTCATTTGTACAAAATTACAACTTTACTCCCTAATGCCTGAAAGTACCCTGTTTCCCAGACTAAACTTTTTTTTAAAGTTTTGTTATTCTATTTTGTCACTCAGAACCCTGTAATATTTATTTTAGATGCAGATCTAGTAGCACGGGATAAGAAAGGGAGACAACCAGCTCATCTAGCAGCGTTAAGGAATCACAGTAAGATTCTACGATGTTTGTTTGATCATGGTGTAGATCTAGACAGTCAATGTGATGCTGGTAAAGCTCCTCTACATTTCGCAGCACAATATGGCAGTAAGTATTTAAACACAGGTCACGTCATGTTATAATATATACGGTACTAATTAAGGCATAGCAATTAAAGAGATTGTAAAGAGGTTTTCTATATTTTGTATGTGTATCAGGGACACTGATTACATCAATTTACACCATTCTAATTTTCAATCAGATGTCTGTAGTTCCTGTAATTCTATAAAAACTAAGTATTTTATTACGTCACTATTTGGAAATTATGTTTTATCACGTAAGGCCTTCATGATTAGTGACGTCATCAGACATCAACACTAACTCAAGATATACAGAGATTAATATTTTTCAGAGATTTTTATTAACATTTTTTTTCCTGGTTTGAATAATATATAGAAAATAAAACAATTAACGCCCAATACACAGGCTTCATTAATTTTTTATCAAAAATTAACACAATATACTGTAGACCTGTATATTGTATACTGTATATATATATAGGTTTTGAGTCTGCGGTATGTTGAAAACTATAGGCCTACAGTATGTATACTATATATAATCTGGTATATACAGATAACTAGAGACCTACAGTGGTCCTCACTTATAACCACATGCCTATTTATATATATAATCTTACCTAATAAATTATAGGTTTTGAGTCTGTGGTATGTTTATTAGAAAGAGACTGTGATATAACAATAGGTGATACAGCAGGGTATTTACCTGTCCATTATGCTGCTCACTATAGTAAATTAGACTGTCTACGTTTCCTAATAAAACAGGGTACGGCGTTAGATGCCAAGAGTCTAGAAGGAAAAACCTCAGCTCATACAGTAAGTGATCTATTTTTTCCTCATTCAGTCATTTTTTAAACAATGTTTTATTGATGACAAGATTATGCTACACTACTATTTAACTTGTATCCAACTGTAAACTGTATTTCAATGTTTTGAATGTGGTAGACCCATCAATTCCCTTGTTTTCTCATTCCATACTGCATAGATGCCTTGCCCAATAGACACACAGGGATTTTAAGACTCAAATATCCATGGTGAACACTATTACTGATGAACTTCCCATTTCTCTGGATCTAAAGCTGGTCCCTGACCAAACCTCTTGCCATTGATATTTCCTGGATTATCTGTACCCATTTACAGCTGGGTGGACTGGAATTGTGAGTGGAGATGACTTATTCAAGGTCATTGACAACCTGGCCCTTTAATATCTCAACTAACTTGCCCACTCTCAGTCACATTAAGTACAACTATACCAGGGGTGTTTGGCCATATATGCCAGTCATGACTATTTATACATCTATGTTTATTTCCAGGCAGCTCTATATGGTTCTATAGATATTTTACATTGGTTGTTCGAGGAAGGTTTAGATCCCAACATACAGGACAGTAAGTTTTATATTTACCCCACTAATATTAATATTTTATATATTTCCTATAAATAACTTATTCACCTTTACCATGTTATTTCTTTAACAAACATCATATACCTAGACTTCACTACTGAAAATATACTCCTTATTTGACTTGGAGAACTGGTTTTCTTTAGGGTTTCAAACACTGAGAAAACTGATCTTTTTTTTTATAAAATCATTGCTATAAGGCTTTAGGAATTCAAACTGTGGAATGTGGATCTGTAAGTTAGACCTATATTTCCTGTTTGAGAATGTAGTATATATGTTATAGATCATGGTAATACTGCAGGACATTATGTCTATTATAGATCATGGTAATACTGTAGGACATTATGTATATTATAGATCATGGTAATACTGCAGGCCATTATGTATATTATAGATCATGGTAATACTGCAGGCCATTATGTATATTATAGATCAGTGGTGAATACTGCAGGACATTATGTATATTATAGATCATGGTAATACTGTAGGCCATTATGTATATTATAGATCATGGTAATACTGCAGGCCATTATGTATATTATAGATCATGGTAATACTGCAGGCCATTATGTATATTATAGATCATGGTAATACTGCAGGACATTATATATATTATAGATCATGGTAATACTGCAGGACATTATGTATATTATAGATCATGGTAATACTGTAGGCCATTATATATATTATAGATCATGGTAATACTGCAGGACATTATGTATATTATAGATCATGGTAATACTGTAGGACATTATGTATATTATAGATCATGGTAATACTGCAGGCCATTATGTATATTATAGATCATGGTAATACTGCAGGACATTATGTATATTATAGATCATGGTAATACTGTAGGACCCTTATGTATATTATAGATCATGGTAATACTGCAGGCCATTATGTATATTATAGATCATGGTAATACTGCAGGCCATTATGTATATTATAGATCATGGTAATAATGTAGGACATTATGTATATTATAGATCATGGTAATACTGCAGGCCATTATGTATATTATAGATCATGGTAATACTGTAGGACATTATGTATATTATAGATCATGGTAATACTGCAGGCCATTATGTATATTATAGATCATGGTAATACTGCAGGCCATTATGTATATTATAGATCATGGTAATACTGCAGGCCATTATGTATATTATAGATCATGGTAATACTGCAGGCCATTATGTATATTATAGATCATGGTAATACTGCAGGCCATTATGTATATTATAGATCATGGTAATACTGCAGGCCATTATGTATATTATAGATCATGGTAATACTGTAGGACATTATGTATATTATAGATCATGGTAATACTGCAGGACCCTTATGTATATTATAGATCATGGTAATACTGCAGGCCATTATATATATTATAGATCATGGTAATACTGCAGGCCATTATGTATATTATAGATCATGGTAATACTGCAGGCCATTATGTATATTATAGATCGTGGTAATAC
The DNA here is from genome assembly GCA_030562195.1 of Nipponacmea schrenckii. Classification (NCBI taxonomy): domain Eukaryota; kingdom Metazoa; phylum Mollusca; class Gastropoda; family Lottiidae; genus Nipponacmea; species Nipponacmea schrenckii. The sequence continues at coordinate 36,923,554 of CM060201.1, forward strand.
TGCAGGCCATTATATATATTATAGATCATGGTAATACTGCAGGCCATTATGTATATTATAGATCATGGTAATACTGCAGGCCATTATGTATATTATAGATCATGGTAATACTGCAGGCCATTATGTATATTTTAGATCATGGTAATACTGTAGGACATTATGTATATTTTAGATCATGGTAATACTGCAGGCCATTATGTATATTATAGATTATGGTAATACTGCAGGCCATTATGTATATTATAGATCATGGTAATACTGTAGGACATTATGTATATTATAGATCATGGTAATACTGCAGGCCATTATGTATATTATAGATTATGGTAATACTGCAGGCCATTATGTATATTATAGATCATGGTAATACTGCAGGCCATTTTGTATATTATAGATCATGGTAATACTGCAGGCCATTATGTATATTATAGATCATGGTAATACTGCAGGCCATTATGTATATTATAGATCATGGTAATACTGCAGGCCATTATGTATATTATAGATCATGGTAATACTGCAGGCCATTATATATATTATAGATCATGGTAATACTGCAGGCCATTATGTATATTATAGATCATGGTAATACTGCAGGCCATTATGTATATTATAGATCATGGTAATACTGCAGGCCATTATATATATTATAGATCATGGTAATACTGCAGGCCATTATGTATATTATAGATCATGGTAATACTGCAGGCCATTATGTATATTATAGATCATGGTAATACTGCAGGCCATTATGCTAGTGAAGGAGGGAAAGCAGATTGTTTAAACTGTTATTTACAACATGGTGGTAAACTAGATATAGAGAACAATAAGGGTGATACACCATTAGATACAGCTAAACGATCTGGACATCCTCTATTGATGCAGCAAGCAGGTAAGTGGCTGATAGATCTGGGAGATCCCCGGCATCCAGCAAGTATCACACAAATCACCTAGTGATACTCCAAAAAGTGTCTGGTGATATCCCGAAGCACCTTAGGGATCCTTCTAAAGCGCCTGGTCATATCTCAAAGCACCTGCAAAATGCCACTAAAGCACCCCAGGAGATACACTACAAAGCAACCAGAAGATATCCCAACTTGGACATGTGTCTAAGGCACCGAAGAGAACTTCCAAAGCACTGAAAGAGCACCTTGACTAGAGATCCATGACTCACCACTGACATTGCTATTTCTGTATAAATGATTGTAATGTCTCCCTGGTGATACTACTGAAACATGTAGGAAATATAATTATGGTGTTATTTTGTTATTTACTTGATTTATATTCTACTGTGTATCAGAAACAACCCACTATACTTATATAGTTGTATAATCTCTGTTATATTTCAGTGAAGAATGAAATAACATGTGGTCCTTGTTTCCATCAATATGAACAAGTAGAATTGGCCAAATCTAAAAAAACCAATAAAGTAGAGACCAATATTACCAATGTTAAATCAATAGCCTATGTTTCTCCTCTACCACCTCAAAAGTAAGTGACATTATTGTAATATATGTTAGATTAGGCTGGGTGTATGATTATTATTTTGAATTGTCTCCTCTTTTTATATCAACTAACCAATTAAATTGCTTGTATATTGCCATTATTACTTTTTGTTTTGTAAATTTGAACACACTGTACTTGTATACATGTACATGAGTATGGACATCCCTATCAGCAATTCAATAAAAATTAGACCAAACTTTCGTCCTGTTTTTTATGAAGCTTATAACTTTAATAAACTTCAGTAGAGTCTAAAGATGAGCCTCTTGAATTATCAACATCTGGTTAGGTCTAAAGGTTATTTTGACCAATGTTCAAATCTTCAGTGTTTTATTTTTTTTTGATTTTCAGAAAACCAACCAGTCAACTCCAAAAGAATCTGGTAAAACATGGTTCCAAACAACAGCCAAATAAACAAACAGCTAAACATAAACTACCTAGTAGAGATTTAGCTGCTCAGTATTTTGGACAACATTTAGACCCTAACCATACCTTTCAATTTCATATTTAGAAATGAAATGAAATGAATGGAGTTTTACGTCCTACCAATTTCATATTTAGAAATGTTGTGATAGGTCAATTGACGTTGGAATAATCTGCCAAAAACTTGACAATTTTATAATAATAAAAACAAACATAGACTCTTTATGTTACATGGGTCAGAATTAGGCCAAATACACAAGGACATGGTCCTGTCTAACATTCAGTCCATAGAGACAAACATAAACTCTTTATTTTACATGGGTCAGAATTAGGCCAATACACAAGGACATGGTCCTGTCTAACATTCAGTCCATAGAGACAAACATAGACTCTTTATTTTACATGGGTCAGAATTAGGTCCAATACACAAGGACATGGTCCTGTCTAACATTCAGTCCATAGGGACAAACCTAGACTCTTTATTTTACATGGGTCAGAATTAGGTCCAATACACAAGGACATGGTCCTGTCTAACATTCAGTCCATAGGGACAAACATAGACTCTTTATTTTACATGGGTCAGAATTAGGTCCAATACACAAGGACATGGTCCTGTCTAACATTCAGTCCATAGGGACAAACATAGACTCTTTATTTTACATGGGTCAGAATTAGGCCCAATACAAAAGGGCCCAAATGGTTCTGTCTAACATTCAGTCCATAGAGACAAACATAGACTCTTTATTTTACATGGGTCAGAATTAGGTCCAATACACAGGGACATGGTCCTGTCTAACATTCAGCCCATAGAGACAAACATAAACTCTTTATTTTACATGGGTCAGAATTAGGTCCAATACACAAGGACATGGTCCTGTCTAACATTCAGTCCATAGAGACAAACATAAACTCTTTATTTTACATGGGTCAGAATTAGGTCCAATACACAAGGACATGGTCCTGTCTAACATTCAGTCCATAGAGACAAACATAAACTCTTTATTTTACATGGGTCAGTATTAGGTCCAATACACAAGGACATGGTCCTGTCTAACATTCAGCCCATAGAGACAAACATAGACTCTTTATTTTACATGGGTCAGAATTAGGTCAAATATACAAGGACATGGTCCTGTCTAAAATTCAGTCCATGGGACAATACAATGGATAAAAATAAAGTAAACACATCATTTTAAGATTATATTTTTTATCCAGTTTCTTCAATTTTATCCAAAGATGGTGCCACTGATTCCATCCAACCTGATTCCTGCCTGATTATGCCATGAGTTGTGTAATTTTTCTATTGTATCGATATTGTATGAGTCTGTATTTATTTATGTAGTTGGTTAAATCTGTGATATTTCTATATAATATAAATAAAACTAGAAACTATATTAATTGTGGTCTGGAAAATGTCAACTGAAATGTGGATTATATCCCTTAGTTTAGTTTGTTCGGTCACTGCTTGCCCCGGTAAATTATATTGAGTTGTTTATTTTGCCCCCCAAACGACTAAACGCTTTTTCCATGTCAGTTCCTCAGAAATACATCACTGACGAAGGGGAACCGGGTCAAAGAATTCACACAAATTTATGGAACAAAAATCATTGGTTTTAGTCTTATGCAATGTCGCCCTTAGGCATATAAATATTATATTATACAATATATAGAGGTTATCCTATGGCTACGAGTGGATATGGTTTTTATGCTACGCCACTCGTGAAAATATCACAAGCACGAGTGGCATAAAAACCATATCCACGAGTTAGCCATTGGATAACCTATTTATCCTATACCTAATATGAAAAACATAAATTTCAAATTTGTTTTTGTTTTAGATGAATTTTGGTCTTGTGTACCCTTTGGCCCCGCCCATCGAATACCAAAATAGTTATTCAATGGCCTGTTTTCAATGGGAAACAAGAATATAATTTTCATCCAACTGAAAAATTTTGATTTTTTTTTACCTAGTATGCATCACAGACATAGTACATAAGAAAAAAACTCATCTAAAACAAATGGTTCTAATGGAAATAAGCAAATGCGTTAAACGATGACAGCCTTTGGCCCCGCCCATCGAATACCAATATGTTTATTCAATGGGCTGTATTCAATAGTCTACAAGAATATCACTTTTATCCAACTAAAAATTTGAAATTTTTTTTTTGATCTAGAATGCATCACAGACATAGTACATGAGAAAAAAACTCATCTAAAACAAATTTGATATTTTTATTTTTCATATCAAGTATGGGATAAAATAGGTTATACATTAATATTAATAGCAATCTCTGTTCTTCTATAATTCTTTTTCTTTATTTTATATTATTTAAATAACTGTATACCTCAGTTATACTATTTACTTAAATATAGTTTTAACAGACAACAATTATTATGGATATAGATTTCTATTTATTCTTTTAAACACAACGTTTCATTACACATACAGGTAACGTTTCATTACACATACAGGTAACGTTTCATTACACATACAGGTAACGTTTCATTACACATACAGGTAACGTTTCATTACACATACAGGTAACGTTTCATTACACATACAGGTAACGTTTCATTACACATACAGGTAACGTTTCATTACACATACAGGTAACGTTTCATTACATATACAGGTAACATTTCATTACACATACAGGTAACGTTTCATTACACATACAGGTAACGTTACATTACACATACAGGTAACGTTTCATTACACATCCAGGTAACGTTTCATTACAAATACAGGTAACGTTTCATTACACATACAGGTAACATTTCATTACACATACAGGCAACGTGTCATTACACATACAGGTAACGTTTCATTACACATACAGGTAACGTTTCATTACACATACAGGTAATGTTTCATTACACATATATGTAACATTTCATTACACACAGGTAACGTTTCATTACATATACAGGTAACGTTTCATTACACATACAGGTAACGTTTCATTACACACACAGGTAACGTTTCATTACACATACAGGTAACGTTTCATTACACATATATGTAACGTTTCATTAAACATACAGGTAACGTTTCATTACACATATTACATAAAATCATGTGGCTTACAAAGAAGGGTTTGCTTCTTAACACCCAACCTCAATACAATGCTATCAATAAACTATGGACAAGCGCATTAACTATCAAAACAATAATATATCCATCAAAAAAAAGAGGATGTTTATTCCGCAATTCATCAACTTCTACTGAACTGGTTATAAAATACCATATTCCACCTCTCAAGCTGGGCCATTATTAAATTGCAAGTCAGTTAATCGGCCGAGGGGGGTTCAAATTGATTGTTTCTGTAAGCGGCTGTTGGAAAATGGCGATACAATCAAGTGAAACGAGAAAATTATTTCGTGGAGACAATAATCATCAATAAAATGTCAGTTACACTTGTCTGATTGGAACACGAGAAAACTTCAAGAGAAACGTCTAGGGCCATAATTCACTCGTTAGCGGAAACTTGAAATCCCTGAACGCAGGCGACTGATATCGCCATGCAGGGATAAGGTCGTGATAAATGGCATAGCGGATTACAGCGTGGCCTGTAATTGAATTTCGATACTCCGTTCACCATCTCGTGGGGTCGGTGTGTGGTTATCTTGGGACTAACAGCTCGAAAAAATAGTTTCTTCCCCTCTATAATTCTATTTGTTGGCCTTTGTTTTGATAGATTACTGTAGTTGAATAAACTACTTTCTATGATGTTTAATTAGTACAACAATTACTGGTATTTTACTATCACTTGTTACTAAGGGTAGTGAGTGAAAGTCAACACTGGGCCAACTGTCGAAACCACTGACGGAGGCTTTATTTTGTATGATATAGAGGCTGAATTGATTAGAATTCGAACCGACGCCTGGCCTTTCAGACGACAATTAGCGACTGAGTTTTTCCACTGCTAATAATATATTAGAGTGAATCATTCCTAAAGTACAAACCCTTCATGTCAAGCACTGGCCAAGGACACAAAAAAAGATAGATTTATAACCCCCCCACCTCGAAAAATAAAATACTATTTAACAACGGGACTTTTCAACGTTCTTTTCAATGTCCCCACGCTTCTTCTCTATCGTTAATTTTAGTCATCTCAATACTGGCCATCCCAGTACCACACCCCTAACACTTAAGTTCCACACCCCTGACACTCAGTCTAATACCCAGTACACACCCTTGACACCCAGTCTAAAGCCCAGTATCACACCCTTGACACTCCAGTCTAAAGCCCAGTATCACACCCTTGACACCCAGTCTAACAGCCCAGTATCACAACCTTGACACTCCAGTCTAACAGCCCAGTATCACACCCTTGACACTCCAGTCTAACAGCCCAATCACACCCTTGACACTCTAGTCTAAAGCCCAGTATCACACCCTTGACACTCAGTCTAACAGCCCCGTATCACACCCTTGACACCAGTCTAACAGCCCAGTATCCACCCTTGACACCCAGTCTAACAGCCCAGTATCACACCCTTGACAACCCCGTCTAACAGCCCGGGATCACACCCTTGACACTCCAGTCTAACAGCCCAGTATCACACCCTTTACACTCCAGTCTAAGGGCCCCGTATACACCCTTGACACTCCAGTCTAACAGCCCGGGATCACACCCCTTTACACTCCAGTCTAACAGCCCAGTATCACACCCTTGACACTCCAGTCTAACGGGCCCCGTATCACACCCCTTTACACTCCAGTCTAACAGCCCAGTATCACACCCTTGACACACCAGTCTAACAGCCCGGGATCACACCCTTACACTCCAGTCTAACAGCCCAGTATCACACCCTTGACACCCAGTCTAAAGCCCAGTATCACACCCTTGACACTCCAGTCTAACAGCCCGGTATCACACCCTTGACACTCCAGCTAACAGCCCAGTATCACACCCTTGACACCCAGTCTAAGGGCCCCGTATCACACCCTTGACACTCCAGTCTAAAGCCCAGTATCACACCCTTGACACCCAGTCTAAAGCCCGGGATCACACCCTTGACACTCCAGTCTAAAGCCCAGTATCACACCCTTGACACTCCAGTCTAACGGCCCAGTATCACACCCTTGACACTCCAGTCTAACAGCCCGGTATCACACCCTTGACACACCAGTCTAACAGCCCAGTATCACACCCTTGACACTCGAGTCTAACAGCCCAGTATCACACCCTTGACACTCCAGTCTAACGCCCAGTATCACACCCCTTTACACCCAGTCTAACGCCCAGTATCACACCCTTGACACCAGTCTAACGCCCAAATCACACCCTTGACACCCAGTCTAACGCCCAGTATCACACCCCTTTACACACCAGTCTAACAGCCCAGTATCACACCCTTGACACACCAGTCTAACAGCCCAGTATCACACCCTTGACACACCAGTCTAACAGCCCAGTATCACACCCTTGACACACCAGTCTAACAGCCCAGTATCACACCCTTGACACACCAGTCTAACAGCCCAGTATCACACTCCTGACACTCTAGTACATCATCCGCTCTTGAATCGATGCACACAAGCTACTTATATCAAAGATCCCTCGACAGTAGGAAATCGAAAAGTGAGTTCACTAAAATCTCCCTCGCTGTCCGTCTAAGGTAGCCCATAGTGTACAGAACGTAGGATGAAAAATTCAATTTCAGTAACACAGTATCCAATTCGCCCTCACACCTCCACCTCCCCCCTTAAGGGCTATTAGAAACTGTGTGGCCCCTTCTTGGTCCTTTCACCTGTTGCCTAGGACCACCACTGAATGTTAATTACATAATTCCATTCCCTGTCAACAGAACGTTGTAGGTACATAACGCTAGAATTTCATTTCATTTCCAAAGCCTTTACTAGCTATTGGGATTATTTATTTCACGTTAGGATAATGGATAGCAGGATTAATGAAATATGGACCCTGAGGCCTTTGTATCTAATTTAACGATATATACCGAGATTGCACGGAACAAAAGCCCGTCCCTCGGGGAATATGATCAAGTTCATGAAGTTATATAGAGAATTAAAGAGTATTTAATATGGTGTATTGAAATGATTACTATGGTTATATTTACTATCTCCTCCATTACCTGACAATAAATCAACGTTAAAACGTTTTACCTGGAATCGTCAATATCGTATATCAGATACTTTACAGGTTATGGCTATATCAAAAGGTTTGAGGGGGACGGGGTGTTTAGGTAATGGTGTGGTCTATATCACAAGGTTTGAGGGGGTGGTGGTGTTTAGGTAATGGTGTGGTCTATATCACAAGGTTTGAGAGGGGTGGTGGTGTTTAAGGGAATGGTGTAGTCTATATCACAAGATTTGAGCGGGTGGGGGTGTTAAAGGGAATGGTGTGGTCTATATCACAAGGTTTGAGGGGGTGGGGGTGTTTAGGTAATGGTGTGATCTATATCACAAGGTTTGAGAGGGTGGGGGTGTTTAGGTAATGGTGTGGTCTATATCACAAGGTTTGAGAGGGTGGGGGTGTATAGGTAATGGTGTGATCTATATCACAAGGTTTGAGAGGGTGGGGGTGTTAAGGTAATGGTGTGGTCTATATCACAAGGTTTGAGAGGGTGGGGGTGTATAGGTAATGGTGTGGTCTATATCACAAGGTTTGAGAGGGTGGGGGTGTATAGGTAATGGTGTGATCTATATCACAAGGTTTGAGAGGGTGGTGGTGTATAGGTAATGGTGTGATCTATATCACAAGGTTTGAGAGGGTGGTGGTGTATAGGTAATGGTGTGATCTATATCACAAGGTTTGAGAGGGGGGGTGGTGTATAGGTAATGGTGTGATCTATATCACAAGGTTTGAGAGGGTGGGGTGTATAGGTAATGGTGTGATCTATATCACAAGGTTTGAGAGGGTGGTGGTGTATAGGTAATGGTGTGATCTATATCACAAGGTTTGAGGGGTGGGGGTGTTTAGGTAATGGTGTGGTCTATATCACAAGGTTTGAGAGGGTGGTGGTATTTAGGTAATGGTGTGATCTATATCACAAGGTTTGAGAGGGGCGGGGTGTTTAGGTAATGGTGTGGTCTATATCACAAGGTTTGAGAGGGTGGTGGTGTTTAGGTAATGGTGTGGTCTATATCACAAGGTTTGAGGGGGTGGGGTGTTTAGGTAATGGTGTGATCTATATCACAAGGTTTGAGAGGGTGGTGGTGTATAGGTAATGGTGTGATCTATATCACAAGGTTTGAGAGGGTGGTGGTATTTAGGTAATGGTGTGATCTATATCACAAGGTTTGAGAGGGCGGGGTGTTTAGGTAATGGTGTGATCTATATCACAAGGTTTGAGAGGGTGGGGGTGTATAGGTAATGGTGTGATCTATATCACAAGGTTTGAGAGGGTGGGGGTGTATTTGGTAATGGTGTGATCTATATCACAAGGTTTGAGAGGGTGGGGGTGTATTTGGTAATGGTGTGATCTATATCACAAGGTTTGAGAGGGTGGGGTGTAAGGTAATGGTGTGGTCTATATCACAAGGTTTGAGGGGGTGGTGGTGTTTAGGTAATGGTGTGGTCTATATCACAAGGTTTGAGAGGGTGGTGGTGTTAGGTAATGGTGTAGGGCTATATCACAAGGTTTGAGGGGGTGGTGGTGTTTAGGTAATGGTGTGATCTATATCACAAGGTTTGAGAGGGTGGTGGTGTTTAGGTAATGGTGTGATCTATATCACAAGGTTTGAGGGGGTGGGGTGTTAAGGTAATGGTGTAGTCTATATCACAAGGTTTGAGAGGGTGGTGGTGTTTAGGTAATGGTGTGATCTATATCACAAGGTTTGAGAGGGTGGGGGTGTTTAGGTAATGGTGTGATCTATATCACAAGGTTTGAGAGGGTGGGGGTGTTTAGGTAATGGTGTGTCTATATCACAAGGTTTGAGAGGGTGGGGGTATTAGGTAATGGTGTGGTCTATATCACCCAAAGGGTTTTAGAGGGGGGGGGGTGTTAAGGTAATGGTGTGGTCTATATCACAAGGTTTGAGAGGGTGGGGGTGTATTAGGTAATGGTGTGGTCTATATCACAAGGTTTGAGAGGGTGGGGTGTTTTAGGTAATGGTGTGATCTATATCACAAGGTTTGAGAGGGTGGGGGTGTTTAGGTAATGGTGTGATCTATATCACAAGGTTTGAGAGGGGGGGTGGTGTTTAGGTAATGGTGTGGTCTATATCACAAGGTTTGAGGGGGTGGTGGTGTATAGGTAATGGTGTGATCTATATCACAAGGTTTGAGAGGGTGGTGGTGTTTAGGTAATGGTGTGGTCTATATCACAAGGTTTGAGAGGGTGGGGGTGTATAGGTAATGGTGTGGTCTATATCACAAGGTTTGAGAGGGTGGGGGTGTATAGGTAATGGTGTGGTCTATATCACAAGGTTTGAGAGGGTGGGGGTGTATAGGTAATGGTGTGATCTATATCACAAGGTTTGAGAGGGTGGGGGTGTATAGGTAATGGTGTGGTCTATATCACAAGGTTTGAGAGGGTGGGGGTGTATAGGTAATGGTGTGATCTATATCACAAGGTTTGAGAGGGTGGGGGTGTATAGGTAATGGTGTGATCTATATCACAAGGTTTGAGAGGGTGGGGGTGTATAGGTAATGGTGTGATCTATATCACAAGGTTTGAGGGGGGTGGGGTGTATAGGTAATGGTGTGATCTATATCACAAGGTTTGAGAGGGGTGGGGTGTATAGGTAATGGTGTGGTCTATATCACAAGGTTTGAGAGGGTGGGGGTGTATAGGTAATGGTGTGGTCTATATCACAAGGTTTGAGGGGTGGGGGTGTATAGGTAATGGTGTGGTCTATATCACAAGGTTTGAGAGGGGGGGGGGTGTATAGGTAATGGTGTGGGTCTATATCACAAGGTTTGAGAGGGTGGGGGTGTATTTGGTAATGGTGTGATCTATATCACAAGGTTTGAGAGGGTGGGGTGTTTAGGTAATGGTGTGATCTATATCACAAGGTTTGAGAGGGGGGGGGTGTATAGGTAATGGTGTGATCTATATCACAAGGTTTGAGAGGGTGGGGTGTATTTGGTAATGGTGTGATCTATATCACAAGGTTTGAGAGGGTGGTGGTGTATAGGTAATGGTGTGATCTATATCACAAGGTTTGAGAGGGTGGTGGTGTATAGGTAATGGTGTGATCTATATCACAAGGTTTGAGAGGGTGGGGGTGTATAGGTAATGGTGTGATCTATATCACAAGGTTTGAGAGGGGGGGGGGTGTTTAGGTAATGGTGTGGTCTATATCACAAGGTTTGAGAGGGTGGGGGTGTATTTGGTAATGGTGTGATCTATATCACAAGGTTTGAGAGGGGGGGTGGTGTATAGGTAATGGTGTGGTCTATATCACAAGGTTTGAGGGGGTGGTGGTGTTTAGGTAATGGTGTGATCTATATCACAAGGTTTGAGAGGGTGGTGGTATTTAGGTAATGGTGTGGTCTATATCACAAGGTTTGAGGGGGGGGTGGTGTTTAGGTAATGGTGTGTCTATATCACAAGGTTTGAGAGGGTGGTGGTATTTAGGTAATGGTGTGGTCTATATCACAAGGTTTGAGAGGGTGGGGGTGTATAGGTAATGGTGTGATCTATATCACAAGGTTTGAGGGGTGGGGATGTTCAGGTAATGGTGTGATCTATATCACAAGGTTTGAGAGGGTGGGGGTGTATAGGTAATGGTGTGGTCTATATCACAAGGTTTGAGGGGTGGGGGTGTATAGGTAATGGTGTGGTCTATATCACAAGGTTTGAGAGGGTGGGGGTGTTTAGGTAATGGTGTGATCTATATCACAAGGTTTGAGAGGGTGGGGGTGTATAGGTAATGGTGTGGTCTATATCACAAGGTTTGAGAGGGTGGGGGTGTATAGGTAATGGTGTGATCTATATCACAAGGTTTGAGAGGGTGGGGGTGTTATAGGTAATAAGGTGTGAGGTCTATATCACAAGGTTTGAGGGGGGGGGTGTATAGGTAATGGTGTGGTCTATATCACAAGGTTTGAGAGGGTGGGGTGTATAGGTAATAGTGTGAGTCTATATCACAAGGTTTGAGAGGGTGGGGTGTATAGGTAATGGTGTGGTCTATATCACAAGGTTTGAGAGGGTGGGGTGTTTAGGTAATGGTGTGGTCTATATCACAAGGTTTGAGAGGGTGGGGGTGTATAGGTAATAGTGTAGTCTATATCACAAGGGGATGTGTTTGGGTAATGGTGTAGGCTATATCACAAGGTTTGAGGGGGTGGGGATAGCGTAGGCTATATCACAAGGTTTGCGGGGGTTGGTGGGTTTAGGTAATAGCGTAGACTATATCACTAAGGTTTGCGGGGGTAGGGGTGTTTAGGTAATGGTGTAGGCTTTATCACAAGCTTGTCGGGGTGGGGGTTTTTTAGGTAATGACGATTTAAGTTATCCGGTTATGAATCAAAGTTAATATATTTTACAAGTACACGTGTATATCACGTCAACATCGTATTATGGCTAATTTACAGGTAGAGCTGAAGGCTAGGTAAATTATTTCAGAGCGTTCAAGGGTCCAGATAGACCTATTTTTCGTTTTCTCTTTTGATTATCTCCCCTCACGCTAACTCCAACTCTAACTCACCCAGAAAAGTCACTAGTCCCCTTTTGCCCTTCTCTCTATTAAACTGTTTAGCATTCTAGTCAGTTTGTGAGCCCCATTTACAATTCCTTGACCCAACTGCCCCCCCCCTCTCCTTCCCCTATCCCAACACCTATAGAATAACCACTATATAAAACAGAATGTAACTGACAGAAGGTAAATCAGACTAACAGATAGAAGGTAAATCAGGCTAACAGATTGTTGATATACCATGATAATATATTGATATATCTATCTTAATTATTCATTAATTATTCAAGCTTAATAAAATAAGGTCACGTGATATTTAAATATTCTATAACGTCAATCTAGACATCGTATTGTTTACATAATAGTAATAATTAACTTAGAAATGATTAACTTAGAAATAATTAACTTAAAAATAATTAACTTAAAAATTATTAACATCAAAGAAAAACTTGCCACTATGCACGACAAATTTGTAGCTTTATAATTCAATATACTGAATCCTATTCATACAATATATTATAACTAATTAACATAAATTTGCATAAGACCGAGATAACAGTATCGATAGCCTTGGTATTTTCATACTTGTATTGTAATAGTGATTAGAGATATAATCGATGATCAAGTATTATAAATCGATATATATTATGACACCTCATCGTACAACGATTTGAGACGACGGTTAAACTGCTTCTTTTTGCAACATAATATGATAATATAGAACATGTCTTTTTACGAGTTTCACAGCAAAATAGCTTTTTTACCTTATGGGTTTCATCCCACCTCACCCCGCCCTATCTACCCTCCAAACCTGACGCTTTAAACCCCACCAGCATCCTTAACTCTCGATTTTTTTTATCGTCAAGTTCTTAAACCCCTTATACTGTAGGTAAACATGCCTAGTAAAATCTCATTGACCTTTCGACGGAGTTGATATATGGTTGTTTTCTTACAAGATTGTATAAAAACAGGATTTAGGAACTGGACACAATTATATGGAAAAATTATTGCTCGATAAAGACGAGAGTATCATCGTTATATAGACGAAACCCCGTCTCCAAGAATTTTCATATTTATTTGATTAAAATTAACAGCATCGTTATGTGGTGGTGATAACGTCATAAGGTTGTTGGTAACTTGTTTTCAAAAACGTATAAATTGGTGCCTTTTGTAAAAGTCATTTTTTTGTAAACAAAAGATGACTGTAACCTCTTTGAACTGGCATCTCCATTTCCCTGACCGTTATAAATGTTGTTTGTTTGTTCTTTTTTTATATTCCTGACTAGGGGAAATGAGCGTTTTCCGTCCTTTAATGATTAAGACTGACAAACGGTTGGTGCGGTTTACCTATTACCCTTATAAATATCATAAAACGCCTTGCCCGGTCCTACCTACTAGGAAAAAAATTCAATATGACCATAAAAATCTTGAGCTAGTCAAAATGAAAGTAAACCACTACATTTTATTTACCTTAACTGCCATTGCACACAAAACCACTATTTTATGAAATATTCTTGCATAACCAAAAGCCTCTTACTTAAGTTTAAATCTGCGTCTGTGCCTATGCTTTCGAAACATTGGGAAGGCGATCTGGACAATTACACCATCTGACCGGCTTCAACCTCCGAGTAGAAGACAATGGCAATTGTTTTTATCAAATTTAATTAACTAATGGGCTCGTGGGACAATCTGCCAGTACTGGACTCGACAGACAGTTGGTTAATATAAATAATTTTCTATTGATTGAAATAAGCTGCTCATCATCGTCAATTCAGTGTCAACAGAAAGGCTAAAAGGGGTTGAGAGGGAGTTGTGGTCCTGTTCGGAGTGTTAATTGTCAAGTGACTTCCAGCAGAAACTGATGAATGAATCCTGAAAGCGGCTTTGTAGAGAAAATAAATGAATTTTCTTCAAAGTTAGGTTTAGAATTGTTCAGCCAGCCCTCATATCGGATATCAGTATATCACTTGCACAACACATCAATTTAATTTAATGCCCGACCTCTCTATCCCTGTAATGACAATGCCCAGTTCTACTACTACCATACCGTTTTATCTATCATCACTTTCTTAGTGCCAAGGAGTTTTACGTCCTTCCCTTGCATTTTATGGGCAACGTCAAACAATATGCAATGGCGGGACTTTTGCCAGAATATTAGCATAAGCCTACTCTTTTAAACGAACGACTAGACGCTCTTTCCATGTCAGTATGAAAATATGGAGTGAAGATCTACTTCTAAATGTACAGTTATAGTGACTCTGTTTTAACATTAGGCATATCGTTTAATTCTCACGTGTCACGTCTTACATTTAAGAGAAATGAGTTAAAAAATTTGCCCACTAAGAAAATTTTTCAACTAACACCATTTATAGATAGTCTACTCACTTCGGGTTCTATTTCTAACTTTTCGTGGGGTTTTAATAATAGTGTCTACGTTATGTTGGACCACGTGTGCACAATTTATAATACAGACGCCGAGAAAAAATATTTCGTTACAGCGAAATGAATAGATCACACAGACACAGAGAGAGTACCCTGTTGGTTGTTACAGCATACAGTGACGTCATATATTTAATATTGTAAAGAATTCTTGAAGAAGTGAAAAAAAGTTGAATAAGCACTTTTAGAGAAAAAGTATGGTTGTATTGTATTAAAGTACCATGGTGTAGATATTGTAGATATTATTTAACAAAACATATACATAGCATTATAAAACATATACATGTACATATAACAAGGAACACAAGGGAATATATTATGGTATAACACACTTCTTTAATAACAAAGAACATAACGTTTACAATTTAATAACAAGGTACATAACACACTTCTTTAATAACAAGGTATATAACACACTTCTTTAATAACTAGGTACATAACACACACTTCTTTAATAACAAGGTACATAACACACTTCTTTAATAACAAGGTACATAACACACTTCTTTAATAACTAGGTACATAACACACACTTCTTTAATAACAAGGTACATAACACACTTCTTTAATAACAAGGTACATAACACACTTCTTTAATAACAAGGTATATAACACACTTCTTTAGTAACTAGGTACATAACACACACTTCTTTAATAACAAGGTACATAACACGTCTTTAGTAACTAGGTACATAACACACACTTCTTCAATAACAAGGTACATAACACTTCTTTAGTAACTAGGTACATAACACACACTTCTTCAATAACAAGGTACATAACACTTCTTTAATAACTAGGTACATAACACACACTTCTTTGCTAACAATGTTACACACTTCTTTAATAACAAGGTACATAACACACTTCTTTAATAACAAGGTACATAACACACTTCTCTAATAACAAGGTACATAACACACTTCTTTAATAACAAGGTACATAACACTTCTTTAATAACAAGGTACATAACACACTACTGACAATTCCCTCTTCTCTGAAATTTAGAGTCGAAGTTCTAGAGAGATTCACTTCCTTAAAATGGAGTCATTCAATAATAATAATAAACTCTTTATTTTACATGGTTACACACAAGTACATGTGCATAAAATGGCCCCGTCGATCAAGTACACGACGGCAAAAGAAATATACAATATGTCAACGTACAGTTTGTTTAAAATCTCAGTCAACAAACATGGTTTATTATATTATTCTAAATATCGTCGTATTGTTAATAATACACCCTCAACAGTGTGAAGATAATGATACACCATCGACAGTGTGAAGATGGTATTGATTCTATCATGCTGTTTGGAGGCTGTATCATAATCACTCAACTCTCCGTCTATCTCACAATGGGCTTTCCTTACAGCTCATGAATATTCAATGATTTACAACTCGCCGTGTGATTGGTCGATTCCATCAGGTAGGAATATTGGTCGAGGTAATAAGAACCGTATTAGGGTAATGTATAGTATGACAATGATTGTTGTACTGCGAACCATCGTTTTGTTGTTATAGTGTTATAAACATCCTCGTTATCAACTTCAGGTGTGTGATTATTGTTCACACTTCAACCATTAGATCTTCTCAAACTGGAATTTTAAAACATTCTCCGTGCGGAATCGGATTATAATGTTAGTTTTTAGGTAACATAGACTTGGTTACGTTTCACAGTTAAACTTTTTTAATGTGCAGGAAACTTATTATTTAGAGCTACTATTTGGAGATATAACCATGCCTTTTGGTTCGTTTGACAACCTCAAGGGCCGTGTTATACAGGCGCCTAAAGATGCGGCTAATATGACAAAGATACAGATACATCGGTAAGTTGACATTTTCAGTTTTTTTGCTCTTTTTTCATGTTTCTTATTTCATGTGCAGGTATTTAAAAGAATTATGTATCTCAGAATGGATATAGATTGTAATTGTCGAACTTGACTTATAAGAGAGTAGATTCAACCTTATCTGATATCATTAACAGAACTAAACGACAGAATCCCTGTATAATCTGATCAAATTCATTATTCAAATTGGTTTTGAAGAATTTTAATGGATAATAGTTTAGTAATTCTATTAATTGTTTGTAGAAAGTAAAAGTGTATCACTAGCGTGTTATTTGTATTCAGATATAGTTTCTGATGCAAAGTATCCGTCTTCATTAGCCCATAAGGTGCAGAAGAGTAGGACGTAAAACTTCATTCATTTCATTTGTTTCTGATACACAGTAGTATATAAATCAAGTAAATAACAAAATAACACCATAATTATATCTCCTACATGTTTCAGTAGTATCACCAGGGAGACATTACATAGTTACGTAATATAACATACATGTACTATTTCCATATTTTAATATTTTGACACTGCTTTGGGGTTTCTTTTGCGTCTACATGTTATATTTCCTTTTTGTTATATTTCACGACACAGAACATAATGTTGAATTATTTGCAGTTAAAATCAACAGTTGAACGTGTTATGTAATCTTAATAAATTAAAAGGTTATAAAATATAATCCTGGATTTATAGTTTGTTGAATTTCTCTTTTTACGCTACTAAATTTACTCAAAATATATTCAAAATATATAGTGAAGTTTGAAATATTTATAGAGATATACAAGGTTTTTTTTTCTGATTTCGATGGAATAAAACCTTTAAACATTACCCGAATTTTTAGTTAGAATTTAAGGTTTTGATGGAAAAAAACTGTAAATGTGAAACATGGTAATCGTATACTTTGTTAAATTTTCATAGATTGCGCAATAACCAGGCGCAATATACCTGCGGAGCGCACACAACGTTCAGATATTTTAAACTATATGTCGAAAAGAAGACGTAGAAATTGTTAAATGAAAGTAATTCTATTAATTAAAATTCATCCAAGACTATTAGCGGAGAGAAACGGGGAAATTCTAAATAAGAACTAAAATGCTGATGTAGCAAAATCACAAATGAATGTTAGAAATGTTAAAATAGAACCTGAAACATTTTGTTACATCTCGGTAAAATAAAATACAGACGGTGGGTTAGATTAGCCAATCTGCCATCTCTCTTAATGACAGACGGGTAGAAGATTACCTAAATAGATGTATTGTTTCTACAATTACTAATTACTAATTAGAACTGTTTATATCAAACCAATCAACGCATCTGCCAGTTTTTTATATTCAATTTTTTACTTATCAGAAACAAATATATAGTTAAAGTGATACTGCGTCTTAGAATGAACGTTGAATATTAGTTCTCAGGATAGTCAATATTAGCATGTATTTTATATTCATTTTAAGATCTATTATTCCTTTAATATAACTAGAATAGAGTAACAACATGTTTCTGTTTTAATATTTCTGATTCCCAAGACAGAGCAATGTTTAGACAATGTCAATGAAATGGTCAGCTAAATTCTTACAATAATAAAATATGAAGTAACTGACACTAAGCAAGTGAAAAGGAACCCAAGTATAGAAATAAATAGAATCTAGTTGACAATACAAGTGTGAAACGTAGCTGTTTATTATTAAAGCGGAAACTTTTGACATTTCTTGACCTTTCATAATAGAATATAAAGTAACTGACACTAAGCAAGTGAAAGGGAACCAAACTTTAAAATACAGCGACTAGTTGCTAATACAGGTGTGAAATTTAGCTGTTTATTATTAAAGCGGAAACTTTCGACAAATTTCGACCCTAAACATTGAAGAAAAATGTAATAAATATTTGAAAAAATAAAGACAACTCTTATTTTAATCATTTGTTATAATTAGATATCCAATTAAAATTCTTACTTCGTTTTCACCCTCGGAAATAATGGAAATAAATTAAATTTTCATCTCTGACAAGACAGCAACCTAGCAACTACGGCATATCACGACTTCTCAGTTTGACTACGGGACCCGAAACGTAGTTATTTTCAATGTTGATAATAAAGTGTAAATTGAAATCCAAATGGAGAGTTTGAAAAACATCTTTATAATTCAAAACAAGTCACAACGATAGTGAAAACTGTTATCGGAACTTTACAAGTTATTAATTAAAGTAGGTACTTGATCAAAACAAGAGCATTAACGTCGAAACGTTACATTATTCTCCCCGCTTCTAAAGGTCTGTCAAATCTTATAAAATAGCTAGTGTTGATAATAAACAATCAAGTCGACTAACACCATGCACTGTCAAGTAGCTCCCCAAAGAGGTGATTTTTATTACAGTACATCAACGAGAGATTATTCAGAATTCCAATCTACCAAATTGTAAATTGGTTCTGAATAAGTCATTTTTCGTCATTATTCCAGTCGATCCAGCTGTAAATGGGTACCAGGTAATCTGGGAAAGTTGCCACGATTACAAGGACCAGCTGATTGAAATTATTATTTATTTTTATTTTTATTATTTTATTCTAAGATAAATTAAATACATGACATGTGAAAGAAAATAACCTACGACCAGAACAGAAAGTTATAAAAGCAAAGTAAAAAAATATAGAAATATGAAATGCTTGAAATTACCCTCACAAACCTTATTCTTGAAAGATCATTGCCAAGGGGATTGGTCAAAGTCTAACTGATATAAACAACATCCTCCTGAACTTTAGTTGTTATTATTGTAAAAATGTTTTCTTTGTTTTCAAACGTCTTTCTTGATGCTTAACTAAACTGTCTGTGAATCGCAGAATCCTGATAATAATTAAGGCTACCTGTCATATTCAACCTCACTGATATTTCGTGACTTATGATTCAGACGAAACATTATTGAAATCAAGCGACTAACAACTTGTTGATAATTTCCTTGTAATTTCTTTCTAACGCTGCCAATATCGGCTTTACCTTTTCTGATAGCCTGCCCGTCCTCCGGGACATCAGGTCAGTCAACCAACACGGCCATTCTCAGCCGCAAATAATTATCATTCCTATTCACTTAATAGCTTCTTACAGCTTTCGATCACATGGGATACCGTACAAATACACAAACATCGTCTTTTTCTATATAATTATCAATGTGAGGTCGGAGTCAAGGCTAAGTTTTCCGTCACATTGCATGATGATGATGATTGTAAATTTGTGAACGTCTTAGCTGGACCTCTAGTCTTGATGAACGTGGCACACAGTCACACTTTCTGGTTTTATTACTGGATCAATCAAGACTATTATGATAGAAACTTATTTCATAATCCGAGGTTTAGCCAGTTACGTTTCAAATGTACCACAATGTTCGCTGTTAAACGTCTATTAAAATAATTCAGTTCCAAGGAAAATATTGCCATTGTTCGATATAAGAATGTAAATGGAGGTTTTTAACGATCATAAACCATTCGGCAGGCATCGGTAGTTTCCGTCAAACCGAACAAGGTGTAGGACCCAAAACTCGTTGCCAGAAAGTTCCTGATATTTTGGATTGTGTTAGTAACTCATCAAATAACAAAAAATAAAAAATAAATAAAAACCTTAATCAGTTGTTTTAATCGTTATAATTTAATTTCTTGTTTTCAAGTCAAACCAAGATAAAAATCTACCGGTAACCTGACCTACGTCATCCCACGTGAACGAATTGACGTGTAATCGTAGATTAAAATCGAATTAAAATATAAAATGGTGGGTGGGTGAATAATTTATCACCATCAATTCTACATGGTTCGCTGCCAGTACCTGTATCTGAATCACCATCGACCTTAATTGTAGGTCAACTCACCACACTAAGTACTTTGAAGTAGGACTTTTTCATTGACCCCCCCCCCCCCACAAACACACACATTTCTACCTACCCCCACAACCGTTTCAGATTCAGAAAGCCACAGTTGATAGAAAGCGTCGTCATTTTAACATAGCACTTGGTTTTGAATGGTTCAAATTCCGACAGTGGGCTGTGAACACTGTTACTGATTAGCTTAGCTTTGAATTTCCAGTCGGGAAATAAGCCACAGCTTATCCGCCATCTAAAGTTATGATAACATTGCAAGGACCAAATAGATGTTAAAGAAACGATCCACAACCATTCCGATATAATGACTGAAATTATTGTCTGAACATTACTAAAATACTTATAATGGTTTCATTATTATTTTTCATAGTAACCCTACTCCATATTTTTATTAAAATTAAAATCGATGATGTCGACCATGGAATTTTGCTTCCTTTATGAGATTAGATTTGTAATGTGAAAAGGATTAGTGTTTAATTATACAATGGTAGTTGTTAACACGCTGCATTGAGTCTGAATACAACCCCGTACTTGACTAATTATAGCTAGTTTTTATTAAGGACTAGAATACATTGTGCCCCGCTGACAAATTAATGTTGTTGAAAGCGCGTACAAAAACAACACGGCGTGAATTCTCACAACAATTAATGTCATTCTATTATAATCCTCTTTATTGCAATTTTCATTCCATTTTTTTATGTCCGATTTGCTGTGTTAATGTAGGAGCTAGCGGAAATGACGACATCTGGATTTCCAACCAACTAAAGTCCATGGACCCACAGCCAGAATAGACCAATTATCCAGACCTATTTATCGACATAATTTTGCAATATGCCAACAGTTTTTTTTACCACAGTTTAATTTTCAAATTTAAAATGTAAAAACAATATTGATTTACGGTACCTGATTGTCCGATGAGATAACTATATTAGGGTCCACGGTCCCAAATTATTTGGGTTTAGAATAGAATATAAGATTTATGATTTTATTCATGTTTTATAACTGTTTCTGAATAATATACCAGTGTTTTAAACGAGTATTTATCTTGAACTGTTAACATAATGTGCGCCGCAGAGATACTTCACTTGTTTCATTAGTTTAGGAACAAATTAACAAAGGAAATTCAAAACGTGAAGCTCAATTTCAGTTTATTTCTGTTTTATTTACCTGACACTGTTAATACCGATAATAAACCAGTGGTTGTATTGTTGATAACGCCCGGACAGATCTGAAATAACACAGTTAACACTCGGTATGAATAGAATGAATCCACGAGCTTAATGAGTTTATATGCTGAAATAACAATTAACAACTAGTCTTGTATACAATGTTTTAATGAATATCGTATTTACTGATCATTACTTCCTGATATTTACACTGTACTTCTCGGTTGTTTTCGGGAGCCGCGGTGGCTCAGTGATTTAGACGCTTGTTCACTAACATGAGGGTCGAGGGTTCAATCCAGCAAAATGTCGAGATGAACTTCCGCATTTTTTTAGCCAGGTTTCCCCTTGTCAGTGATGCAGGTCGGAGGGACTGACATGGAAATAGCTGTAC
Organism: Nipponacmea schrenckii; assembly: GCA_030562195.1. Taxonomy (NCBI): domain Eukaryota; kingdom Metazoa; phylum Mollusca; class Gastropoda; family Lottiidae; genus Nipponacmea; species Nipponacmea schrenckii. Next base: position 36,945,776 of record CM060201.1, read on the forward strand.
AGGCTGTACACGTTAAAGATCCATCTAGAGTGGAAATCGCAACAGAGTAGGCTTATTGCAAAATTTCCCTCATTGCACACTACATGGCGTCGCCCTTCTTTATTAGCACATAAGGTGCAGACGAGTAGGACGTAAAACTCCCTTTCATTATAATAATAATAATAAACTCTTTATTTTACATGGGTCAGAATTAGGCCCAATACACAAGGACATGGTCCTGTCTCACATTCAGCCCATGGTGTAATACATTGAAAAAAAAAAAAAAAAAAAAAAAAGAAAGAAAGAAAGAAAGAAAAAAAGAAAAAAATAGAAAAGAAAAAAATCGAAAAAAAAAAAGAAAAAAAAAAAAAAAGAATTCATGCTCAGTTGTTGTTCTGGTGACGACAGGCAAATATTACAGACATATACAATGATAAAAAAATCTAATGATTATCACTCAAGTATTATTTAGACAATAAAATTTCTGAATGAATTAAATTGAATGTTTTATTGTGAACGGAAGTTGATTTGGTGCAGGGCATCAAATGTAGCAGAAATAATTATTATATTTACCAACGATTGTATCTTACTATTGTAACATATGTATATAGTATCATGTTTAATTATTTTTAATTAAATTAAAAGTTACTGCTGTTCTACAATTTAAGCGTGAGCGGAAATGAATTTGGTGCGGAGCTATAAATATGGCTGAACTAGCAGAAATAAATTCGGCGCGAAGCTGTACTTATGATTGAAGCGATTTCTATGCTTCACGTAAAAAAAAGCTAATAAAACTGCGCTGTAGCCGTGTTATAATGAACCCTTGTCATGTTGGTTAAGGCGAAATGAACTGAGAGAAAACGGCAAACAATCCATTCAAAAGAAAGTTTAAAAGTTTACAGCCAAAGATTTGATTATTTTACTTGACATTTAAGTTAATTTCTGAAAACTATGATTTGTCTCATTTTGTCTGGATGAGGTAATAAATTGGGTGCGGAGCTGTAAATATAAAATGGCTGACGCTCCATATCCTAACTATAATTATACCTCAATCAAGAGGCGAAGTTCTGATGTTGAAATAAGCATTCTAATTATTTGACTGTATTGTTCAACACGTACTGATGACCAATATCAACTTGTAATTAGTTAAAATAATGCTGGGCTAACACGAATCTCTCAGTACCTCGGTCATCCGATCTTCTAGCACGTTCTGTAAACACAACTTGTACTGTCTTGTAAAAGGATTGTTGATGACAATACAAAACAACCTCAGTTTTTTTCTAAACCATCGTAATGATTTAGTCATCAAGTCGATTCCTGAAACTTTACGAATATAAGTTCATTCTTGTACAAGGTTTTGCCGATGACAGGTTTAAAAATTCCTCATATCTAACCTTATTGTTATCTGATCCAACTGTACAGTCGATTGCTGGAAAATATAGAACTTAATACAGAAGCCTACGAATATAAAATTTCATAAATTTGTTCTACATTCAACTGCGAGGTTTCCCGATGACAGGATAAAAAAAAAACCATAGTCAAACCGACAACCTAGTTTGACTGACTGACGATCGAGATCTGATATGGAGGGCGATTATAACTGTCACACGAATAATACAAAACACGAAACAGTGACTATGAAATAAAACATCAAACATATTTTAATTACATGAAAGAGCAAAATAGAGTGTTGATTAAAACTTTGACGTTACCCACTACAGGGTATTTTTAACCTGGGATAATTTGTTCATTTGTGGGGAAATTGGGGTGGGGCTAGTCCAGCAGAACATTTTGAACAATAATAATTCTAGTTTAAAAATCACTGAGTTAATAAATATAAGAAATAGTATAGATGATTAGCAAATGAACAATTTCACATGAACATTAAGTTTTCTCAACAGTCTGTTTCGTAGTAGCTTCGCTACCACTCGTCAGCTTAACATAGGCGTTTTATGTCTTCGTCAGCGATGCTACTACGAAACAGACTGTTGAGAAAACTTAATGTTTATGTGAAATTGTCCATTTTCTTATCATCTATAAAGCTCCGTGGATGTGCACATAAAGCACTCTGGAAGATTATCCTGGATTTATTTCATATTTCATATAAGAAAGGGTAGGCCTATATATTTATATATATTTCATCTGTTTCTCTACCTTCCATACTTTAAAATTGTTGAATATTTTTAAACCTAATAGAAAGAACAAGTTGCACTACATTATATGGTATATTGTAGGGCAGGTCGAGTTGATTTCTGGAGTTCACAATAATTCTGTACGCGTCATTAATCTATAATAATATACAATAAATATCGGACTTAAATATCATCTCGTTAGAGAGTTCAAATATAAATAATAAATAATAATACAGAAATAATTATACATCATCAAATTACCATTACATTGTCGTAAATAAATTGAACCTTAATTTTAAAAAATGGCTGTATTGTCATCAACAGAAACTGACTTAAACTAACTTAAATAATTATATTTAAAGTGCAGGACCGTTACTTAGTTGATGAGGGGGCCGGGGGGGGGGGGGGGGGGGGGGGGGGGGTGTTTGTTGACCTGTCGAGTTAAATAATCGAAGCGTAAGAAGGATAAATTTTGGACAGACAGAAGGCCTTAGTCGCACTTGTTGTGTCAGTACATGTTTCAAGAAACCATTAAAAATTATTCAAACAATCGTGAAATTCGGTGAAAGGATTAAAACTAATGAGGAACTAGATCGGCGTCTGAAAATATAGTTTTGGTTCAAAGAAAGCTCTGAAATTAACAGAATCATTGCGACTTTTCTCAAAGAAAGTGCAAAATCATTGGTAGTGGTACAGTATACCCAATGGCTCCTCCCGATATATTACTCACCCCTAACCTTCCATTCCCAAGGGGTAATAAAAGTTTCGCTACAGGCCTAGTGAATTGTTACTTCTGGAAGCATTCAAGAAAGTGCCAAAGAAAAACCTTTAAAGCAACTCCTTATTCGTACAATTATGACGAGATTTTTAAGATATAGAAGTCTGTGTTTTACTATAAGTCGTTCGTGTTATCAGAGAATAAAACCAAGTTGTAATGAATATTTGATGGTTGTATCTTCTCTCGATAAAAATAATTAGCTCCTATCTCATCATCACTTTATCATTCTACAGTTGTTGAAAGGCAATGTGCAAAAAGGCCAATGATAATTATAAGGTTCATCTGATAGATCTGGAATAAGGACGAGCAAGACGTTGATTATCATTCTATTTCTCACGCTCGTACTGACAGTTAGCCAGAAACTCACCGTCATTAAACAACCTGTGGTCAATATATTTTATGTTTATTGGACGGTATGGGGTTTTAGGAACCACCTTTACTTTCAATCATCGTTGGATAAATTTGTTACTATGTGACTAACAGACGATTTAGGGTTCGATTTCGGGGAAATGAGGGATTGATTCTCCCAGATGTACAGACCTAGGGTGGCACAAGTAATTTGGGATAAAGGGTCTGGATTTGCTGGATTTTTCTTCTCTTAGGATTAGTTAGGGTTAGTTTGGTGTTAGGGTTGGGTAGGGTTAGTTAGGGTTAGATAGGGTTAGTTGGGGTTAGGTAGGGTTAGTTAGGGTTAGATAGGGTTAGGTAGGGTTAGGGTTAGATATCCACGAACATCCGGCTCCATATAATCTTACCTATTATAAGGAGAATACTGCCAGGGCTCCTCTCTTAGGTAAAAAGTCTTCAAATTTGACATATACCTGTTCAGAATGAAAAACCACTAAGTTTGCCTCTGATATAAAACTCACAAAACTCATCAATGGAAGGACTATTTAAATTAATTTTCAATTACTCTGGACGTGGTAGTGAATACTGGTGTTGTTAAAACAGTGACAGCTATATTACTATAATACCCGACATTAAAGCCAAAAGACTATTTCTATTACAACTGACCCATAAAACAGTAGGATGAGAAGTTAATTAACTTTCTGACACTGTTCTTAGTTCTAGTGGTCTTCTCCTTATCAACGTGTCAATATTTGTCAAGCATCGTCTTGACACCTACGGTTAAAGATGCCAGTAGATGAGGTATTCAGGCCGGTATGGTGTACGGTGCGGATACATGATACAGTTGAAAATAGAAGCAAATATTCGTCCGATTTGACGTTTAATCCACGTTCAATTAATTAAATTAAAATACAGGTGATCGCTTATCAGTCATTAATTACAATGAAAACTCGCAGGGAAGGGAGGAGGGGGGGGGGGCTCTAGTGTGGTCATTTGTTGAAGGTGGCCACTTGTTTTTGTGTGAGCATGATATACTGTACAGATAGACCCACACTGGACACCGAACCGTCACAACAACGATACCTTGCCTTTTCTTCACCTTTATCTTCCCCATTCATGGGAGGTATAGTGTAGCGTGGGATTATCCATACAGTGTGAGAAAACGATCCCATTTCATGGGAGGTATAGTGTAGCGTGGGATTGTCCATACAGTGTGAGAAAACGATCCCATTTCATGGGAGGTATAGTGTAGCGTGGGATTGTCCATACAGTGTGAGAAAACGATCCCATTTCATGAGAGGTACAATGAAGACTTGGTTATATGGATACAGGATGTAAAGACGATGTGAACAAGTTAAGGTTCTGGTTTTATTCTCTATTGTTTGTAGTTTAAGGAGTCTGCGTTTGATATAAAATGATGTTCTAAATTATTAGGGATTCGAGATATGACGGTACGATCTCAAAGTATGACCTACAATGTCCATTACACTGGACACCCTCGGTTGGACATCGCTTTGCTTCAACCAAAAATCGAAAATAATTCTTATACGTCTTCAATAATTTCTGACTATCAAATCTTGACGATTAAACAAAATGATTTAATTGAAGGTCTTGGAACGTACGGCCGTATTTATTTTCTCTTTCTAACATGATAACAAGTTTGATAGACGGTGTCATGACTGCTGGCATGAAGTTAGCTCGTAAATCTACATTACGACTATCGCTACAAATCGGTTCTTGTTGGTATGTCGATATCCAATGTCATTCACTATGACACTGGCACGACCTGCTGTCAGTAGCATGTCATTCAGAGCTTTCGTACTTCCGCTCTACACACATTCATTGTTCTTAATGTAACATTGTACAAACACGTTAAAAGATTTATTACAGTTTGATTACAGCGGTGCTTAAAAGAGGGGGGGGGGGCAATTCTTTGAATCATTTTAAAGAGATAATAGGTCTTAGAATGAACATAAAATTTGAAAATTTTAAACTTGACCAATAAGAGCTCTTTTCATCAGTAAATACACCTGCTGCCATAAATAACATACAAACAATAACTAAATATCCGAATGTTATTCATTAAGATGCATTTGATTTTTGAAAAACGCTTAATAGATTGATTAAGCGTTTTTAAAAAATGACTTAGTTTTGTTAATTTTCCAGTTTTTTTACTTGTTACTTTATGTCATTAGGTAAGTTCACAGATGAAAACAATAAATTATGTTCATGCTAAGACGAAGTATCACTTTGCCGCCATTACACTTTAATTTATAGTGGAGATATTTTTAATTGGGCGATAAAACCGAGTAACATAATCCTTAACTGAAACTTTAACTACGATTTAAAAACTAATATTAATATAATTCAGATTAAAGTTTAAAGGTGCGAATTTCGATCATCACATTATAAAAAATTGGACGACAAACTAAGGTCAGCATGTGCTGCATATATTTATTTATCTTTCTGAAATATTTATTTATTTTAATTGATATAAACCGAACCACAAAACAAAACCGGAAATCTAAAACAATATAGAGTCAAAACATTGATAGCAACTAATAAACATAATGAAAATACAAACAGTTCACAATTTACGTTTAATACTTCTTTTAAACTTGTCTAGAAACGCTAGGATCCTGAAACGAATCTTATACTTCAGCTTTCTTCTACGACTCGCCATCAACTTGAAATATTGGTGATTGTTAGAGAAGGTTTAAAAGCCTATAAAGTAGATTTCAAGTCGACAATAATGAATTAACCAAGCGAAGTAAACTTTAAAAATGCTTTTAGTTTGATTATCGACCGACAGCACCGTACAATATATAATACACTGATTCTTCAGGGACGATATTAAAATAATAATCAACTTCTAGGTGGTTTGTAACTTATACTTATCCATAGTAACGCTTAAACAACAAATTCTGAAAAAAATAGGACAAAAAACTTGAAAACATTTCATACTTTTTGTACTTTTCACCTATTCCATATATTTGGATCTATCGATTACCTAGAAATACAGTTTTATTACCTTCGCTTCTTTTTTGTGTGTTTTACGATAAGTAAATTGCCTATAGTAATGATATTTATAATGTTTGTAGATACGATTTGAAGTAAATTAAGAATTAAAGCCCTTTGTTGTCTTTGTCCTATAATTTTGCTCTAATATGTGATTAATGTCTTTTATATACCTTATCCATAGTCTGTAAAGTGCATAGCTTTTAGCACCAGTGGCTTAAATGTACTCCTTGTTTATTGATCCAACCCTGGAGAGAGCAGAAGGGCAGTGGTATTAGCCTATTGTTTCTATATATTTGATAATATCAAGAGATTTGTAGTTGGCCCACAGATGTAAACCTTCACTCTATTTAATTTAACAAGATTTCGGTCCCAGTAAAAATATTTTACCAAGAAACAGGAAGAATGTGAGAATGAATTCTGGAGTTCTGACTAAAATGTCGGGTGTAGAAAATGTGTGAATATGAATTAATAATGAAGCAGGAGAATAGAAACAGGTTGAAACGACATCGTTTATCTTTTAAACACTTGTAAAACATCTACACTGGTATTCTCTCTTGGTTTAGTTCTACATATAGGTCTATATACGATATACTCTTACATATGTTATGTATACGATATACCGTTATATATAAGACATACTGTGACAATACATCATCTCATGTTATATATATAATATATATATATAATATATATATATATAAGACCTTCTGTTATATATATAATATATAAGACATACTGTAATATATATAATATATAAGACATACTGTGATATATATAATATATAAGACATACTGTAATATATATAATATATAAGACATACTGTGATATATATAATATATAAGACGTACTGTGATATATATAATATATAAGACATACTGTGATATATATAATATATAAGACATACTGTAATATATATAATATATAAGACATACTGTGATATATATAATATATAAGACGTACTGTGATATATATAATATATAAGACATACTGTGATATATATAATATATATAAGTAAGACGTATGAATATCTTTGAACCTCACTTATAATTTTGAAAATTTTTACCCGAAACGATATGTAATATATGATTGTTGAAATGAAATGAAGTTGTACATCCTATGTTACGTCCGATCCAAACCATGTCTTTATCTGCCCATGGGAACCGCATTACTGACAAGGGGGCCCGAAGGTATTGTGTTGACTCTTCCCATGGACCTTCAATTTAGCAAGCAATCTTCTAACGCGCTGAATCCGTGCTGCTCTGAAGAAGAATGGAAATGCAGTGGAACTATTTCTCAATGATTCTCCAGACTGCTTATTTTGTGAATATTTTGTAATTATATAGAATGAAATGTACCGAGCGGTGTAGGATGATGGACGATACAAGATGAAAAATGTGTCTCTCCTTAACAAACTACAAGAAGTAGAGTCTGTGACTTGCAGGAATTAATGAATAGTGCTGTTGATTAATGAGTTACCACTCAAATGGTACTTCGTAAAAAAAAATGGAAAAAAGATAATAATGATGATAATAATAATAATAATGATGATGATGATTTAGAAATAAAATTTAGTACAAAAGAGTGAAAAGGCCAGACCAAAAGTTGTTTCGTCATATTTGAAAATAGTTTATCCTAGTTACAAATATATTTTCTGCAATGAGTTCGTTCTGTAAAATTACTAGGTTCATTTTGTGAATTTTCCTGATTTTACAGAGATTCTGTTACTTTATGACACCAAGTAAGTTCACTGATGAATATATACTCATATTGACCATTCTTGAGAACTTAAATTTTATATTCATGCAAAGACGCGGTATCACTTTAATATAACGTGATATTACCAACTGTACGAGTCGAGTCTAGTCTGTCAGATCAGATAACAGAGCGTCAGGTTTGTTCTTAAAAGAAGAAAAATGAGTTGTTACTTAATCTTCCCGAAACATAATTATTTATTGATTTAATTAGAGCAAAAATACTTCTTTTCTTCTTAATCAGATTACTCATTGCTTTAATAAATTACTTACTATTCTTAGTAACATTATTCTTGCTCTGGCTACCGTACACTTTGATTACCAATTCCAATCACCCGAAACGAAATCCGATTAGATGAAGATCCTTCGAAGGTGGTAGCGAATACTCTCATGTGTCGTGCTAGGGGAGTGGCCATGGTTCATGGTACAGGGCCTGGGTAGTTGAAAAGAATAAAATAATTTATTATTTCACACATTATAGATAATATTGTGTATTAGACATATAGAAGTAGGAAAGTTAAACAATCAAATATATGGATAGGGCCTACTAACTCTAGGTTTATGACATACTTTTCAAATCACATACAGATAACGTTATCAAGAAAAGTCAAGTAAAAAGTAGTATAACCATTTAACTTGTTGTTTGAATTTAGATAATACTTTTGAAAATTTATAATCTATGCATGTACGGTATCCAGCGATTTTTTTTTTTTTTTTTGGTCTTCGGATTTAAATTTACTCTTCATATGGTTAGTATTTGGTTTATTTTTTTAATAAAAAACCCACATTATCTTAAATATAGAAAAGTACACCACCCTATACCAGTCAGCTTTCTAATTAATAAACACTGGTATTAATAATTTCGTTCCGGATTAAGCGTAGGGTCGGAAGAAAGGGGAGATAGACTGATGAAAGGAAATGACAATGAATCGCGATTGACCTATATAAAGAGAAAGGCTGACAAAATAGGTGAAACATAATCCTTATTGATAGATGATTAGAAGATTCGTGGTGACAATAGAACTAATAATTTATTTAAAACAGTTAAATACCATGGTAATAATCGAGAGAGAGTGGAGAGAGAGAGAGAGAGAGAGGGGGGGGGGTAACTTGGCCACTAGGGGTTTAAGAGCTCAGTTGCAGGCTACACCTGGAGCGCTGGGGCTATTTTTTAAAGTGATAATGCGTCTTAGAATGGATGTGAAATTTAAGTTCTCTTTGTCAACATGTATATGTTTTCATTAGTGAACCTACATGGTGTACTAAAGTTACAGAATCCCTTGATATCTGGAAAAATTGAAATCGACAGAATGTGTATTTAAGTTGTCAGTCAACACCGGCTTTTCTAAAAGACAATCCACGGGTTCTATGGCTCCAGGAACTGAAATATAGACCATGTCGTTAAAGGGGGAAATAGCATGTAAATTCCAAATACAATCTACTACAGGTCAAGACAATCGCGAATCAGATCTACAGCGAAAGAGGTCTGAAATCTACAGAGCGGTTGATGTAAAAGATGCATTTTCCAGTTACCATTAACCAAACATTAGATTCTGTGAATGGTCAACCACAAGTTCACTATTGTCCCCTATAAATAATGGTGTCTAATTTTTACTTGTGATAGACGTCTCTTTGTAGCCATTATTGTAATGGTCCTGAATGAAGGTGGTGTTGTTGATTGATATATGAATGAGTTAGATTTAGAAAGTTTGTCGGAAATACCTGGACTGTCTGTTATATGTCAGAGTGTATCTAATAGATTTATTTTAGGACTGTAGATCTATAATATCGCATGTAGACACGTATTAACTACAGAGTTCTCAGGTGAGGTGAGGACAGGTGCGTGATAGGTAAACCATGGTTAATAACACTGTCAGTCCGCTAGGTAATTAACTAATCTCTTGAAAAAAAACACAGCATTCAATACACTGGAAAACTCCTTGCAATCTTATTTTCAGAAACCTTCAAATTGTATTAAAGCGAGAGTCACAACGGTTTGAAAGTCGACAGTAACAACAGATGTAGGAAAAGGCAAATTGACGATTTAAATTAACTGCATCAGACCATCTGTAGAATTGGAGCAAATGAAATGAATGCAGTTTTGACGTTCTACTCTTCTGCACCTCATTAGGTGGACAATGCCATGCAGTGAACAATGAGGGAAACATTTCCAGGACATCGGCATTAACCTACTCTTTTTGCGCTGTATGTTCGTCTGTCGATGGAGCTTCAACGTACATAGACTGTAGTACACGTGGCTTCGGTTTATTGTCCCATCCGGTCGACTAAACACTCTTTCCATATCAGCCCCCTCCGATTTGTATCACTGACATGGGGATAGCGAGCAAGCGTCTTACTCACTGAGGCACCGCGGCTCCCTCCGAATGGTAGAGTGAATATATGGATTTTGTTTCACTATTAAGCTCAAAATTCAACCACTTTGACATATCAGACAGAAAAACAAACAGTGATAAAAATATTAAAGTTAAATTTGAAGAATAACGCCTGGAACTTATCAAATGTTTGTGAGTTTCATCAGGTCTGGGATCTTTAACATTAACAAAAACCTGCATCACCCAAAACATCTTAACTCAAATCTTATTACGACTCCCTTTTACTTCTCTGACTTTAATAATCACCAATCACCAGCTTCTACCTTTGTACCATCGACTTATTCAATCTTGGAGGCTGACGGCTGGACATTAAATGGAGCCACATGGTCTTTGTCAAAGGGAGATAATATTATTAAGAAGTTGAACAATGGAAGGCGTATAAAATGTAATCAGATTTAAGGGAGACGTATTTCAAGTCGAATGAACATTCTTTCCGTCTTATTAGTTTATGTCTTATGTTCTTATTTTGATTATAAACCCACAGTTTTTCTCTTTCTAATGTTTAGGAACACTAATCTATTTATACAACCCACATTTTCAATATCCTGCCACGTTGTTTCTTCACACCAATTGCTTCTCGTAATGTCTTTTTGAGTTTAAAAAGATTTCTGTTAGTTATCTCGCTATAATAGTCTCTATACTGCTTTTGTCTTTAATTCTGATATAAAATACAGTCGGAACGTTTCACATTGATATCCGACTTTACATTGTAAAGATGTATAAAGATGAAGTTTGTAATAGTTACATTGTGAAGATGTATAAAGATGAAGTTTGTAATAGTTTGACATTGTGAAGATGTATAAAGATGAAGTTTGTAATAACTTGACATTGTGAAGATATATAATTGAAGTTTAGTAGTACGAACCTTGCTATATTCAGACGTAATGCCTTGTTTATTTAAGATATAAAGGAGTTCAGCAGAGATCAAAGGAAATACGATAATGACCGCTTATTGTTTCTAATCCGTCTATGACTGTCTGATTGATCAGTTTCACGTAATTCCATGTTCTCAAGCTCCCATTCTTTATATGTCTCGAATTGGTATATATAGGACAATGGTATCAGCCTAATGTTATCTTCTCCCATTGCGCACTGTATAGTGTTACTAGTATTAACATATCCCACCAGAAATATAACAAGGTAGAACGAACTAGTCCTTATATTCAAATTCTCAGTCTGCGATACCAAAACTTGATTCAGCTTAATACTAATATCTTGTCATCTGGGACCTTATTCTTGAAAACTTAACTTAAGATGATTTTAGTGTTCCAGTCATCTGGGACCTTATTCTTGAAAACTTAACTTAAGATGATTTTAGTGTTCCAGTCATCTAGGGCCTTATTCTTGAAAACTTAACTTAAGATGATTTCAGTGTTCCAGTCATCTGGGACCTTATTCTTGAAAACTTAACTTAAGATGATTTTAGTGTTCCAGTCATCTGGGACCTTATTCTTGAAAACTTAACTTAAGATGATTTAGTGTTCCAGTCTTCTGGGACCTTATTCTTGGTAACCTTAACTTAAGATGATTTTAGTGTTCCAGTCTATCTGAGACCTTATTCTTGAAACTTAACTTAAGATGATTTTAGTGTTCCAGTCTTCTGAGACCTTATTCTTGAAAACTTAACTTAAGATGATTTCAGTGTTCCAGTCTTCTGTGACCTTATTCTTGGTAACTTAACTTAAGATGATTTTAGTGTTCCAGTCATCTGGGACCTTATTCTTGAAAACTTAACTTAAGATAATTTTAGTGTTCCAGTCATCTGGGACCTTATTCTTGAAAACTTAACTAAAGATGATTTTAGTGTTCCAGTCATCTGGGACCTTATTCTTGAAAACTTAACTTAAGATGATTTTAGTGTTCCAGTCATCTGGGACCTTATTCTTGAAAACTTAACTTAAGATAATTTTAGTGTTCTAGTCATCTGGGACCTTATTCTTGAAAACTTAACTTAAGATGATTTTAGTGTTCCAGTCATCTGATTGGCCAATCACTAGAAACAATTCTACATTTAGTTACCAAATCAGATTACTGTATTTCTTAAAATCTGGATGTCATTTAAGTTAATCAATTTTTAATTAAGTCCAATTTGATCACTGTATTTCTTCAAATATGATTTTGATCTTATTTAAGTTTTCGAGAGTAAAAATCCGGTTATAACAAAACCCGCGCATTGCACACTGTCGTCGTGTTAAATTCAAACCAAACAGGAGCGAAATGATGTAACTATTTCTGTTAGCTGCGATACCAAAACTTGATTAAAGTCACACAAGAGAAAGGAAATTTTATCGTGGTCTTATCCAAGCCGACTACCTCCTGGAATTTAGGGAAAATTCGTAGCCCCCGTCGGTAAGAATTAAATATCGATTATCACCTTTGTACTTTTCGAAGCAGACTACCTCCTACTCTTTCCTGCTCTTTGGGAATAAATTTCTAAGTAGCTTGTTTAATCACGTGATTCCACGTTGATATCCTCGGCTCTTTAGTATTATGAAATACTGGACAAAATGGCGCTATTAAATCAAATAATAGAACTAGATAAACAGACGGAATGTTTTATGGAGATAATTGATGTATATTTGTTGAAATGGAATGACTTTTATCTACTATCAGTGTACTGTATTGCTTGCCTCTTTATTAATTATTTAATATTGTAATCTCGTTAAGTCTCACGGGATATCGTTGCTTAGTTTCAAACATTAGAGAATTCTTTCATGAGCGTGACTAATCATGTATACGTGACGTCATCAGTTTTTGAGGTGTGATTCCCCCGGGAGAGTTGTTAAAAAGAGAATGTCTATTGTAAAGAATAAAGTTTTTTTTGAATATTTTATGGAATTGTATTGAATGTTTTTGATTGGTCGAACAATGGTTGATGAGGCGATTGTTTCAGATCGCATTCAGACCTAGAACAATGTACGTAACATAACAATGTAGGCCAATAGTCGAATGATTTTGATGGATAGTTTTGACCTAGACAACTACCCTTTCTGATTTTAATAATCACTTTTTAAGGTAACAATAACTAAGGAAAATATTACAGAAAATTACGCCTTTTTCTGCCTTGCGTTTGGAAAAGAAAATGTTGGTTTAGTAAAATGAAAGCCTATGTTATACACCGTCTATTTATTTGGGTTCCAAATGTTCAGTTCATTTTGTATTTGTATCTCCCTGTCTCCTACCTATATATAAATGACGGCTGCACCTAATTTATTTTTATTTAATCCGAAAATCTGAAAGCCAGCAGGAATACTATTGAAGAAAACATCTACTAGAGGTCGCCTCAAACAGACGAGACAGCGATTCGCTTGATTCATATCTTTATTGCTATTTATTTTCATAATTTTGATACACAAACGGATTAGGGTTAGGGTGAGGTTAAGTTACGTAGGGTACTGTTAAGGTTTGGGAAAAGTAGGGTTGGGGCAAGGTAAGGTTAGGGCTAGGATAGGTAGGGTTAGGGTTAAGTTAAGGTAGGGTTATGCTAAGGTATGGTGAGTGGAAGTAATGTTAGGGTAAGGTAGGGTAAGGAATGATAAAAGTAATGTTAAGACAGGTATGTAGATCTAACCTATCCAAGCCTAGGGTCACTCGTGTTGACATGTTAACATATTACGTATCTGTATTTTTTAATCACCTTTAGAATATTAATATTGGAGATGTTCTGGTTTATTAAATACTGTTATAAATAAAGTGATAATAGATCTATTTCAGAAATATTTCAGAATAGAATTTTAACTGTTAAAAGCACACATTGGTTACCAACGATATATTGTTTCCGTTCGAATAGTTCTGATATATTATTTATATTCTGTAAGAATACACAACCTATTTGATGTGGATTGCTTCATGTGTTTTCAAGCGATGTATATTTGTATTGTCTACATGCAACGTCAAGGTTTCTGACCATAGCCCACATAGTAAACATAGTTCTGATGCAAACCGTATCCCCCAAACTGACGTCTGGACAATAAAAACTATACAAGGCCCACCAATAAACCGTATCCCCCAAACTGATGTCTCGACAATAAAAACTATACAAGGCCCACCAATAAACCGTATCCCCCAAACTGATGTCTCGACAATAAAAACTATACAAGGCCCACCAATAAACCGTATCCCCCAAACTGATGTCTCGACAATAAAAACTATACAAGGCCCACCAATAAACCGTATCCCCAAAACTGATGTCTCGACAATAAAAACTATACAAGGCCCACCAATAAACTGTATCCCCCAAACTGATGTCTCGACAATAAAAACTATACAAGGCCCACCAATAAACCTTATCCCCAAACTGATGTCTCGACAATAAAAACTATACAAGGCCCACCAATAAACTGTATCCCCCAAACTGATGTCTCGACAATAAAAACTATACAAGGCCCACCAATAAACTGTATCCCCCAAACTGATGTCTCGACAATAAAAACTATACAAGGCCCACCAATAAACCTTATCCCCAAACTGATGTCTCGACAATAAAAACTATACAAGGCCCACCAATAAACTGTATCCCCCAAACTGATGTCTCGACAATAAAAACTATACAAGGCCCACCAATAAACCGTATCCCCCAAACTGATGTCGCGACAATAAAAACTATACAAGGCCCACCAATAAACCGTATCCCCCAAACTGATGTCTCGACAATAAAAACTATACAAGGCCCACCAATAAACTGTATCCCCCAAACTGATGTCTCGAAAATTAAAACTATACAAGGCCCACCAATAAACCGTATCCCCAAACTGATGTCTCGACAATAAAAACTATACAAGGCCCACCAATAAACCGTATCCCCCAAACTGATGTCTCGACAATAAAAACTATACAAGGCCCACCAATAAACCGTATCCCCCAAACTGATGTCTCGACAATAAAAACTATACAAGGCCCACCAATAAACCGTATCCCCAAACTGATGTCTCGACAATAAAAACTATACAAGGCCCACCAATAAACCGTATCCCCCAAACTGATGTCTCGACAATAAAAACTATACAAGGCCCACCAATAAACCTTATCCCCAAACTGATGTCTCGACAATAAAAACTATACAAGGCCCACCAATAAACCGTATCCCCCAAACTGATGTCTCGACAATAAAAACTATACAAGGCCCACCAATAAACCGTATCCCCCTAACTGATATCTCGACAATAAAAACTATACAAGGCCCACCAATAAACCGTATCCCCAAACTGATGTCTCGACAATAAAAACTATACAAGGCCCACCAATAAACTGTATCCCAAAACTGATGTCTCGACAATAAAAACTATACAAGGCCCACCAATAAACCGTATCCCCCAAACTGATGTCTCGACAATAAAAACTATACAAGGCCCACCAATAAACCGTATCCCCCAAACTGATGTCTCGACAATAAAAACTATACAAGGCCCACCAATAAACCATATCCCCCAAACTGATGTCTCGACAATAAAAACTATACAAGGCCCACCAATAAACCGTACCCCGCCAAACTGATGTCTCGACAATAAAAACTATACAAGGCCCACCAATAAACCGTATCCCCAAACTGATGTCTCGACAATAAAAACTATACAAGGCCCGCCATTAAACCGTATCCCCCAAACTGATGTCTCGACAATAAAAACTATACAAGGCCCACCAATAAACCGTATCCGCCAAACACCAAAATGAGAACACCAGTTCTTGTCCGAGCACTGGAGTAAAGCAACGTCGGGCTCAGTTAGTACTTGGATGGACTGCCTGGGAACACCGAGTGCTGTAGACGACCTTTTGACTCTACAAGATAAAAAAATAGAATTAATATATAGAATCCGCTCCCTCACCCAATAATCCGACACCCTCTATAGCTATATATACCCTATAAACTATAAGACCAGTTAATACCGTCAGGTTTATACGCCATTATTTATATAAACTAACTGGTATATTGACTGGAATATATTAACTTTTCATCAACTGCAATTCAAAGACACAATCATTTCATTCGCGCCACACCTACATCTTCAAATACACCACATACAAGTTCAACTCGGTTTAATAACACGAACTATTTTCTCCCTCGCCTTTATAAACATGATGTGTTATTAGGTCAAGTAATTTGCATAAAGACTTTTAATAACCGTGGTGTTGTTCTAAGTTATTTTACAAGTCTGTGTTCGAACGAGAATCGGTTATTAATATTATTATAAACTCGATCACACTGAGAGGTTCCGTACAGTCAGTGAGAGCGTTGGTTCTTTACATGACGTTAAGTGACTGGTTACGTCGAGCAAATGGTGGCGTACGTGGGTTCCGTTCTCGATCAGCGTTTGATGACCTTGAATAAGTCATCTTCCCTCAAATTCCAGTCGACCCAGCTGTAATTGGGTGCGAATGATCCGGTAAAAATAAATACTAAGTGGTTTGACTAAGGAACAACTGGAAGAAAGGATCCTTTGTAAATGTAACTTGTGCTGTTATAATAACTAAATACTAACAAAGATTTGAACTTTGATTTACCAGGATCCGAATCAGGACAATCAAACAGATCTTAAAACACTGATAAAGTCGACTCTTTAATTTACAGTCGAACCAAAATTTAAAACTTCATATTTTATTAAGATTTACATTCGAAGCAATGAAACTAAATCAAAATTCACGATATATCGCTTGTCAAATTTCGATACAATCAAACATTCTTTTATCCCAAAAAATACCAGGATCAGAATCAAAACAATCAAACAGATCTTCAAACCGCTTATAGAGTCAAACTCTTCAATTTACAGTCGAATGAAAATTTTAGCACGTCATCTTTACAAGTTGTAATCGTCGGATTAAAATAATGGTCTTCTATTCCTCTTGATAGGACAGTGTTAAAATAATCGACAGAGATTTTAAAGAGCTGGGTTCAATAACAATCACATCGCATCGATTAGACAAATAATCACCGCCCAGTGTCGCCTTTATCATGACTTCAACCCATTGATTGTAACACTGTTGAATGATAAACCCTTTGTCTCTCAAGGCAGTTACTCCGTTTAGAATAGAACTCTTTAGGGAGAGGTCTTCACCGTCTCTATCCATCTTCTGTCGCTTCTCAAAATATTCCCCGACACGAAATAATATCAGTTAGTATTTAACAAATAATAAATCTTTAATTTGGACTGAAGAAAATATCAAGTTTGATGTTTCTGGTCTAAAATAAATCTCATATTTTGACTTGAAAAATAACAAATACGTGTCACTGATCTAAAAATAAATCTCAAATTTAGACTTCAAAAATATCAAATGCGTGTTCATGACCTAAAAATAAAACTCAAGTTTTGACTAGAATAATACTAGTTAACGTGTTCCTGAACTAAACTGAACGAAAATATTATTTAAGGTGTGTAAGCTTATGAATTTGTTATGTAGTTCCAATCAAATTATTTAGACGTAAGTTTACTAGTTTCATCAATTAATTTCATTTTGTACTTGTATATTGTTGTTTCAAAAAATTTACGTGTCCATGTTCGGATATCAGTCCAGTTATACGTGTTCCTGGTATTCCGAGCAACTGAAATTGTGTTTATAAAGCCTATTGTTTCTAGTCATATTTTAATGAAAACTGACAAAACAGCTCAGATTACGGCGGTAAAATCCCGCTGGTGATATCTATTATTATATCATATAGAAATATTCAAAACCAGCTAGATAACGTAAACTGTAAGACACGGCAACACTGTACAGAGCACGTTAGGTTTAGAATCTAGGATCTTCTTATACACATTGACTACAAGAGAACAAAATATATATACAGTGGACACTGTTTTAGGTTATTCGAGGAGAAATCAATTTTTGAGGAGATTGACCCAATTCACAGCCAACAAGTTTCGGACTACACCAACTAATGGTTTGTGTATGTTAAAGACGTAGTCGCTACATAAAGAGAATTTATTACAATAATGTCAATCGAACAGAATCCTAGTAGCATCAATAAAACTAACAACTTCTCAATTTAAATCAAACTTTCGTATTTACAATCAAAACACGTCTTTTGTTGGTTTAGAAAGTCTCAGATTTCCTCGCGAGAAAAAATATCCAGACAGGAAGTAACGGAATGTCTCAACTTCCGGTACAAAACATGGCGCTTGGCAACTAAGGAAGCGTATTGGATTTAATCTTGATACCAATGAAACGGGAATTTTTAAAAGGAAATCGCGAGATCCTATAATGGTATATTATTTCAATAGTTATTTAAAGGTCGACTTCCCTCTATACGGATTAAAAAAACTGGATAGCAAAGTTCTTTACAAAAGAACACCAACATTTTCCCTGCGACATTAACATTTAAAACTTGCTAAGTATTTAAACTTTTTAATTTTCAGTAAGTTATCAAAATAATATTTTTTAAAACCAATTAAGATTTTTTATGACAACACCGTCACCTTCGTCACGTGCAGTCAGTGGATAATACAACTTTAATTATATCTGGTAGTTCGAGACTAATCTATTAATTTCAAGTTGTTTAATGGAATGGATTATGTTTGTTTAAAACAAAACAAATTGTATAAAAACCCTTCATTTTCCCTGATTATCTACTTTTATTATCAGTAGACCATGGCATCGAACATCATATTGGGATTCCTAATGGATAACCTCTACACGACAGATTATCAGCTTTTAGCGAAACCTTCCTAAACAACAAATAGATTGACAACAATAGCTTGGTCTCGCCTCATCACCGGTGAGCTTCTAAACCAGTCCGCGAAAAAAAATATGAAATTAGTCTCTTAGCAACTGATAGTTGACTTGAATATAAAATATCTTTCTATTTGACGGAATACAATGCAAACAGACATGGTAGTCCAAGCGGAAAAACTAGGCTAAATGTAGGAAATAGGCTGAAATGGAGTTTTACATCCAACTATTTTGCTTCCTACTGAGCGAACATTACGGTGTATTCATTCTTTTGTATTCTACTTGTTTTGTCAATTCTACTGTTCTGACGATTACTAACAATTACTCGTCTAAATATAATAATATTAACTCTTTATTGATCTCGGCCACGTTCCAAAAAAATATGATTTTGTCGTTAGTGTAAAATTTTACGAAGTAACATTATAAATACAGTGTACTCAGAATTTTTGAGATTTATTTATCATTTTTAATGCCTCTGAGACCAACGTAACATACAATAGTTCTATATAATATTAAACAGTACAGTAAAATGATAGTAAGATTTTTGAAGCACGGGTCCAGAATTATGTATGTTCTTGAAATACAATAGTTTTTACATCCTGCTGTTTTAAATAACATCCAGCCTTTGGTGATGAAAGAAAATTCACCATCAACGTTGCTGATAAAATATACTCCGCGTCGCTTCCTTTCTGAACCTTATTGGACAAAAAATGGTACCAAGGTTTGTGTTTATGTCCTAACAATCGAGACTTTAATGAAGTTCTCTTAAAATGATATTCTTGAACGTAGTGCTGGTAGTCGTGACCTTCACTTTGACCTCTAACAGGATCCATGAAATTAATTCTTGATTAACAATAAAGCCATCGATTATCCATGGCCAATTGCCGAAAACCATTGTTATAAATCACTATTAATATAACTAATATTATTTATTAATATTGGCCTCTATAAACCAGCGCATGGTTTATTAACTTAATAGAGTTCAACTATGGTAGTAGACCTTACAACGGGTTACTGGCAGTTAGTCTATTCGATACATTATCATTAGCCAAGGTTCTACCAAGGTCCTGAGAGTTGAGTCTCTATTTTAATGACACAGACTTAACACCGGTTCATTTCCTTGTACTATTAAAGACCTTACAGCAGGTTACTGGCAAATAGTTTATAATATATTATATATTATATGCACCAACGTTCGTCCTACGTTCTTACGATTTATTTTACAACCACCTGTATGTTAAGTCTTTAATGCAACGCTATATTTAGTTGCAGCCATAGATGCTAAACAGGTAACTGATAGTTTCCTAAATACAATGTTATAAACCAATTATCAGCTAACGTCCAGAGAGTTAGGACTTTAATGCTCTACCTTAAACAATGCTATAGTATAATTTAAGCTATATACTAAACTGATAAAGTCCTTAGAACAGATCTACATACAATTTTATAAACTAAGATTCAGCTAAGGTCATTAGAGTACAACATAATAATACCAAATAGTTAAACAGATGCAGCACTTATATAGTTATAAGATGAATATTCATTAGTCAAAGTTTCTGTCAAGGTTCTGTAAGTTAATTCTCTATAGACCTTTTATAAGTGATAAAAGTTTACAATATGTCGGACACGTTGATATCAGAGTTTGTTAGGAACATTTTCCGTACACAATCAAACTTTTATGACATGTGAAGGGTTGAAGAGACCTTGTAAAGGCCTGAATATAAAGCATATTTTGCGGTACCGAAGTCATAAAACATTTAGATTTAGTGGAATTTCATGAAACACAGACATCTGATTCGAGAATGGGATGGTACAAATAGAGCTTTGCTATCAATGCCCCGTATACAGATTTAACTATTTTAGAAAACCGTTTTACAACCCCTTTTATATAAGTCAACCTATTAAACATTATGCCTTCAGTCATCATGGGTTTTGGGGCGATGAAAATGGGCTTGAACTAAGAAGCGAGAAATTTTGTTTAGGATTTGTCTTCGTGAAAGTAACCAGTTGACGTTAAAAGCGATATGTTTAAACATGTAATTAAAGTAATGTTTGAGTTTTAAAACCCTCAAAGCCAGGAGCTCGACAGAAGGTAGAGAAAGAGATTCAGCATTTCAATTAGAATGATGAAGTCTAATCTCTGAGATCTCCAGCATTGTGATGAGGATGTTAACTTCAAACGCTGCCAGCCATATGATTATTACATCAACTTTATACCTCCAATATTAAATTCTCTGACATGCCTTACAGCTACGAGATGAACTAGATGAGAAGACTGGAGTGATCTGGTATTAATCACATTCAGAACTTCCAGACTTTCAGAATGTCCATGGGGGTAGTAATATTGTTTCAGTCGTTATCCGCTATATACTGTATGTTATTACTAATATTACTAATTTATGTTTTATAACAACTTAACTTATACAACGTTAGAAATAGAGGCGGAAGGTAGGTAGGTCGGAAGGGGGTTTGTGTATAAAAACGTAGGAAGGGGTGGGGTGGATGTTTCTATAGAGACGTTGGAAGGAGGTGGGTGGAGGTGAGGAAGGCTTCTCAGTTTTAAATCATTTATAATTGAGTTCTTAAAAAGTATGACACTATAAGTCGTCTACAACAAATACCCTTCCCTCTCCCCGTTCCTTCCTTCTCCCCTTTCATTTTTGACGCCTTCGCCAAAATTTTTATTGAAATGCCTCATAATAGGAATGATTTGGTGCCATAGAACAGTACGGGTCATTCCCCTTTTATCGACTACTGTTGCCGTTTAAATGAAAATCAGTTATTTGTTCACGTTGATTTAATATTATGTTTAAGTTAAACATCACAAACAAACACACGACCAATTATTTTACAATAACCCTAGATTACTGGCCATGACATTTCTAAGATGTACAATATGGTAACTTGAGACCACTGGGACCTTTGATCAGTTACAGACCGACCGTATCAACTACTATTAATATCTCCCGAGACTCACAGATAATGATTATAATCGGTCAGTCTTACACGAATCAAATGGTCAGTTTAAAGACGGATATTCACTTTATATATAACTGTACTACTTTAATAAACAACAATAATATGGATATGGACTTCTATTTATTTTATTAAACACAACGTTTCATTACACATACAGGTAACGTTTCATTACACATACAGGTAACTATTCATTTAACATACAGGTAACGGTTGAAAACTCATTACACATACGTATATGTGTAATGAAACGTTACCTGTATGTGTATTGAAACGTTACCTGTATGTGTAATGAAATGTACCTGTATATGTAATGAAACGTTACCTGTATGTGTAATGAAACGTTGTGCTGTTGTTAATAAACAGAAGTCTATATCCATTATAATTGTTGTCTGTTAAAGTACAGTGATACTTCTAAATGTCTTACAAGGATTTAACTGTACCATTGTATATATTTTACTACTGCTATTCTAGAGAACGTAAGCTATAGTGTACTTTTTGCTATATAACTATTGAAAACTATCTTGAAAATCACATACATCACTAACATAGTGAGCGTGTCTCCTAGGAAATAAGTTGAAAAATATTCGCTAACATAGTCATATTGACTCACATAGTGAGCTAGTCATATAGGAAATAAATGGTCGTATGTAAAAATCTCTCTTCCAAGCAATGTAGTTCTTCATCGTGGGATGGCAAAATGTCAAACAGTTCATCGAAGGATTAAAGATACAATCCAAGATGAGATATTAACAATATGATAGTCTAACTACAGTATTTCAATACAGTCCTAGTCATATAAATAGACGTGAAAGTTTAGACTGGAATATCAGTCAGGAACATCTCTTCTGATGAACCATTAGCTGGAGGCTGACAATTAAATAATCGATACACATTAGATAATTAAACAATTCATTGTATAAATAAAATACAATCAGAGTAATGTATGGTTATTTGTTATATTTAAACTCCTTATTTAACAATAGACAATATATTCTGATTATATATTTAATATAACCTAACCAATTAGACGATGTAGATTAAGACCAAAGGAAATGTAAATAGGCTTTTAAAATTTCACCTTTCTTTTAAATTAGACGTTATTTATTTAAATAAGTAGAATCTAGAGTCAGGTAAAGTAGGGTTATGTATTATATGTAAATCTATTGTTTATCACTAATAGAGTACATAATGATTAAGGACCTGAAACATGTTGTTATTCACAGTTTATAACAATAGTAATGTGTTGTTTGATGTAATCTAACAAATCTCTGATTGATATTGAAGTATAAAGATAAATATCAATATATATCATTGAAATTTAAATTATTTGATAAATTAGTCTTTATTTATTTGATAATATTGGTGAACGTCTGATAACCATTACTGAATTTAAATGGATAAACATGTAAACGAACGATTCGAGCAATATTGACAGCAAATATGATAAAATACTGCTTGTAACTATGTTAGATATTCTTGCTATATAATTTCTGTATTAGGGGAGATAATTTGCTTCATCGCTTATAGTTCATGTGTAACACGGGGATATTCAACCTCGGGGTCATTTTTTTAAATGTTTTGGGGTAATGAGCAGCCTTGTAGTCCTATTTAGTCTGGCTATATTCTCAGACATGAAAAGAAAACTTGCCGGAAAATTAATAGAAAATAGTAAGAAGTCCTATGTATCGGGGGTCGGGGTTTGAGGGTTCATTTGATGTATTGAATCCACTCATGCAGAAAATCCTTCTCAAAGATCAAAATACCTGACCACATTCAACGTACGTGAGGTAAAGTTCATCAAGGACGATAATTTGCCATTGTTCTCAATAAAAACCTGGTATTTTTATAAATATCTCTGTAAAAATGTTTTAATATATATCGATTATAAAGAATAAAGCTTTTAATAAAATAAACAGATCATCCTTTGATTATAGTTCGGAATTTTTAAAGAGCTGTGGCACAACATTAAACGCTGAAAATGAAAATGAAATGAATGGAGTTTTACGTCTTTCCTTTTTGCACCTAACGGCCCAAGGAAGGAAATATGGCATATACAATTTTTACGATTTCCATCTGCGATGAAATCTTTAACGTGTACAGCCTGTAACACATGAGATCTTATCCAAACGACTAGACGTTTTTTTTCCATGCGAGCCCCTCAGACGTGTATCATTGATCAGGTATTAAATATTCCATTTTGGTGAAGTTAAATGCGCCATGAGAAATGGTTTAGTTTGATTTCTGTCTGTTAGGTGTCACGGGTTCGAATCCACCTTTAACCAACAACCCCCCCCCCCACCATCTTTATATTTCCGATCCACAAACAAACATCATTGTTTCTTCTCTTACGATTTGAATTTTGTTGTTCCAATTTCTCAAGGTACCCTTTCCCACCATGTTTAAAATGAACAAATTAAATCAACTTCACACAAATTTGAGTTTTTTTTTTTTTTTGCATCAAGTGTGATGAAGGTTTACTCCCTTTACTTCATTGAAAAACTGTCAAAAATTTGCAACAATTTCAGACAGAAAACTATAGGTTTCAATGAACTAAAAAGATATAAGAAAAATGGATGGAAAATGGCGAGAACTGTGTGAAATGACAATAATTAAAAAGAGAAAAAAGTCATTGAATTGTTCAATCTAAGGCAGTCTATCAGCTAATTCCTTTTCAATTCATTTTGATAGAAATTCGACTGAGTGTGACAAGTTAAAGTAGTGAAATAAAGGTCTTCTTCTACATGTATTTTGTGAATCGATTATGGCAAGAGAAGCTTGATAAATGAGGTCTTAGCTGATCTCGATACAATCTTCAAACACTGTCATTGCTGGTGATAAGCTTGTCTTGAACGCTACCAAATCCTCTTATTTCTCCACTTCATTTTATAATCATCTTCCCAATATCAGGACTTCAATACTTTCATTCAAACAGCACAATTCATGTGGCTGTCATCTTCCCAATATCAGGACTTCAATACTTTCATTCAACAGCACAATTCATGTGGCTGTCATCTTCCCAATATCAGGACTTCAATACTTTCATTCAAACAGCACAATTCATGTGGCTGTCATCTTCCCAATATCAGGACTTCAATACTTTCATTCAACAGCACAATTCATGTGGCTGTCATCTTCCCAATATCAGGACTTCAATACTTTCATTCAACAGCACAATTCTTGAGGCTGTCATCTTCCCAATATCAGGACTTCAATACTTTCATTCAACAGCACAATTCGTGTGGCTGTCATCTTCCCAATATCAGGACTTCAATACTTTCATTCAAACAGCACAATTCGTGTGGCTGTCATCTTCCCAATATCAGGACTTCAATACTTTCATTCAACAGCACAATTCGTGTGGCTGTCATCTTCCTAATATCAGGACTTCAATACTTTCATTCTAACGGCACAATTCATGTGGCTGCCATCTTCCCAATATCAGGACTTCAATACTTTCATTCTAACGGCACAATTCGTGTGGCTGTCATCTTCCCAATATCAGGACTTCACTACTTTCATTCAACAGCACAATTCATGTGGCTGTCATCTTCCCAATATCAGGACTTCAATACTTTCATTCAACAGCACAATTCGTGTGGCTGTCATCTTCCCAATATCAGGACTTCAATACTTTCATTCAACAGCACAATTCTGTGAGCTGTCATCTTCCCAATATCAGGACTTCAATACTTTCATTCAACAGCACAATTCGTGTGGCTGTCATCTTCCCAATATCAGGACTTCAATACTTTCATTCAACAGCACAATTCGTGTGGCTGTCATCTTCCAATATCAGGACTTCAATACTTTCATTCAACAGCACAATTCGTGTGGCTGTCATCTTCCAATATCAGGACTTCAATACTTTCATTCAACGGCACAATTCTGTGGCTGCATCTTCCCAATATCAGACTTCATACTTTCATTCAAACAGCACAATTCGTGTGGCTGTCATCTTCCCAATATCAGGACTTCAATACTTTCATTCAAACAGCACAATTCATGTGGCTGTCATCTTCCCAATATCAGGACTTCAATACTTTCATTCAAACAGCACAATTCATGTGGGCTGTCATCTTCCCAATATCAGGACTTCAATACTTTCATTCAAACAGCACAATTCATGTGGCTGTCATCTTCCCAATATCAGGACTTCAATACTTTCATTCAAACAGCACAATTCATGTGGCTGTCATCTTCCCAATATCAGGACTTCAATACTTTCATTCAAACGGCACAATTCTTGAGAAGTAACCTGATTCAGAAAGATCATTAAAACGACCAAATTCTTGGACATTATGTAAGTTTTTAAAATAGTTAAATCTCTGAACTATCAATATTGTGGTTTTCTCTTCTCAATGTTGATTTAAAATCCAGTTTTAATTCTAATGTCGTTACACACCCCCCCCCCCCCCACTACCCCCCTCAGTAGAAACACCACTATCCTTACAGCCACTAGTAGAATAAGTTGTACAGTGTATTACTATAATTACTTCCTATATTATTGACTTTTTCAACTATAGATCTTTAAATGTACCAGTCTCATATAAAACTAATAACATAAACTATAAAACTGTCACCAATGTCTACCTAATATCAAACATTCCATCTTCGCATCATTGTAATACTTTATCTTCAACTTATCTCCCTTTACTATATGTTATAATGTTATTTCTCAATATCTACCATCTTATAATTTGTATTGTCCACATTTGTGAGCAACAGAAAATCTTCAACACCCGAACGATAACGAGATGACACTGACAATGTCACCTCCAAATTACAGACAGTCAGTCATCCATGCTTCGCTGTTCCGACTTCTGGAATTTCTTCATAAATACCTCGTACTAGAAATTTCTAGTCCTGTTGTCTAACGTTTCGACTAAATGCCTTCTTCCGAATCTCTTCATTATTATTTTTATTTATAACATTGCCGGTATGAGCATGTGAAACGTTGAGTTAATAAATATCAGAAATAGTATATCCTAGCTTCTTATAATATTTGATAACACTGCCTGTATGAGCATGTGAAACGTTAAGTTAATAAATATCAGAAATAGTATATCTATATATCTAGTGCTTCTTTATAATATTTGATAACACTGCCTGTATGAGCATATGAAGCTGTGAGTTAATAAATATCAGAAATAGTATATCTATATATCTATATATATTCTTTATTATATTTGATAACACTGCCTGTATGAGTATGTGAAACGTTGAGCTAATAAATAGTATATATATATATATATATCTAGTGCTTCCTTAAATCTATAGTAGTTAATGATCATATTTTTCTTATTGGATTAGAATAGGTGACATAATAGAAATTCCACTTCCTACTGCTATATATGGCGAAGTCTCAAGAAAAGAAATTTTAACTTTCAAATGCGTTTAATTCTGTTTTTATAGATAAGCTTAAGTTAAATTTCCACTTTCTGAGAGAGGGAGAGGAATAACGTCTACAATAAGTCTGTTTCCCGATTAGGGTTAGGGTTAGGGTTAGGTAGGGTTAGGGGATCCCGTTCATTCATTGAATAATAAATACTGTTTATACAAAGAATGTTTCTGAGAATGTTGGTATGGGTGGTCAAACTAAAAACCAACCTATGTGTTAAAACAACGAATGCCTTTGAAATTTTCGATTTTGTAAATCATATCTAGAGTTTCTGTTTTTATGATGGCTATATTAGAAATAATTTTGATTGTTTGAAACAAAGATGGCAGAGAACTACAAAAGAATCATTAACAAAGAGATAAAACAAAAAAAATACTCGTGTTCTTGGAAGATGGTTTTATTAGAGATATTTAAAGCACTTTATAAATGTATGATTCACTCCAGTTGTGTTGGATTTTTTTTACTTTGCCTGTCAGAACTGATTGTTTCAATTTTCTCTTCAAATATTCCACCAAGTTTATGACATGTAAAATACAATTGAATTAAGTCGTAAAAGCCTGATAAAATATGGAATTGAGTAAGCCATTAGTAAATGAAAAATAAACCAGTGATATTAAGATGGGATATGAAGGTAATTGAGTGAAAAGAGAAAGGACGATCAGCTTGTTTCAATAGTGACTTTTTTCTTCATTTTAAATATTAATAATAGATTATAGGTTCATATTAGTTTACTTCAAATATAAACTTTTAAAATGTCTTACAGTGAGTGGATTTAATACAAAGATAACCCTCCTAATGTCCTACCCAGTAAATCTCTAGGTATCCCATGTTGTAGTCGCTTCCAGCATATCGTATATATGTAAACGATTTTAATTGAAGGGATTTTTTGCTGACATGCCAAATATTCTGTTAGATCCGCTTATAATTTTATTGGCCCTGTGAGAGGTTCATCTTACATAATCTATGAATAATTTTCACTTTTTGTGCAAGCTTGTCGTTCCCCATTTATATTTATATATGTATGGTTTTACAACTGTAGTTCCAGTATTCCTATTGTAAAGGCTACTAATAGCATTCTATTATCAGAATTGGTACTATGCATAATGTTCACTTCAAGGCTGTATCATTTCCTCGAGAATCAATTCATTTCAGTGCCAACTTTCATAGAATACCAATAACAGAAAAACTGACAATCTTAACCACAAAATGGAACCCGAAATCCAAATTATAAAGTTTGGCAAAACTTGGGTAGCAGCTAATAAATTATTCACACGAGGACTTATAATATATCAATCATACATGCATTTAAGACATCAAGTGCCATCAAGTGTCTAGTATCTATAGTAACTATAACTAAGCATATCCTATTTGAGAACATTGAATTCACCTAATGTAAAGATGTTAGAAGCTTCCCCATACAATAGTCGCTGTCCAGGCAAACTTTCCCTCATTGCACACTACATGGCGTTGCCCACATTCATTAACCCATAAGGTGCAGAAACGTAGGACGTAAAACTCCATTCATTTTATTTAATTTCATTTCCCCATACTATAGTCTGCATGATATATGCTGGCTATTTAGAATTTGCATTCCGCTAGCTGTGACATCAGATATTGACTTGTGACTGCAGGAGTATCAGCTATGTCTGGGTAAGGCTGTAGCTGAAACTTTTAGCAAGGTCGCTGGATCTTGAGCTTACTAACGTTTCTTCTCGGATTTCAAATTTGTTGCTCATGGTCAAATATATCACTATATATACTATTTCCGACTTTTAATAACTCAACGTTTCATAAGCTCATGCCGACAGTGCCATTAAATGTTATAAAGAAGCACTAGATATATAGATATACTATTTCTGATATTTATTAACTCAATGTTTCACATACTCATACAGACAGTGTAATGTAACAGTTTTAATAGGACTGTTTAAATGAACTGTGAAAATGTGAAAAACATTTTGCTGTCAACGTTTTGCCAATGTGTTGGTTAGGATCTCGGGTTATGCTTTTGAGTAAATCGTTAGTAATTGATTTATTACAGTAGTCAATACTTTTAACATGCTAGTTGTACTTATAAATTTCTTTTCTATTTTTTTTTTCAGACTAGTTCATAAACAACAAGACGAGAAATCGCTGGTCAAGTATGATGAACTGGACGAAGCCTATTCCGAAGAGGAAGAAAGACCTCAAAAGAAAATGTCG
Source organism: Nipponacmea schrenckii (assembly GCA_030562195.1). Classification (NCBI taxonomy): domain Eukaryota; kingdom Metazoa; phylum Mollusca; class Gastropoda; family Lottiidae; genus Nipponacmea; species Nipponacmea schrenckii. The sequence continues at coordinate 36,975,415 of CM060201.1, forward strand.
TCCTATATTCCAAGTCGGTGTCCGTGTATTAAATGTAATATATCGAAACGTTATCAGATAGCACTTCTAAGTGGTGTGGGATTTATTTTATCGTTTGGAATCAGGTGTAATCTGGGCGTGGCCATTTTAAGTATGACTAAAAACGAAACGATACAATTTACTGGAGATAAATCAACTAAGGCTCAATTCAACCTGACTGTCCGGGTAAGACAAGATTTTATTCTGTTAAAGAAAGCTTTAATATATTTTCAGTCTCTAGTTAATGTTATTTAACCTATATAATATATATATATATATATATATATTACTGGTTGCTTAGTTTGATTATAAGTTTTTACTCTGAAACAGATTTGCATTTTTGAAAATTTTTGGGCCCCTATTGGACCAGTCTCTTTTTTTCTGTGATCCAGAGGAAGAGTTTGACTATGGTTTAAAACTTACGTTGTCGGTATTACTATCACCCTTATCCTTGCATCAAATTGTTATATTCTCCGTTTCGTTACGGTTTATTTAACTACTGATAATGCTAGTAACTTATAGGCTATTGTTTTTTTTCCTTTTCTTTTTATTTGATATATATAGTTAGTCTCGGTCCAAAAGTCCCACTGTTAAATTACAATACACACACATATTAATAAACATGCGTATCTGACTTGCAGTATTTAAACTACGAGAATTGCGTAAAGAGAAATATACAACAGCTGTACTCCAAACTAATGCTGTTGTAAACCGACGAGCCGTGACTTTGGCTACACTAATATCTATATTGAAGGAACGGGCTGGCTTTAAAGGGGGTCAATCGGGATTTTTTTTTTTATAATTGAGTTAACAAATTATGACAAAGTGTAATGCAAAATCAGACTGAGCTACATTGATTCAAAAGTTTGTTTGTGTTGAATTTTAAGAGAAGAGCAATATCAAATTACATATTTCTAAACACAAACATACTGGCCTTCTCATAGTTTCTTAAGTTTTCCAAATATTTTCACTTTTCTAATTCGGATTTAAAAACCGGTTATTGGCATTCAAATGTAAATTACCTACCGATAGATATTGGACTCTCCTTGAATTATGATTAGTTTGCTTCTTCGATAATCTAACGCCCCCTCCCCCCATACTTTAGCACAGATTCTTGCCGCCTAATACGGTTACCCCTTCTATTTTTGCAGGTCGGATAGGTAGACATAGGAAAGTCGTACAGATGGGACATTAAACCTACATAAAAAGTAGGCTATTCTACTGTCCTGGTTAATTTCTCTCATTGCAGACTCATTACATTAGCTCAATGAGGTGTAGACAAATAGGACGTAAAAGTTCTACCCATTTCATTTCGTGTTCTTATGCGCATGTGTATATGAATATTTGAAACAAACAAGGCGAGTAAAGTTTCACCCACTACAGTAATATAATACCATTACAACCCCTGGACCAAATCATACCGACTTAATGACTCACATTAAAATGTCTTTTATGTTTCTGCAATTTTCATTTTATGACTGAGTAAAAGTAATGTACTGCCAAATTTAATTCCAAGCTAGATAATTTTACACTCAAATTTGTGAAATCAACACATGTGGTCCGAGTTAGTATAGTGTTTTTATATTTACAAAGTGTCCACGTCACGAAGAACATCTCTACTAATTTTCGGTAACGTTTCGAAAAATTCTTGTGGTTTGTTTCCTTATGACTGAACTTTATATCATTCTTCATTCAGATTATCAACTTGACACTGATGAAATAATAAACAGTAAAATTCCAACTATTTATGTTGTGATAAACCTAGAAAGAACTGCAGAAATATACGAGAATTGAAATGAAATACACGAGAATTGAAATGAAATACACGAGAATTGAAATGAAATACACGAGAATTTGAAATAATACACGAGAATTGAAATGAAATACACAGAATTGAAATGAAATACACGAGAATTGAAATAAATACACGAGAATTGAAATGAAATATACGAGAATTGAAATGAAATACACGAGAATTGAAATGAAATACACGAGAATTGAAATGAAATACACGAGAATTGAAATGAAATACACGAGAATTGAAATGAAATACACGAGAATTGAAATGAAATACACGAGAATTGAAATGAAATATACGAGAATTGAAATGAAATACACGAGAATTGAAATGAAATACACGAGAATTAAAGTGAATTATACGAGAATTGAAATGAAATACACAAAAATAGAAATGAAATATACGAGAATTGAAATGAAATATACGAGAATTGAAATCGGAATACACGAGAATTGAAATGAATTGAAATAAGATACACGAGAATTGAAATGAAATATACGAGAATTGAAATAAATACACGAGAATTGAAATGAAATATACGAGAATTGAAATCGGAATACACGAGAATTGAAATGAATTGAAATGAAATACACGAGAATTGAAATGAAATATACGAGAATTGAAATCGGAATACACGAGAATTGAAATGAAATATACGAGAATTGAAATGAAATATACGAGAATTGAAATGAAATACACGAGAATTGAAATGAAATACACGAGAATTGAAATGAAATACACATGAATTGAAATAAGATACACGAGAATTGAAATGAATTACACGAGAATTGAAATAAAATACACGAGAATTGAAATGAAATACACGAGAATTGAAATGAAATACACGAGAATTAAAGTGAATTATACGAGAATTGAAATGAAATACACGAGAAATGACATACACGAGAATCGAAATGAAATATACGAGAATTGAAAGGAAATGCACGAGAATTGAAATGAAATACACGGGTTTGAAATAAAATACACGAGAATTGAAATGAAATACACGCAAATTTAAAAGAAATGCACGAGAATTGAATTGAAATATACGAGAATTGAAATGAAATATACGAGAATTGAAAGGAAATGCACGAGAATTGAAATGAAATACACGGGTTTGAAATAAAATACACGATAATTGAAATAAAATGTACGAGAATTGAAATGAAATACACGCGAATTGAAATAAAATGCACGAGAATTGAAATGAAATGCACGAGAATTGAAATGAAATACACGAGAATTGAAATGAAATACACGCGAATTGAAATGAAATGCACGAGAATTGAAATGAAATACACGCGAATTGAAATGAAATACACGAGAATTGAAATGAAATACACGGAATTGAAATGAAATACACGGATTGAAATGAAATCACGAGAATTGAAATGAAATACACGAGAATTGAAATGAAATGCACGAGAATTGAAATAAAATATACGAGAATTGAAATGAAATATATGGGTTTGAAATAAAAAACACGAAAATTGAAATGAAATACACGACTTTTGAAATGAAATACACGAGAACTGAAATCGGAATGATATTCTCCATTGCACTATTGTACCAGGTTGAGCCATTGTGTACAGTTGACAGTGCGAAATCTTGCTGTACAGTGACACGTACGCTTGAACGTTCAAAGTTCAACTTGCCAATAAAACATTGCCTCAAATTGAGATGTATTTTGTTACACTATGTAATGATGGTTTAATTATACAATTCTTCAGATGACCAAAGATAAACTCGTTTCATAAATTTGAAAATTGACTTTTCCAGATATAAAACAGATATTAATAAACCTTTATACAAGATCGTATTGATTGAAACGACTATTGTAAGCAATACGAACAATGTACAAGTCTTCACTTGATTGAGTATAAATAATAAAACGAACATGTTCCAATAAAATAACAATGTTAATATAACAAATATATTAAGTGATAGTTTTTATTCACCGATAATCTCATCACACACTGTCACTTACTATAATAAACAAATTGAAAGTAAACAAAGAACGACTAATATGAAGAATTATTGAATTATTCTGATAGGAAATTGAGCTTCCCTTCGCTTCTCTTCATAACTTAATAAAAACAAACAGATTAGTAATCGAATACACCCCGAGACCCGTTCGATACAAGTTGGTGTTCATAACTTTATAAAAACAAATAGATTAGTAATCGAATACACTCCGAGACCCGTTCGATACAAGTGGGTGTTCATAACTATTAAACAAATAGATTAGTAATCGAAACCCGAGCCCGTTCGATACAAGTGGTGTTCATAACTTTAAAAACAAATAGATTAGAAAATTGACTTCCCCCCAGACCTTCGATACAAGTGTTTCATAACTTTATAAAACAAATAGATTAGTAATCGAATACACCCCGAGACCCGTTCGATACAAGTTGGTGTTCATAACTTATAAAAACAAACAGATTAGTAATCGAATACACTCCGAGACCCGTTCGATACAAGTTGGTGTTCATAACTTTATAAAAACAAACAGATTAGTAATCGAATACACCCCGAGACCCGTTCGATACAAGTTGGTGTTCATAACTTTATAAAAACAAACAGATTAGTAATCGAATACACTCCGAGACCCGTTCGATACAAGTTGGTGTTCATAACTTTATAAAAACAAACAGATTAGTAATCGAATACACCCCGAGACCCGTTCGATACAAGTTGGTGTTCATAACTTTATAAAAACAAACAGATTAGTAATCGAATACACCCGAGACCCGTTCGATACAAGTTGGTGTTCATAACTTTATCAAATCAAATAGATTAGTTATCGAATACACTCCGAGACCCGTTCGATACAAGTGGGTGTTGATTGTAACAGATTTCTTTTAGAAAATTAAAAATAAAGTATTGTTTGCACTAGAATTCATCGGTCAAATGCATCCTTTTTTACATGACTGAATGCTGACGCGTTATTTCAGCAGTTTTTGATCATAATCGAGTTACACAAACATGTAATTGTTTGTGAGCAATCGGCCTGATCATATTATCTTAACACGTCTGTTGAAAGGGTATTATCGTAGTTAGCACTGAAGTCAGCTGTAACTTGAAGGCACTTTCAATTGTTATTTTGGACCTTTGATGTGTAAGTTTACATCATTTACAGGTTTCCTTCAAATACCAGTGGTTACTACAATTTTAGAATTTATTTTTATCAGATTTCGACGTTACTATCATAAAGGTCCATTGATATTATCATCTTATTACCAACCTTCGCAATGTGTAGATTTACGTCATGTCGGACAAACAGTTTAACAGAGGCCATTAAAATCTCAAAATCATCTTACATAAAATCTTTATAATCCCTTTAACACCCTACCCCCCCCCCCCCCCCCCGCTTTCGTTAAGTTTATTATTGTTTCGCTACGACCGGACGTGTATTAGTTGTGAAATCTCCAGGCCCTGCGTACTGGTTCGCAGTCAGTAACAACTCAACAACTAATATTTAAAAATGGTTAATGCCAAAAAGGATTTGCCATCTCAAACTCAATTTCTAAAATATCCGTTTCATGCTTAATTTTTATATTATCAAAAGGAAACGACGGGCGAACAAAATGGGTTTGTTAAAGCAGATTTCATCATATTGTATCTATTAGGGATTAGAAGTTACAATGTGTTATTTTGTCTATTTTCAGCAAGAACCCGAGTTTAGTTGGACGCCAGAGACAGTTGGGATAGTAGACAGTTCGTTTTTCTGGGGTTATATAATAACACAGATACCGGGGGGTTATCTCGCTTCCAGGTTACCCGCTAATAGGTAAGTTTTCAGAGGTAATCGTGGCGGTCGTCACATCCAGGGATCTTTCCAAGTTTACTCGATGATGCAGTCCGGAAGGGCTGACATAAAAAAGCGTCGAGTCGTTCGGATGGGACAATAAACTGAGTCCCTGTGTGCTACAGACTGTGCACGTTAAATATATATTTTTTATGACTGTCTTCATTAGCCCATAAGGTGCAGAAGAGTAGGATGTAAAACTTCATTTCATTTCATTTTATTTCACAAATTGTTATGTAAACACAATAAGATTTGTTTCAGGAATATTTTTGAAGTTAAAGTATTAATAAAACCACTATTGCCCTCCTAGACTTGTATACTTCTATTTTCATCTGTAACTTTCATGTTATAGATTAAAACTGAAACTTAACTTATATTATCTCTCCCGTGACACTTATAATTCTTTTAAAATATAAAATTTAAATTGACATATAGAAATGAATAGAAATTTCAGACAAAAACTCGTCCCTCGGGATCTATTTTGCCAATTTGTTCCAATTTTACATCCTTCTGGTTTTTATCAGTGTTCCAATATAACTAACAATGTATTTTATCATCGAAATTTACTTACAACTTTAATTTACTAGGTTAGAGTTTCGAATGTGTGTGTGTGAAGGGGAAGGGGGGGGGGGTGGGAGGGGGGTAGGGGGTAGGTGTGCGTCGGCGAGGGAGTATCTGTAGATACGTCACTTTAATATAAGGGTATCTAAGTCATAATATACATTCAATAATAATAGGTCTCGACCTTCGACCTTTATTCTAGATAGCTAACCTCACATATACATGTACAAAGAATTCTGTACAAGAACGTGTATGTGCGAGTGAGGGTGTGTCATTTGAAGACGGGGGTGGGGCGAATAGTTGACCTCCCATTTATTAGAAAATAATTTGAGGACAGTCTGGGGATTTACTGACAAAATTTGTAACAGTTCTGGTGTTCTCGCTAGGCCAACTTAATGTTACATTCTCTAGACAGACCGAATGAATCGTGAATCCACAGTCACAATTCCCATAACTTCCTGTCACCACATTATATTTTAAAAATCGCACATAGATAAGATGCAGAAAACACTTGTTGGTCAAAGACAGTTCTTTCTATGAAACAATATCATAGTTTTGTAGCTTACACTATGTTTAGAACATGTACTTCCTTATATGAATAGTTCATAAGCTACCAAACTAATGCATTGCCAAAATTGGTATTTTGGATCCTTGGTTTTTGTTTTTAGTCAGGAACGTTAGTAGAATACTTGTTTTACTTTTGGTTAGTTAATCTCAAACGATTAGTTGGAATAAAACTAATATATTCAACTATTTCAGATTATTTGGATTAGCTATAGGAATATCATCATTTCTGAATCTATTTCTACCAGCTGCTGCCAAAGTTCACTATGGAATGGTAATCACAGTCAGAATTCTTCAAGGTTTGGTGGAGGTGAGTACATTCTGATAATAAGTCACACCACAATTTTGCGACGCTACTTCACATTAAAAAATCGATTTAGAGTAGAAACAAATGGTGCGATGGCGATGAAATTTGGTGTGAACATTCAGAATAATGTCCTTAACATGACCCTGGTGTCTTTTAGTGGATAAACTATTAAAATCATCAAAAGAAATCAAAATGAATTAGCGCCAAAATGGGTTTCAATTGCATCTCGAATGCATAACGTGACTGAAATATCAGCTAGGAAAATTCAACAATGACTAATTTTTGTTTGTGTGTCGTATGCACAACGTAGGTATGATGGCTCCATTCGCCAGTGTACAATGCCATCAAATACAGGAATTGTGGCTGTTGCAGTCAAGGTATTCGAACGAAAGTCGATATAGCTTGACATTGTCAATACGAAACTATGTATGGCTCTTACTTTGAAATGACACAGACGAATTTTGTTCCTCGATTTTTGAAAAAAGCATTAAAATCACATTTAAAGGTTTGAAATGGTTTTGTTGGAACCATATTAAAAGTTCCTGTCTCATTTCATTGTTAGTAGGCTACCAAACGTTGTTTCGTGTGAACGTTGTGAAGAGTAGCATTAACATACCTACGCCTGACCTCGCCAGGTATAATTGAGATTAAAAGTTGAATACGGTCTAATTGATACGGTATACTATACAAACCGCATTAATATCCACAGGGTTCCGTTTATAACGTCTTTAATTGACTCTAATCAGACATGTTTGTGTTGGTAATCAAGTCCCTGTGGTATAAATGGCGTGGGACTTGATCTTTATTAAAGACATTGTTATAACAGACGACTAAGCTACATGGGGTTGTCACATCGTAAATGATCTATCTTCACCAATTAAATTAAATTTTTCATGGCCTTGGTGGAATAAAGAACTTTCAACCAACAATTAATATACCAGATTCTTTTAAAGTTCATACAACTGCTCTTCTCCAATAAAAATGGCTCTCACATCATCACAATGTCAAGCATTCTTGTAAACTTGTAGAAGTTTGTAAAATAAGCGTTTTGATTGGATTGTTCGGAAGCGAATACAGCAAATCAGAAGCCTTGTTAGAAAATCTTTGAAAACATAATGTTTCAGACTAATGATGAATAACTATTTATTTTCCAGGGAGTAACGTATCCGGCCACCCATGGTATCTGGCGACATTGGGCTCCTCCTTTAGAAAGATCTAAACTGGCTACTATCTCATTCTGTGGTAAGTAACATATAAGTTTTAATCATTGATGTAACTCAGCTCTGCTAAGTGTGGCGCCCTATTTAAACTTACACAATTTAATGGATCACTTTGTTATCCATATTAGTTATGAATCCACCAAATACCCAAAGCCAGTGAAGGAAGTTACTTTAAGGTGTATGGTCGTCCATATTGAGCCGATAAAGCACATATTTAGACGAACAGGTCGACAGATATCACAAACTTAGTTGTTGGTAGGTGACAAGTTAACATTAGCTTAAAACGGATGCTGATATCGCAAACTAGGTAGCTGTAGTAATTCTGACTCTATGTTTGTCTCTATGGACTGAATGTTAGACAGGACCATGTCCTTGTGTATTGGACCTAATTCTGACTCATGTAAAATAAAGAGTCTATGTTTGTCTCTATGGACTGAATGTTAGACAGGACCATGTACTTGTGTATTGGACCTAATTCTGACCCATGTAAAATAAAGAGTCTATGTTTGTCTCTATGGGCTGAATGATAGCCAGAACCATGTACTTGTGTATTGGACCTAATTCTGACCCATGTAAAATATTGATTCTATGTTTGTCTCTATGGTCTGAATGTTAGGCAGGACCATGTACTTGTGTATTGGACCTAATTCTGACCCATGTAAAATATTGATTCTATGTTTGTCTCTATGGTCTGAATGTTAGACAGGACCATGTACTTGTGTATTGGACCTAATTCTGACCCATGTAAAATAAAGAGTCTATGTTTGTCTCTATGGACTGAATGTTAGACAGGACCATGTCCTTGTGTATTGGACCTTATTCTGACCCATGTAAAATAAAGAGTCTATGTTTGTCTCTATGGTCTGAATGTTAGACAGGACCATGTCCTTGTGTATTGGACCTAATTCTGACCCATGTAAAATAAAGAGTCTATGTTTGTATCTATGGTCTGAATGTTAGACAGGACCTTGTCCTTGTATATTGGACCTAATTCTGACCCATGTTAAATATAGAGTCTATGTTTGTCTCTATGGACTGAATGTTAGACAGGACCATGTCCTTGTGTATTGGACCTAATTCTGACCCATGTAAAATAAAGAGTCTATGTTTGTCTCTATGGTCTGAATGTTAGACAGGACCATGTCCTTGTGTATTGGACCTAATTCTGACCCATGTAAAATAAAGAGTCTATGTTGTCTCTATGGGCTGAATGATAGCCAGAATCATGTCCTTTTCTGACTCATGTAAAATAAAGAGTCTATGTTTGTCTCTATGGGCTGAATGATAGCCAGAACCATGTCCTTGTGTATTGGACCTAATTCTGACCCATGTAAAATATTGATTCTATGTTTGTCTCTATGGACTGAATGTTAGGCAGGACCATGTACTTGTGTATTGGACCTAATTCTGACCCATGTAAAATAAAGAGTCTATGTTTGTCTCCATGGACTGAATGTTAGACAGGACCATGTACTTGTGTATTGGACCTAATTCTGACCCATGTAAAAAAAGAGTCTACGCTTGTCTCTAAGGGCTGAATGTTAGACAGGACCATGTACTTGTGTTATGGACTTAATTCTGACCCATGTAAAATAAAGAGTGTATGTTTGTCTCTATGTACTGAATGTTAGACAGGACCATGTACTTGTGTAGTGGACCTAATTCTGACCCATGTAAAATAAAGAGTCTATGTTTGTCTCTATGGGCTGAATGTTAGACAGGACCATGTCCTTGTGTATTGGGCCTTATTCTGACCCATGTAAAATAAAGAGTCTATGTTTGTCTCTATGGTCTGAATGTTAGGACCATGTCCTTGTGTATTGGACCTAATTCTGACCCATGTTAAATAAAGAGTCTATGTTTGTCTCCATGGGCTGAATGTTAGACAGGACCATGTACTTGTGTAGTGGACCTAATTCTAACCCATGTAAAATAAAGAGTCTATGTTTGTCTCTATGGGCTGAATGTTAGACAGGACCATGTCCTTGTGTATTGGACCTAATTCTGACCCATGTAAAATATAGAGTGTTTTATTATTATAGTTGTAAAACTGTAGAGTTGTCAATCTAAACACCAAGTTTCACAACTTGTCAACGCTCCAGTTCTTTCTTTCTCGACAAAAACGATGGTACGGGAATTTAAAACAGACGTTTGCTTGTTATTTTTAATAAAATCTAGAATAAATTCAACGCACGAGTAAAGAATATCGACAAGGGAATTTCTAAAATGATGTTTTTTACGAAAAATTTAAACTTGTCAAAACAAGAAAATATTAGTAAAAAAATATGATTATATTGTCAAAATATTTTTCTTTAAATCTGGAAATTTCGAACTGATTGTAAATCCCGAGGGTTTGGAGTTAATTTTTTACCTTGTACATGTTTAATCACTCAATCCATTTCTTTCCTTCCGGCTTTTATTTTATTCTTCAAAATCTTGACCGGAACTTAAAGTAATCATAGCAAACAACTTTTAACTTATATCTTGTTCCCAATAATATCGTTCATTTTAAACGATTTAATATAATCCCCCAGTTTCAAGTAGTGTGTGTGTGTGTGGGGAGGGGGTGGTAGTGATTACAATGTTATCTTATACTGCTTCTGAGTTTTATGGTACACCACGTTTCAACAATTTACACTGTCATCATCAGCTTATATAATATACTACTGCTGGGTTTCATTGTATACCGCGTTTCAACAATTTACACTGTCATCATCAGTTTATATAGTATACTACTCCTTTTAGTTTTATTGTACACCATGTTTCAACAATTTACATTGTCATCATTAGTTTATATGGTTTACTACTACTGAGTTTTATTGTATACCACGTTTCAACAATTTACATTGTCATCATTAGTTTATATGGTTTACTACTACTGAGTTTTATTGTATACCATGTTTCAACAATTTACATTGTCATCATCAGTTTATATGGTATACTACTACTGAGTTTTATTGTATACCATGTTTCAACAATTTACATTATCATCATCAGTTTATATGGTATACTACTACTGAGTTTTATTGTATACCATGTTTCAAAAATTTACATTGTCATTATCAGTTTATATGGTATACGACTACTGAGTTTTATTGTATACAAAGTTTCAACAATTTACATTGTCATCATCGGTTTATATGGTATACTACTACTGAGTTTTATTGTATACAACGTTTCAACAATTTACATTGTCATCATCGGTTTATATGGTATACTACTACTGAGTTTTATTGTATACCACGTTTCAACAATTTACATTGTCATCATCAGTTTATATAATATACTACTCCTGAGTTTTATTGTATACCATGTTTCAACAATTTACATTGTCATCATCGGTTTATATGGTATACTACTACTGAGTTTTATTGTATACCACGTTTCAACAATTTACATTGTCATCATCAGTTTATATAGTATACTACTACTGAGTTTTATTGTACACCATGTTTCAACAATTTACATTGTCATTATCAGTTTATATGGTATACTACTCCTGAGTTTTATTGTATACCATGTTTCAACAATTTACATTGTCATCATCAGTTTATATGGTTTACTACTACTGAGTTTTATTGTATACAAAGTTTCAACAATTTACATTGTCATCATCAGTTTATATAGTATACTACTACTGAGTTTTATTGTATACCACGTTTCAACAATTTACATTGTCATCATCAGTTTATATAGTATACTACTCCTGAGTTTTATTGTACACCATGTTTCAACAATTTACATTGTCATCATTAGTTTATATGGTTTACTACCACTGAGTTTTATTGTATACCATGTTTCAACAATTTACATTGTCATCATCAGTTTATATGGTATACTACTACTGAGTTTTATTGTACACCATGTTTCAACAATTTACATTGTCATCATCGGTTTATACGGTATACTACTACTGAGTTTTATTGTATACAACGTTTCAACAATTTACATTGTCATCATCGGTTTATACGGTATACTACTCCTGAGTTTCATTGTATACAACGTTACAACAATTAACATTGTCATCATCGGTTTATACGGTATACTACTACTGAGTTTTATTGTATACAACGTTTCAACAATTTACATTGTCATCATCAGTTTATACGGTATACTACTACTGAGTTTTATTGTATACAACGTTTCAACAATTTACATTGTCATCATCGGTTTATGCGGTATAGTACTTCATTGCTGAGTTGACTATTTTCTCTCTCGATACTAAAATATTGAAAGATAATTCTATTAATCATACCCTTTTATCTTCCCCGATATAGTATCATTTTAACTTAAGACTTATTAGGTCTCGGTTAACACAAAAGAAATTTGATAAATAATTTTAAAACAAAATCGATATCCTTGAGGTCTGGATGAACTGTAAAAATATTGGTTGTTATAATCAAGTTCAGATTTATAACATTTCGCTCTAGATTGGGTAATGGGGCTCTGGAATATCGGTTGATATGTTTATTACAAGATTAAATAGGCCATGGTTTGCTATTATGGGGATGAGTTGGATATCTGTTTCGTTAAAACTGCTCTAAAATCACATAAATCGTTGAAAAAAGTTTTTTACTTTCTATTTCTATATGTGTTTTTTTCTATAAGGGGTTGATTTGAGTCTTGAAAATATGTAAATAGTCTTCAGAAGTACAGGAACTACATTAAAATCACATAATTCCTTCAAATATACCTCAAACTAGGAATTTTACTTTCTATTTCTATATATATCTTTTCTATAAGGAGTTGTTTTGGGTCTTGAATATATGTAAACAGTCTTCAGAAGTACAGGAACTACATTAAAATCACATAAACCGTTGGAAAATAAGTCAAACTAGGAATTTTACTATCTATTTCTTCCCACCCCACCCTATCCTGTATATCAATCACTGCTAACCATTGAATAAACGGTAAAAGATGAAGGATTTGTGAAATATCATTCTATTATTCATAAAAAAAAACATTTTCAGCTGCCGTTTAAATTATAAATGTCACCACAGAAATTTTTTAACATCGAAATGACAGAAACATTACTAAGTATTGTATAATCTTAATGCTGGCGGCATTGTTTGTCATTATTGTTTCCATTTCTTGGAATTTACACGGGAGATTGGCTCGGTGTTGCTGTACCAAGCAGGGGCCATGATTGCATAGAAGTGGACGATTTTCGGACTTCATGATTTATGCTGCAAAGTAGTTTATGAAAACAATATTCAACATGAAATACTCCCTGACACAAATTCTGATCACAACAAGAGGAAAACTTAGTGACCTTTCTGGCAGGTTTTCTTCTTCTCAGGAAGTTTTGTTCCCCTCGTGTTTTCATTTCAAGGGTAAACAACTCGTCAAACCAAGTTGCTTTAAACCGGAAATCAACTTCGCCTCGGTGAATGTTTTAAAACAAGTTAAGACTACTTCAAGTCGAGTGACAAAAATTCGATTCTCTTTGAACAAGTTAGAATCTTAGAAGTAAACGAAAGAATGACATGTTACGTACAAAAAATAGATTTTTCTGTAAAAAGTAAACGAAAGATTTAAGCGACAAGTTGTGGAAACACGAGGCTTAAAACCAATGGTGTTTTCATCGAGCATTTGTGAAGAAAAGAACGGAAATTGCTCAAACATTTTACAATTATTTTTTATTATCGCCATTTCTATCTCTCGTGCAGCAATTCTGTTTACTTCGTCTTTTATGCTTTCCAGAAATAAAGTTTGAATTATTTATTCGTACTTCAGGCTGGATGTTATATTTGGAGTGTTGTGGTTGAGGTCACGATAGAATAATAGTTTAATATTTAAAATACATCCTTCGCTTCTGAATATCAAATGATATAGAGTCATCTGGTCCATCACCATATCTAAATAAAACAAGAGATTTAAATATATGTAAAAATATTAATATTAGAAAAATTAAAATATACGAAATGGGCAACTGACAAAAGATGGAAACCTTGTATAGATACATTTGAGATAGATATGAAAATTTAATGCCATTTTTCTGGAATAAAAACAAAAATTAAAAAAAAATCAGACTAATGTGTCTGTCTGAGAGAACAAAGACTTTTTTTTGAAGGACATTATCGTATTGGAATGATTCAAGATGGCTACCCTTTTTTTTCATTTTTTCGATTCCAACCTCGACTCTATCATTTATCAAATGTACTTCAATATTTTAAAGCCTTTGGGGTTTGCATCATCTTGTTTTATATTTCAACATCTTTTGAAAGCGACATTTAAAAGGAACCGAGACGACTGATAAACTACAATAGAAGTATTTAATGCGTGGAAGGAAATGTGAATGGAATGTTTTTGTTAGAGATAGAAAACTGAACTATTAATGCCGCCATTTCCGCAGTCCCAGTCTACTTCCGGTAACATGTCGATATTAATATTTTACAAACTAGATTTCATTCATAATTTAGATAAATAGGTCACCATTAACAGTGCGACGTCGGTTGAGTAATTGCCCGGTTTTCCCTTGTCAGTAATGCAGGTCTGAGTGACTGACAAAAACGTCTAGTCGTTCGGATGGGACAATAAACCGAATCCCTGTGTGTTACAGTCTTTACACGATAAAGAGCTCTCGACAGTTGGAAATCGCAAAAAGAGTTTCCCTCATTGCACACTGCATGGCGTTGCCCGTCTTCATTAACCCATAAGGTGCAAAAGAGGAGGACGTAAAACTCCATTTATTTCATTTGAGTAAATGTTAACAATTGTTTAACTGTTTCGTTTTGCGCTGTGTTTCATGTGTTTTCATTACATAATGAATATCAACTGTCTAATAGGCTAATAGGTTATGGTGACATCTTTCAGTATTCGATTCATATTAACGCTTACAAATACACCAATCTTTTCTTGCATTACGCCTACTAGTATTAAATCCTTTTATATTTAAATACAGGTAACAACTGATCCACTGTCAATATGTTTTCATTAATCTACAATATTGTATATTATCTTATTTCTAATGCAATTGTTTTTAACTGCTATGTTTTTATTTCCAATAGCTAGTTTGTGGAAATGGGCGTATGGCATAAAATAAAATAAAACACAAATCAACTCTTATCCTAGGATAGCCTCGTTGTCCGACCCCGTCCGACACTCGCATCCTTTGATTAAACCTATCATGTCCCCTTTATATTATTTCAGGGTCGTATGCCGGGGCGGTATTAGGGATGCCTATATCTGGAATATTGACACAGTATCTAGGATGGCAGTCGGGATTCTACTTCTTCGGTAAGTTTATAAAATATATTTCTTTACAATACTGAATACACTTCACAATGTCAAGCTATTACAAACTTCATCTTATACATCTTCACAATGTCAACTTATTACAAACTTCATCTTATACATCTTCACAATGTCAAGCTATTACAAACTTCATCTTATACATCTTCACAGTGTCAAGTTATTACAAACTTCATCTTATATATCTTCACAATGTCAAGTTATTACAAACTTCATCTTATACATCTTCACAATGTCAAGCTATTACAAACTTCATCTTATACATCTTCACAATGTCAAGTTATTACAAACTTCATCTTATACATCTTTACAATGTCAAGTTATTACAAACTTCATCTTATACATCTTCACAATGTCAAGTTATTACAAACTTAATCTTATACATCTTTACAATGTCAAGTTATTACAAACTTCATCTTATACATCTTCACAATGTCAAATTATTACAAACTTAATCTTATACATCTTCACAATGTCAAGCTATTACAAACTTCATCTTATATATCTTCACAATGTCAAGTTATTACAAACTTCATCTTATACATCTTCACAATGTCAACCTATTACAAACTTTATCTTATACATCTTCATAATGTCAAACTATTACAAACTTCATCTTATACATCTTCACAATGTCAACTTATTACAAACTTCATCTTATACATCATCACAATATCAAGTTATTACAAACTTCATCTTATATATCTTCACTATGTCAATCTATTACAAACTTCATCATATACATCTTCATAATGTCAAGCTATTACAAACTTCATCTTATATATCTTCATAATGTCAAACTATTACAAACTTCATCTTATATATCTTTATAATGTCAAACTATTACAAACGTCATCTTATATATCTTCACAATGTCAAGCTATTACAAACTTCATCTTATACATCTTCACAATGTCAAACTATTACAAACTTCATCTTATACATCTTCACAATGTCAAGCTATTATAAACTTCATCTTATATATCTGTATAATGTCAAACTATTACAAACGTCATCTTATACATCTTTATAATGTCAAACTATTACAAACTTCATCTTATACATCTTTATAATGTCAAACTATTACAAACTTCATCTTATACATCTTTATAATGTCAAACTATTACAAACTTCATCTTATACATCTTAAAAATGTCAAACTATTACAAACTTCATCTTATACATCTTCATAATGTCAAGTTATTACAAACTAAATCTTATACATCTTTACAATGTCAAGTTATTACAAACTTCATCTTATACATCTTCACAATGTCAAGCTATTACAAACTTCATCTTATACATCTTCACAATGTCAAGTTATTACTTACTTTATCTTATACATCTTCACAATGTCAAGCTATTACAAACTTCATCTTATACATCTTCACAATGTCAAGCTATTACACACTTCATCTTATACATCTTTACAATGTCAAGTTATTACAAACTTCATCTTATACATCTTCACAATGTCAAGCTATTACAAACTTCATCTTATACATCTTTATAATGTCAAGTTATTACAAACTTCATCTTATACATCTTCACAATGTCAAGTTATTACAAACTTTATCTTATACATCTTTATAATGTCAAGCTATTACAAACTTCATCTTATACATCTTCACAATGTCAAGTTATTACAAACTTCATCTTATACATCTTTACAATTTCAAGCTATTACAAACTTCATCTTATACGCCTTCACAATGTCAAGCTATTACAAACTTCATCTTATACATCTTCACAATGTCAAGTTATAACCAACTTCAATAGCAACCTGTCTGAAATCACAGAATGTTGGGCTTGGATTGGGTTGACTGTATTAGCTGGAATACAATTCAAGTAAACCTGTACTGTGATATAAGAATGGTGGCTATCGCTGTCAAGGTATAAGTACGAAGCTGGTAAGGTTTAGACATTGTAAAGATGTACTGACATTGTAGCGACCTCCATTGTGTCAGGTCAGAGAAAATTGACACTACAACAATCTTGTTTTTCTCAGAAAAAAAAAATTGTTTCTTTAACAAAAACATAAGAACAAGCCTTCCTTTGTTGAAAAAGTCAACGTTCTGAAGGTGCTGAATAAAATTCAATTTGTCAAAGAATTCTCTCTTGACTTTTTAATTGAATTAAAATGTGAAGTAAATTTGGTCTGTTGGTATAAATCTCCATTTAAACTAATAAAGGTTAAAAAAAACAGGATTTTCTGTGGTCTGAAATCTGCTTAATGAAATTATAAAGCGAGGTATAACTATGATTAATGATAAATAAAGGTGACAGAAATCTTCAAACAATCATTATACATCAATATCACCGCATTCTATTCTACTCTATTCTCCGGTAAATCGGAAAGTGATACCTAGTAATTCTTTCTGAAAACTAAAGCTGCTTTACAGCTATTTTGATAATAAAGGGTTTGAATTTTTTCGTAATGTACTTTTTGACAAACGTCTCTATGTCTCTTACTTTGTTTTTCTTAAGGCCAGAATGGTTTTGCAGCAATACGTATTTCAATGCAGCGTTCTTATATATAACCTCACATTGTAGACAGAAAGAAATATTTCCATTTCGATTTGAAAAACTAACAAAAAAATTACTCTGAAAAATGAATTGTTTATAAAAATCTGTTTATTTGAAAGAAATCTTACGTTTCATCAACAATACATCTTACACATTGCGCAGTAAGGAGATTGTACGGAGCCACTTGAAACGGTTAAATATTGTTGTATTGATGCTGATGATTGCCGTATTTCAATGGACTTATTTTAAGCGACTGTACAATAGCGTTATAAAGTGGAAACTCGGGAATTTGAAGAGGGTTTTAAGTTAATGTGTTGGAAAAGGTTTTTCAGAAAAATTTTCCATATTTATTGCGTGAACAAAGAGTTAAAGTGTGTTATGGCGAGGAAGATATTGTAATAATTTTTGCTCTGTTTTCCTGAACTTTGTTAGTTGAAGGAAATAGGAAAACGATAGCAATATAAATAGGATTTTTTGGTTCTTCTTTCCTATAAAAGGGAATCAAACGATCAAAGAATAAAGCAAGGATTAAAGATGATAATATTTATAAGCCTATTACTGATATTTATTGTACCAATTAGGATTTATTTTAACAACTTAATGATTATTCCCAGAGCTAATATAAACATCTTTATTCCTTCCAAGATAAAACACTGGTTCTAATTCTCCACCATTAAGCTTTACTTTACTTTAATCTCCCATATTTGTGATCCGAGAACAATGACCCCACTAAAAGGGGTCAATAAAGATATATTTTGTGCTAATATTTTTTCAATATAAATCACAGTAACATTATAATATACACAAATTGAAATTAACATATCATAGTTTTTAAAAGAATAAAATAACACTATATATTCACACCAATATCACAGATATACAATCTACATGGTGGAGTTAAAACTTAAAATATGAAAATATGTTACACTGTTAAAAAAAACTTAAGGAAAACTGAAAACTATAACCTGCTGAAAAATGGGGTATAAAAACAATTCGATTTTTACCAAAAACTTCATCATTAAAGTAAAGTACATTGACTGAAAGTTGGTCAAAATGCTCCTGTATAATTATTTAAATATATTCTTGGTACTATCATACCATGAAAACTTTAAAAAATACAACACTGTTCACTCCCTTGTTGCTAAAATGTTCATCATAATATTGTATATTAAATTATTCCATTAGTAATTTAAAGCCTGAAAGTAGGTTATTTCCTTCTGTATACAAATAAGAGTTGTTTATTTCTCTCAAATATCCTAAAAAATGAAGCACGTAAAAAATTAATTACTGTTTTTATCTTTTAAAAATGGCTATCGTAAAAAAAATAATTATTGTTTATTCAAACTTTAAAAAAAATTAGGTCAAATGGCTATCATTAGTCTGTTTGAAAGAATTGGGTCGTTGCCATCAAGTCTATAAAATGGTAAATGAATACTTACTACCCTCCAGGGGGGTCCATCGTGAATAATTATGCTAATGAAGAAGACAATTCTGATCATAAACTATACATCCTATTGTATTTTATCTATTTAGTAAGAAACGCCCTCCGTTAGCATCGCGTTAAACTCGACACATCTCTAAGTGTATTAATTCACCATCTGAAAAACGTCTACATTGAAACAGAAATTTGTACAAAGGGTAAACTGACTGTTAGTCTTACTTAGTCTAACTTAATTTTACTCAAAAATCACAGTAGATGAATAAACAAACAATATACCAAACAAACAATATACCAAACAATATACCAAACAAACAATATAAACCATAACAAACAATATACCAAACAAACAATATACCAAACAATATACCAAACAAACAATATACCAAACAAACAATATACCAAACAATATACCAAACAAACAATATACCAAACAATATACCAAACAAACAATATACCAAACAAACAATATACCCAAACAATATACCAAACAAACAATATACCAAACAAACAATATACCAAACAAACAATATACCAAACAATATACCAAACAAACAATATACCAAACAATATACCAAACAAACAATATACCAAACAAACAATATACCAAACAAACAATATACCAAACAATATACCAAACAATATACCAAACAAACAATATACCAAACAAACAATATACCAAACAAACAATATACCAAACAATATACCAAACAAACAATATACCAAACAAACAATATACCAAACAAACAATATACCAAACAAACAATATACCAAACAATATACCAAACAAACAATATACCAAACAAACAATATACCAAACAAACATATACAATAAACTATACCAAACAAACAATATACCAAACAATATACCAAACAATATACCAAACAAACAATATAACAAATAATACGATATTATAATAAACTATGTAGACTCCCTAAAACTACGTATTGTACAGTTATAAATACATATACTAGAACACAAACTGTATTAGTTAATAAGCTATGTGGACTCCCTAAAGAGTTGGAAAGAACCATATTACCCAGGACCCATCAACAATCGAATCCGAATGTCTTGTAGTAATAATAATAAAATCTTTATTTTAACAGGAGCTCTCGGTCTAGTCTGGACTGTCATCTGGTGGTTTTTCTCTTTCGAAAGGCCCGCTACTCATCCAACCATCTCAGAAGCTGAAAAAATTTACATCGAAACAGCAATTGGAGAAAATACATCAATTATACAAAAGGTGAGTCTAAATCAGTAAATTGAATACAGAATCCAAATACAGACATCATACTTTAAGATAACAATATACAACCCTATAACAGTATTTATAAGATCTAGTTGGGATGCCGGTGTAACTGTTTCTCGAAGTAAGAAAAGTAAGTTACGTTCCTGCTATTAGTCTATGAATTGTCTAATGATTAATATAAAATATAATGAAATGTATTCAGTTGCATCGGCTCCAAAACGAGCTATATAGCACCACAATAATTGAGATTAATGAATTATAAAATATCGAAGTGCTTTGGACTATATAGCACCACAATAATTGAGATAAATGAACTATAATATATCAAAGTGCTTTGGACTATATAGCACCACAATTCTTAATATAAAATGTAAATGAAATGACCTAAGGTGCATCGGCTCCATAACAAGGCATATAACACCAGAAATACATGTATTGATATAAAGGTTTGTGATTATTGCTGATCAGGAAATTCATAAGCTCCCTCTGTATAGAAGTTACAAAAGATATTTTAGTGACTTCCCTAGTCCTGTCATGGCACAAAATTCTTTATAACACGTATATAAGATAAGAGCAATACCCACAATTTATTCTACAGAAGTCAAAAACTGTTATGCTTGGATGTATCACAATGTGTATATTTTTAACATTATAATACAATGTATAAAGATAGACAACGGTCCCGTGGGGGTCTTTAGAAATGTGAATCGTGAATAAAATTCCTGCTTTTTGAATTTCTGAACAAGGATTTTATTGTTTCAGGATGTCAAGACGCCATGGTTGAAGTTCTTCACCTCTATGCCAGTATACGCCATCATGGTGGCCAATTTCTGTCGAAGCTGGACTTTTTACCTTCTTATTATCAGTCAGCCGACTTATTTTCTTAAAGTTTTTAGATTCGAGGTGTCTAAGGTGAGTTATTATCAGGGTAGATATATATATATTATAGTCATAATGAAGACTTGGAAATACAAATAACTGAAATTCGAACATCTACATGTACAAAATAAATATACAACTAGTGGAGGTCGACTAGAGCCGAGCACTGTGCGTGGACCCGACATTTTGCTCCTTTAGCTTTAAGACCATTTTGTAATTTAACACCATTCGCCCGGTGTTGCCTTAGCTACTTGTACAAAACAAACAAAAAACAATAATAATTCACAATTGGATGTGGAATTTCAGATTACTAGTATTAGATTTATCTAACACAATGGTCAGTATGGGTAGATATTAATATTAATAAGCCATTTGATTAGGAAGTTCCCAACTCCAAAAACAATCAGTCGATATCAAATAATTTGAAATATGAAAGGGAGGGGGTGTAACGTCTAACTTTACAGACGAACACATCTAAACCGACACATGATTTTCTCAATCTCGAAGGAAAAACAGATAAGATGGGATTCTGCTATTGTCCTCATAAATTGTAACTTTTGGGCATCATTGTTACTTTATTCTACCAGTGTAATATTTGTTTATGTTTTAGATAGAATAGTTGGACGTAAAACTCCATTCAATTCAATGTAATTGGTATACTGGGTCTTTCGGGGATCATCTTTACAAAACACAACACAGGAACATTGACATCTATATATATATATATTTGCACATTAGGAAACACATGTTCATAATACATGAAATTCATATTAATTCACCACTACATCTTGGCATGTCTGGTCAGAACAGCGGCTAACCCCCAAATCCCTTACAAAAGTGTAAGTTTGGCTGACAGTCTCGGATTACTGCTTAAAATTAACCCACAGAACAACCCGATAAAACAAATTTCAACTCATCGCTTTTCAAATCAAAGTTTAATATCGTCTACTAATATCATTACTAACTACTACAACAGACAGTTTCAACTATCACGTGACGCTTTTGACAATAAAGTCTATAATGCAAAGAGGTCTCGTCAAATCTCATCAAATCTCGTCATTTATCGTCAAAGAATCCTGTTCATTTCCGTTGAATTGTTTCCAAATATTGATTGTCTGTAATAAATTGGCCCAGCTTCCTCAATTGTTGACAATCAGTAAACAGCCGGATAAATATTTAATAGCCGCCATTTTCTAAACCATCATGTCATCGTTATTACAAAAGACCGGAAGATGGTGTCGAGTAGACTTGATTGTCCTGTCATTTTATATACTTTACATCAGACAATTGTTAATAAATATCTAAAGAGAAAATGGCGTGTAATTACTTCCGGTTGTATACTTTTATTAATGTCAGGGCTATAGCGGAGTGATTTGTTTATAGTTCTTTTTTTATTGACTACCTTAACATTCCGCCAACGTTTCCGCTCATAAAGGTTTTGATTCGGCAGAAAAAGTTCATATATATCAGATTACGATTAGATGAACAAGAAGGAAGTAAGTTTTTATTCAGGGTTTTATTCCCGAGAATGACAAGAAAATTATAAGTATGTAGACGCGCTTTTAATCCCTGAAGTGTATTTTACATGTATTAAGGTTCGTCAAGGCTCTGTTTAACTGAAATCTAAATTTATAAATAACGCCGAGAAAAAGAAAGAAAGAAACAACAATTTTATGGAAAACTATTTTTCTTTCTTCCTGTTGGACTTTAATTCATTCCAGGGATGTCCCACGCTGACTGAGAATCGAACCAATCACAACTATGTATTCGTCCTATCCAAGCAAATGACGTCATTATGTGGCTCCAAAAAACTACTGCCTGTAGGGTTCTTTCGTTCACCTTAAGGTCCGATATCCTTACCGTCAAACTTTAACGAAACAGAAAGAGAAACATCATGCTAAACACAGTATATATTAAGTTTAGTTTAAGAAATGGCGAGCCTTAAAAACAGTAGGTCGTATAGTACCACCTTTCATTGTGTACAGCAGCACCATCAGATGCATAAAACATGACGTAAAACTCCACTTCATTGTAAATTCCATGAGTTAAGTATAGGATAATGACGTGGTCAAGGTAAAAAAACAAGATTATAGAAAGTACATGGTGTGTTTTAATATTTAATGATAGATATAAAATGAATGAGAAATTTTCTAGCTATTAGATTAACCTTTATCTTGGGACCGATATTAATTCGATAGTCGTAAAACCACCAATATTTTATTGATATTTCCTACTTTTACTTCAAATGTACTCGTATTTAACAAAATGTCAAAGGAAAAATAATTTGGTTTATTACTGGAGTAAAAACCTTACTGCACTATTCATAGTGGTCCTGTCTAGGGAGTTATACCCCAAACTCGTGTATCTTAAACTTTATTTGGCATTTAGAAGTCGATAGAACATTACAACTTTAATGAATATTCAAATATTAAATGAAGGAGTAGTATATCTATAATAGGCTCATCGTCTCTTTTATCTCACCATTTTATAAAAAGCAAAGATATTGGGAACTTTGTCTTATACAGTGACTGCAATAACAACCTTTTATTGTGTATGTTGGAATGCAGTGATATGATTGGATAGTACGCCTGAAAATACAACCAACCAGAGTTCTCGATAACTATAATTGGCTATATCATTGCTATCATGTACTCCAATCAAATCGCTGCATTAACAAGTTGCAATGACATGAGAGAGTTCGTAATAGCTTGATATTGTAAAGATGCGAAATTTAATAGTCATCTGGGTTCAGTTCAAGAGGCTTTGCGAGACCTGTTCTTGAACAGCTCGTGGGCATTATAATTATTTAGTCTTTATATATCTCTTAAAGAAGCGATCCAAAGTGTAGATCTAATACTAAAGACATGAACTTTGTAAAACACCTAATTCTGGGTGTACAATGATAATAACAAGGAAGGCTTCAGGTAACCTTCGGCCACAAAGTTGACTTCAAGAAAATGTTGAAACTATACCAAAATGATTTTTTTTTCTATTCCATATATTGATGAACAATTTCAACTTTTTATTTCCAGAGTGGTACCTTGTCAGCTTTGCCCCATCTCGTCATGGCAATCATTGTACCTATTGGGGGACAATTAGCAGATTTCTTACGTATGAGAATCTTAACTACGACCGTCGTTAGAAAAATCTTCAACTGTGGAGGTAAGACAACTGTTTTTACTTTAGTCTCGGTTTACCAGATGCCGACTGAACTATGTTTTAAAGGAAACATGCGTCTTAGAATAAACATAAAATTTTAAAAATTTAAACTTCGCCAATAAAATGATATTACAGAATCCATATATATTCCAATTAATCCAAATAAACCTTTAACTTACTAATAATAAAATACAAAATCAATTCTTATACACCTTCATTCATATGACCCTATTTGGTCACGTGAACAAACATGAAGTCTAAATTTAGCGTTTCAAAGCAGATCAGAGTCAAATGGATTCCACAAGCATTTCTACGTCCACATAGGTCTTTTGAACTTGAGAATACATGGATTATTCATTAGAAACCCCAATTAATCAATTAGTAAGCTTACTTTGGCTCTCATTAAATTATTACTTAGTTTTGTGAGTTTTTAAAATTTAAAAGGAAGTCTGTTACTTTATGACACCAGGTAAGTTCACTAAAGGTTTATTTGGATTAATTGGAATATATAAGGATTCTGTTACATCATTTTATTGGCGAAGTTTAATTTTTTAAATTTTATGTTTATTCTAATACATATATGTGAACATATACTCATATTGACAATTCTTGATAACTTAAATTTTATGTCCATGCTAAGACGAAGTGTGAGTTTAAAAGTGGTATACGTCTTGTGGTAACTAGACTCTCTGTACTTTACAATCATAAGGAAAAGGTTTTCTTATTAAAGTGCGGATATAACAGTACGGGTAAAAGACTTGTTATAAGAAATTTTGAATTATTTCCGAGAACCTGCTTCAACAACATCACCTCCAGAACATTTGATAGAAATAGAATAGTGCTTTCACAGTTTTTCTTGAACATCATCTATTTTCAATCTGATCAAACAAATTTTAATCCATTTTTGACAAGCTATAAAGAGATTTTTCTTCTGATGTACACCCTTGTTCATCTATCTATCTATCTATCTATCTATCTATCTATCTATCTATCTATCTATCTATCTATCTATCTATCTATCTATCTATCTATCTATCTATCCTATCTATCCTATCTATCCTATCCACTTCCTATGGTATTCCAACCAACTCTGTTACGAATAAATTGTATTAATGATTAACTTTTTATCACGTCATATCGATTACAAATTTCGTCACGTCATATATAGCATCACGCCGTCACGCTAGTTTTATTGTCTCATTATGTGATGATAACAATATCCAACATGTCTAAAAGATAATATTATATAATCTGGAGTCTCAGACTTGGCATTTAATATCATCAGTATTAAATCTCGTATCATGACATCGACTCCAACGTTTCCTTTATATTAAAGTGTTCCTTAACACCAGTTTCCGCCTATCAGCAGTCGTAGAGAAGAACTCTTCAATTTACTACTTGAGAAAGCCTGGTTTCTCCTAACCTTGAAAAGTACATTTTAACTAGCTTTGTGTAATTTTTCAAGAAATCTTTGCTATTTTAAGAATTGTTACGGCAGAAAATTAACTGTAGACCAAGATGCGTAATGACATAGTTTATTAATGTAAGATAAATATAGTGATATCAATTAACAGAAAACAATTATATGGTATAATCGAGTTTCATTATTCACAACGTTTCAACAATTTACATTGTCATTATCAGTTTATATAGTATACTACTCCTGAGTTTATTGTATACAGCGTTTCCACAATTTACATTGTCATCATCAGTTTATATAGGGATACTACTCCTGAGTTTATTGTATACAGCGTTTCCACAATTTACATTGTCATCATCAGTTTATATAGTATACTACTCCTGAGTTTATTGTATACAGCGTTTCCACAATTTACATTGTCATCATCAGTTTATATAGTATACTACTCCTTAGTTTATTGTATACAGCGTTTCCACAATTTACATTGTCATCATCAGTTTATATAGTATACTACTCCTGAGTTTATTGTATACAGCGTTTCCACAATTTACATTGTCATCATCAGTTTATATAGTATACTACTCCTGAGTTTATTGTATACAGCGTTTCCACAATTTACATTGTCATCATCAGTTTATATGGTATACTACTCCTGAGTTTATTGTATACAACGTTTCAACAATTTACATTGTCATCATCAGTTTATATGGTATACTACTCCTGAGTTTTATTGTATACAACGTTTCAACAAGTTTGTTGTCATTAGCAGTGGTTATATTATACACCCTGATAATGATACAAATTTAACAAGTTGTTTACCATAAGTATAGGTAACATTGAGGTTACTGGTAGAGCACTTTTAATGTAATCAAATAGTATTATATTATTGACACGTTTAATAATACATTGATCATATAAACTGGGACAGCCCTGTTAATAATAAAATAGACGATATGATATATAACTGGAAGAGTCCTGTTAATAATAAATAGACGATATGATATATATAACTGGGAGAGTCCTGTTATAATAAATAGACGATATGATATATATAACTGGAGAAGCCCTGTTAATAATAAATAGACGATATGATATATATAACTGGGACAGCCCTGTTAATAATAAATAGACGATATGATATATATAACTGGGACAGCCCTGTTAATAATAAATAGACGATATGATATATATAACTGGAGAGTCCTGTTAATAATAAATAGACGATATGATATATATAACTGGGACAGACCTGTTAATAATAAATAGACGATATGATATATATAACCGGGAGAGCCCTGTTAATAATAAATAGACGATATGATATATATAACTGGAAGAGTCCTGTTAATAATAAATAGGCGATATGATATATATAACTGGGAGAGTCCTGTTAATAATAAATAGACGATATGATATATATAACTGGGACAGCCCTGTTAATAATAAATAGACGATATGATATATATAACTGGGAGAGTCCTGTTAATAATAAATAGACGATATGATATATATAACTGGGAGAGTCCTGTTAATAATAAATAGACGATATGATATATATAACTGGGAGAGTCCTGTTAATAATAAATAGACGATATGATATATATAACTGGAAGAGTCCGGTTAATAATAAATAGACGATATGATATATATAACTGGGAGAGTCCTGTTAATAATAAATAGACGATATGATATATAACTGGGAGAGACCTGTTAATAATAAATAGACGATATGATATATATAACTGGGAGAGTCCTGTTAATAATAAATACACGATATGATATATATAACTGGAAGAGTCCTGTTAATAATAAATAGACGATATGATATATATAACTGGGAGAGTCCTGTTAATAATAAATAGACGATATGATATATATAACTGGAAGAGTCCTGTTAATAATAAATAGACGATATGATATATATAACTGGAAGAGTCCTGTTAATAATAAATAGACGATATGATATATATAACTGGAAGAGTCCTGTTAATAATAAATAGACGATATGATATATATAACTGGGAGAGTCCTGTTAATAATAAATAGACGATATGATATATATAACTGGGAGAGTCCTGTTAATAATAAATAGACGATATGATATATTTAACTGGAAGAGTCCGGTTAATAATAAATAGACGATATGATATATATAACTGGGACAGCCCTGTTAATAATAAATAGACGATATGATATATATAACTGGGAGAGTCCTGTTAATAATAAATAGACGATATGATATATATAACTGGGAGAGTCCTGTTAATAATAAATAGACGATATGATATATATAACTGGAAGAGTCCTGTTAATAATAAATAGACGATATGATATATATAACTGGGAGAGTCCTGTTAATAATAAATAGACGATATGATATATATAACTGGGACAGCCCTGTTAATAATAAATAGACGATATGATATATATAACTGGAAGAGACCTGTTAATAATAAATAGACGATATGATATATAACTGGGAGAGACCTGTTAATAATAAATAGACGATATGATATATATAACTGGGAGAGTCCTGTTAATAATAAATAGACGATATGATATATATAACTGGGAGAGTCCTGTTAATAATAAATAGACGATATGATATATAACTGGGAGAGTCCTGTTAATAATAAATAGACGATATGATATATATAACTGGGAGAGTCCTGTTAATAATAAATAGACGATATGATATATATAACTGGGACAGCCCTGTTAATAATAAATAGACGATATGATATATATAACTGGAAGAGACCTGTTAATAATAAATAGACGATATGATATATAACTGGGAGAGACCTGTTAATAATAAATAGACGATATGATATATATAACTGGAAGAGTCCTGTTAATAATAAATAGACGATATGATATATATAACTGGAAGAGTCCTGTTAATAATAAATAGACGATATGATATATATAACTGGGAGAGACCTGTTAATAATAAATAGACGATATGATATATATAACTGGAAGAGTCCTGTTAATAATAAATAGACGATATGATATATATAACTGGGACAGCCCTGTTAATAATAAATAGACGATATTATATATATAACTGGGAGAGTCCTGTTAATAATAAATAGACGATATGATATATATAACTGGAAGAGTCCTGTTAATAATAAATAGACGATATGATATATATAACTGGGACAGACCTGTTAATAATAAATAGACGATATGATATATAACTGGGACAGCCCTGTTAATAATAAATAGACGATATGATATATATAACTGGGACAGACCTGTTAATAATAAATAGACGATATGATATATATAACTGGGACAGACCTGTTAATAATAAATAGACGATATGATATATATAACTGGAAGAGTCCTGTTAATAATAAATAGACGATATGATATATATAACTGGGACAGCCCTGTTAATAATAAATAGACGATATGATATATATAACTGGGAGAGTCCTGTTAATAATAAATAGACGATATGATATATATAACTGGGACAGTCCTGTTAATAATAAATAGACGATATGATATATAACTCGGAGAGTCCTGTTAATAATAAATAGACGATATAATATATATAACTGGGAGAGTCCTGTTAATAATAAATAGACGATATGATATATATAACTGGGAGAGTCCTGTTAATAATAAATAGACGATATGATATATATAACTGGAAGAGTCCTGTTAATAATAAATAGACGATATGATATATAACTGGGAGAGTCCTGTTAATAATAAATAGACGATATGATATATAACTCGGAGAGTCCTGTTAATAATAAATAGACGATATGATATATATAACTGGGAGAGTCCTGTTAATAATAAATAGACGATATGATATATATAACTGGAAGAGTCCTGTTAATAATAAATAGACGATATGATATATATAACTGGGAGAGACCTGTTAATAATAAATAGACGATATGATATATATAACTGGAAGAGTCCTGTTTATAATAAATAGACGATATGATATATATAACTGGAAGAGTCCTGTTAATAATAAATAGACGATATGATATATATAACTGGGAGAGTCCTGTTAATAATAAATAGACGATATGATATATATAACTGGAAGAGACCTGTTAATAATAAATAGACGATATGATATATAACTGGGAGAGTCCTGTTAATAATAAATAGACGATATGATATATAACTGGGAGAGTCCTGTTAATAATAAATAGACGATATGATATATATAACTGGGAGAGTCCTGTTAATAATAAATAGACGATATGATATATATAACTGGAAGAGTCCTGTTAATAATAAATAGACGATATGATATATATAACTGGGAGAGACCTGTTAATAATAAATAGACGATATGATATATATAACTGGAAGAGTCCTGTTAATAATAAATAGACGATATGATATATATAACTGGAAGAGTCCTGTTAATAATAAATAGACGATATGATATATATAACTGGGAGAGACCTGTTAATAATAAATAGACGATATGATATATATAACTGGGAGAGTCCTGTTAATAATAAATAGACGATATGATATATATAACTCGGACAGCCCTGTTAATAATAAATAGACGATATGATATATATAACTCGGAGAGCCCTGTTAATAATAAATAGACGATATGATATATATAACGTCACTAGAAGAGATGAAAATGATCTATTTAGAATACAATATCAGTTCCCTGGAGAATGGTAATAAAAGGAATATTTTATTCGTTATCTCGGCTCTTTTTCACGATCGATGGAAGAGACAGGACCCTTTACAGTCAAACTGAAACCTGAAACGGTTATGATTAATATGACATTATAAATAATGGAGGCGTTTTATCGAGTTCGGTTTGTGACACGGTAATTTGTCCACAATGTGCCACCACCGTCACATCTTTAGGAAACAGGGTATGATGGATTCTACGTATAAACCATTTTCAAACCTTTCAGAAATTTTACTTTTCTAATATATATTTGATGGAATATCTTTATACACTTGTTCTGGAGAAATCTGGAAAGGACTAATTTAAGGTCACAAGACTTTCAAAAGCCGAAAAGAGATTAGAACCCATATATTTGTTTGACGTTACCAACGAAAAACGTCATGACCAGTATTTGTTTGACGTAAGCAAAGAAAAACGTCATGACCACCATTTGTTGACGTAACCAAAGCAAAACTTCATGACCACCATTTGTTTGACGACGTAACCAAAGTGAAACTCCATGAGCACCATTTGTTTGACGTAACCAAAGAAAAACGTCATGCGCACCATTTGTTTGACGTAACCAAAGAAAAACGTCATGACCACCAGTTGTTTGACGTACCCAAGAAAAACGCTATGACCACCATTTGTTTGAAATAACAAAAGAAAAAACCTCCATTTGGAGAAAAAAAACCATCCTTTGTTTGACGTAACCAGGTAAATGACGACATGACGTAAAGATAACATTACCCTAATCCACTGCACGGTGTATGGTTCTGAAAAATTGTCCATTGTCTGTTCACAAACGCTTCCACCCGAAGCTACAGCTACACTTCTGTGTCATCCGATATGTCAAAACTGTCATAGATGTTGAGATATTTCGTTAAATAAACTTATTATACTGATGGTATAAGAGTCTATATCATTTTCACAATATCGGCTTTGTTAAGTGTCTTTAGAATCAATTCTGTTCAAACGGTAAGTCGGGTCTATAAGGGTGCTGGAGAGAACATAAATATTGTGTTAATCCAATCTCGTCTCGACATCTAAAATACTTATAGCACAGAGAAAGGAGATAACTATAATAAGTTGAAAGACAATTATCGTTAGCCTATAGACCTCTCTCAGAAACTGTAAACTGAAGTACTGTTGTCCGTAAAATCACATTCAGGTTTAAGGTATTGTCAAAACGGTTGCTTAACTTTTATGTGTATACGGACACTGATAACATCGGTTTTAAAATTTGAATTTTCCTTCAGACATCCTACAAAATCTATTTTAAAAACCCTTTTAAGCTTGCAATATTCTTGATTATATAAAATACCGTGTGCCTTGTTTAAAACTCGAGCCTTGTATTGGTCTCAAAATAAATCGAGGCCACGTTTGCTATAGGTAGTGCACGTTAAAGATCCCTCGGCAGGTGGAAATCGCAAAAAGAGTAGGCTAATGCTGCTGTCCTGGCAAAATGTCCCTCATTTCACACTGCATAGTGCTGCCCGTCATTAGCCCATAATGAGTAGGACGTAGAATTCATTTGCTTCATTTCATTTGCATTGGTCTCACTGGTTGGAAGCAGGGTATGAATATCGTCCTGCCCACGTGGCTGTAATATGGTATCATGCTTTTATTCAATCAACGTCTGAAGTGTTTCATAATGACAACAATGTAAATGTGACATTAAATTCGAGACTATGGTAGATTTGATTAACCAGCAGTAAGTGAATGATAGTAATTTAGTTAGTTGATCAGGTACCAGACGCTGGATAATATTTCTGTTGGCCTGGGAGGGTGTCTGGTAGAGATCATATCAATAATCATTTATTTCTTCTATATCAAATATCCATTGTTGTCAAAATCATAGATAGGAACAAACTTCAAAATCATAGATAGGAACAAACTTCAAAATCATAGATAGGAACAAACTATCTTCGAGGGAGCCCAACTTATCATTCCCATTTACATTGTATTGGGTTTGGAAGAGTTCTGTAAATCTTACGTATCTTTTACCATCCCGGTCCGTTTTTCTTTTTAGGTTAACTCAATATTTCCGTTTTTGTATCACAAAGTAAATGTTATTTAAGAATAGTCAAATGTACAGATTAAAACGTATATTGGGTGTTTCGACATTGATCAAAATATTCCTGAAAAGTTTGAGGATCTCGTATTAGCATCAACTACGTAAATTTGTATTGGTGCTCGACCATATTTCTTTAATTAACCATTATAATATCTGTCAAACATGTTTATTTCAACCTTAAGGAACGTGTATTCCATCTTGTATTATTTTATAACCACTCGGTCTGATCTGAAATACTGAATACTTTCCCCTGTGATTGTATTTATATGAAATGATGATATTACCATCCAGACCTCATTGTTAGATCGAGTTACAATGATAGTAAAACAATTAGTCTGTGTATAATTTATACGATGCCGTTAGAAAGATGATTAATTGTTCAAATTATATGATATCAGTAAAGCTTTTGATGTGGTGTGGTATAACGGGCTGTACTGTAGCTTGAGACGATTCAATAGAATGTATATGATTTTAGTAAAGCTTTTTATGTGGTGTGGTATAACGGGTTGTACTGTTGTTTGAGTTTTATAATTCAATAGAATTTATATTATTTAAGTAAAGCTTTTTTTATCTAATAAAAAGTCACAAATCATAAAACATAATGTATTACAATCCAAATACGTTCAACTCTAATTTAAAACAATTTGAAAGAAATATATCAGGTAGAAAAAACTTTTGTAAGAATAATTAATTGTCTCTCGTTTTACTTTGACCTTTTCACAAACCAATCTATGTCTAGGTCAAATGACGTCATTATCCTTCAATCTGAGATCAAAGTATGAAATGGAGACTTTCTGATCAGTTTGGAAAGATTTCCTCTAGTTTCTTAGACTATTTTCTACAGGCGGTTCGTGTCATTGTTTATCACGTACCCTGATGAAA
Organism: Nipponacmea schrenckii; assembly: GCA_030562195.1. Classification (NCBI taxonomy): domain Eukaryota; kingdom Metazoa; phylum Mollusca; class Gastropoda; family Lottiidae; genus Nipponacmea; species Nipponacmea schrenckii. Next base: position 37,009,257 of record CM060201.1, read on the forward strand.
AAGAATCAAGAAATGAGAATGTTTTCGTGAGAGTTTCAATGAATTCTTCGTTTTTCATTTATCCGAGGATTCCTTTAATTTAATTGAGTTGGATTTTATACCGGCTATTGGCAAGAGATGGGAACTTATGACGAGGTTCCCAAATCACCAAGCTTACACGATTTTCGTTTCGCCCTAGGTTGGTATTTCGTGATTTTCTTAGAGCCGTTGTATTGACCAGCTCTAAAGTTGGTGTAAAGCTAATTAAAATAGCACGAGGCACCGTCTGAACGTCCGGAGGTGTTATTCCTCCAATCTCCATCATCTTCTAAGCCTGATAATGAAGTTGGTACGATGGTCGGTGGCTATATTCGTCCTTCAATGGCTATTAAGATAAGCTGAATAATGAATGTTGTATTGCGTGCTATGGGTTTATTATAATCTCTGGTCTCCAATCTTTAATCAATTATAACTAAGATTTCTGCTCTGTTATTTCTTCTGCTCGATAAAAAACTTCCATATTTACTTTCCCGATTATCTTGCAGCACATTTATTAAGATTACTGTTTACTGTCGAATGACTTTCTGAAACATATTAATGACCAAGATGATGAAATATTTAAGGGAATACTTCCATTATTTTTTATCATTCTTACTTCTCAATTCCCCTTCGTTCCTGAAACTTAAATTATAATTTTCCGTACACATTTAGGTTTTGTATGATTTCTACCTTCCCTCATGAAATGCAGTCTGTATAGCTTCTTAACAAACTTCAGTTCGGGATTAGTTCAGTTATTTTCAAGCCAATATTAAATATTTGTCATTTCGTTTTTGTCAATTAAAACTCTATATGATACAAGGGGAAGTTGTGTCCAATGTCCCTGCATTATTTTGGGGTATATATTTCCTGCCAGTCCTTTATGGACATTTATTTTGTTCGCTGATATTAGCCTTCGTTTCATGAGGTCGAAGGAATGATTTTAATTTTTTACATCAAGTGATTACAGTCATAATGAGTGAACAGGCACTGGACTGTTGATACAACCTGCAGTGTTAGAGTATTGTGGGTGTAGTTACCTGCAGTGTTAGAGTGTTGTGGGTGTAGTTACCTGCAGTGTAAGAGTATTGTGGGTGTAGTTACCTGCAGTGTAAGAGTATTGTGGGTGTAGTTACCTGCAGTGTTAGAGTATTGTGGGTGTAGTTACCTGCAGTGTTAGAGTATTGTGGGTGTAGTTACCTGCAGTGTAAGAGTATTGTGGGTGTAGTTACCTGCAGTGTAAGAGTATTGTGGGTGTAGTTACCTGCAGTGTTAGAGTATTGTGGGTGTAGTTACCTGCAGTGTAAGAGTATTGTGGGTTTAGTTACCTGCAGTGTTAGAGTATTGTGGGTGTAGTTACCTGCAGTGTTAGAGTGTTTTGGGTGTAGTTACCTGCAGTGTTAGAGTATTGTGGGTGTAGTTACCTGCAGTGTAAGAGTATTGTGGGTGTAGTTACCTGCAGTGTAAGAGTATTGTGGGTGTAGTTACCTGCAGTGTTAGAGTATTGTGGGTGTAGTTACCTGCAGTGTAAGAGTATTGTGGGTGTAGTTACCTGCAGTGTAAGAGTATTTGGGTGTAGTTACCTGCAGTGTTAGAGTATTGTGGGTGTAGTTACCTGCAGTGTAAGAGTATTGTGGGTGTAGTTACCTGCAGTGTAAGAGTATTGTGGGTGTAGTTACCTGCAGTGTAAGAGTATTGTGGGTGTAGTTACCTGCAGTGTAAGAGTATTGTGGGTGTAGTTACCTGCAGTGTTAGAGTATTGTGGGTGTAGTTACCTGCAGTGTAAGAGTATTGTGGGTGTAGTTACCTGCAGTGTAAGAGTATTGTGGGTGTAGTTACCTGCAGTGTTAGAGTATTGTGGGTGTAGTTACCTGCAGTGTAAGAGTATTGTGGGTGTAGTTACCTGCAGTGTAAGAGTATTGTGGGTGTAGTTACCTGCAGTGTAAGAGTATTGTGGGTGTAGTTACCTGCAGTGTAAGAGTTTTGTGGGTTTAGTTACCTGCAGTGTTAGAGTATGATTGATGTAGTTACCTGCAGTGTAAGAGTGTTGTGGGTGTAGTTACCTGCAGTGTTAGAGTATTGTGGGTGTAGTTACCTGCAGTGTAAGAATTTTGTGGGTACCGTTAGTTTAACAATTGAATTATATAAAATAAAAAGTAATGTAATCATCCATAATGTAGAGAATCTGAAGATAAAAAGAATAATGGTTCACTTTAGGTAATATTGTATTTTTATTGTATTTAATTAACATATATACATGTTTTGTATTTGCAGGTTTCGGAATGGAAGCTGTGTTTTTATTGGGCGTTGCCTTCGCTCGTGACACAGCCACCTCAATTGTCTGTTTAACTCTAGCTGTGGGTTTCAGTGGATTCGCTATTTCCGGTAAGTTATTTCATTGTTTGTTTGCTGTTATTTACAGCTGATAATTTTATTGCTATAGGTGCTCTAACATAGCGATTACCAGCTGAGAATCGTCGGAAAAAAATATGAAATTTGCCACGCATCTATCAACTCAATTGTATGAGACATACGTTGGAAACAAACTCAACCACACTATGGTGTGGGGGCCACTTAAGTGAATAGTTTCCAATAGCAGTGCAATCAGCGAATGTATAAGCGACATAAGCTACTCTAACCTATATGCACTTTGGTATAACAACAACCACAAACAGATAATATAGATATAACATATTGATGAATAAATGGATTATCTGCCCTTTAAATATGAAAGTAATGTTAAAATGTTTATCTGCATTTCTTCATTTCCCCTTCGCTTGTCGCTCGTTGGTTTGTTACCCACCACTTCATCAAGGGTCAAAATAAATTGACGAGTACGTTAGAAATCGATGAGAAAATACCACAGAACTCAATGACGCTCTACGCGGTTTAAAATATTTCACTTTTAAGAAACAAACGACTAAATGTTAAAGTACATTAGTTTTTAAACCACCCAATTTCCGCCAAGTTTAAAGTAGATTTTCAAACGAAAACATATTCCAAACGATTTAATGTGTATTATTGCTCTTCAAAAGGAAATATTGCTTTCTAGTTTTCTGTACCGGATGAAATTCCGCAGAACAAAAGAATCCCTAAGTCTTTAAGTAAACAGATCGAGGAATGTAATTATGGATTTTTACCACGAGGAGAAATGAAGTGAGGTTTTCACGTGGTTCAGGATAAAGTTTGTTTAAAACGGAAATGATGGTTTCAAATAATGGGAGAAATACGCCCACTGTATGGCAGGTTGTTATTGATGGTTAAAGAGAAACCGCGATGAATTACAGCACATTATTATAAAACGATAACACACGTGGTAGAATCGTCTCCCAAATAAGGATTTTGATGGCCCGGGAAAGGATGGGGATTGTGGTTTGAACACGATGACCCAACAACAATCGAAGGAAATTTATACTCGGGTTAACCATGAAATTGTCGCGCATTTTAACGATATTTCCCTAAAAGGGATAACATAAAATCAATATTGAAAATTAGGGCGGATGATGCCATTCTGTTCAGGAACCTTATTCTTGAAAACATAACTTTAGATAATTTTGGTGTTCCATTCATTTGATTGGCCAAACATTTCCAAAATCAATTTCAAATTTAGTTTTTGTATAGAATTGAATTATTTTCTTCTTTAAATTTGAATTGTATCTATTAAGGTTTTCGAGAATTAGACCTGAGAAAACGTTGACTAGGTCTCTGACCTATTGAATATTTGAATTTTAAACTAATTTTCAGCAACGTTGGTCTAATTTGGTATATAATAATTCTGAAATTAAAGGCGTCAAACGCGAGATCAGACACACGTTTCAAGGTCATTGTTAAAAAAAGGGTAGATGCGAGGGAGGGTGGGGGGAGAGTCCTAAATAGTGACAATAGTGACAAATAGTGCAAATACCACTAATGTTCCTCATACCTATAACAAGACAACAGACTAGAAACCTCTGTCAGGCGTCTTTAACGGGATCTTTAACGGGATCTTTAACGGGATCTTTAACGGGATCTTTAACGGGATCTTTAACGGGATTTTTAATGACACTATGTATGACTGAGAATGTCAATAACAATGTATTACATGACGTACAAAATCAATATGGCGGCTTTAAGATAGTTGACTCTAAGTGACGGAAATCGATAAAAAAATTGATATTTACTGATGTATTGTGGGAGATATAGTGATGCATTGTGGGAGATTCGAGAACAATAGTCACGACATTGTTATTTTAAAGATAGATTGTCCCAAAATGTAAATAAAGATTCTCATATCAATTGTAGATGAAAATAGACATACGCTTTAAAAACATATTAATTTTATGGTGACAAATTTATAATTAATCGTAAATTAAAGAGCTTGAAGATTGGGGTATAGACGGACCGAATGTAAACGCGTCTATGTGTACTTTGTATGGACAATAAACTGAGGCCTAGTGTTTAACCAAATTATGCCCACAATGTCCACCGTTGCACACTGGATGACGTCTGTCGTTTAACATTAAATCTATGAACGTACATTTATTATGTTTAATTCTCATAGGTTACTCCGTCTTGCTCCGAGGAAATAAATGTAACTTAAAAGATTGTATCGTATCTTGTCGCTGAAGGATCTTTATTATGTATATAGTGTTTGCCTTATTTCTTTCCTTCGACGGTTGTTCCGGGTTCAGCGTTTGCAGAAGAGTAGGACGTAAAACTCTATTCATTCTTTTCCGCGTTCCAGGTAAAGAAGGAAATCTAACTTGAAAGAATTGTAAAACGTGTAAACAGTAGCGTGATATGGTGTCATGTTAACTCCCTCAACCAATCTGATTAGATCATTATAATAGTTAAACACAATACTCTACTGGGTCAATTGTTCTTTCTGGTCAATACCTATATATCGTCAGTCACATCAGAACAATGGTACATTCTGTTTCTTAGGAAATCTGTTAATAATGTTACATTGAAGGGGAACAAAATAGAAACGTCAAACTATCCATTATGTGTATTTAGAACAGTTTCTCGGGATAAAAACCTTACCAGCGTTGTTTGTATTTATAGGTTTAATAATAACCTAACAAACATCTACCTCTAACCTATCTTCACACTCAGTAATTTCTCAAGGTAAACGTTTTGAACGACTATGTACTAAATCATATATTAATGGTTACCAAGAACCAAGCCTATTCGTCTCATTCTATTTAGCTCTTTATTATGAATATTCGCCTCAATGGTGCATTCAGGATTGCAAAATATTTAAATTAAGCTTCCTAGAGTTACTGCGCTTGATTAGAGGAAATATAATTTTGCTTTAGAGTTTATTTTATTGAATCGAGTGTAATGCTTAATATTGCTGAATAGCACAAAACCCAAGGATAGTAAATAGACCATCAAGGACATAACCAGTCTTCTATCAGACAATCTAATTAAATAGAATAATTAAACACATTTGAGAATAGGTGAAGTCGTACTTTCAAGAAAAAAGAGTTACCCCCATGCCATCAACCGTCTGTTTTATAGCTATTCAAGATCATATTACGATACCTGTGAACCCATCTTCACAAAATGGACATTGCACCTTGCCTGGAAACACCGTATTAAGATCCCGAACCACATGATATTTCAAAATGAGTCATTGAAACCAAAACAATAAAAATGTGTCTAATTATCCAGTCTAATAACTTCAGGAGATTTTATTCTACAAAATATGTCAAACGAATCGTAAATTAACGTTTGGTTACATTACACTTTTAGTCAAGTTTCCGAACGCCATTATTATATGGCGGGATTTAAAAGGTTTGCATTCTGTAGTCTCTGTTAACAAGTTCCGGGTGATTAAAGATTTTCAGCTTCATTGAGTTACTAAATGATGTTTTGTCGCGATTATCATTCCCGTCCAGACTTCAGTTAAATAAAAATCTACGTCGCTTATAAAACGACTTTAGGTTTAGATCATATTGTTCAGTTCTTGTATGGGTTGATTAAAACGGGCGGAGCATTGCGCAACGGGGGAAGGGGGTGGGATCATTTATAATCGGCCGCGTTATTCTACTCTGATTCGTGCTGAATTTTCAAAGATATCTGAAAGATCGATTCCTTTACTTTTTCTTATCTGATTGAGAAGGCCATTGACTTGTCCAAACTAATTGGTCTAATAAGTGACTAAAAAGTAAGTGACCAAAGTTAATGAATAAACAGACAATGCAGTACACAATGACAAGAAGTTTGTTATGTCAATAGCATTAATCTATTCCTCCCACATATCTGTCAATCTCAGTCGAGACCTTATAGACTATTTCCATATCGACATCAATTTGACCAGAGTCAGCTATTCATATTAGATAAGGGATGTTCTGGTCCGAGTTCTTTGCGTTCAGTGTGCGTCATCATGTGTCTTAGGGTTTGAATGCGAATGGCGAACAGTTTAATGATTTCCGGAGAAAATTCCCTGGGTGGAATTTAAATTAAAATTTAATGAATACACTGTATTACAAACTGATATAATGTTATCAATTATAACAGGTACTTTATATATTAATATAAGGTGATAATTATCTCAGTACTACGGTGGTCCGTATACCACATCATTTATTTTTTTAATTTTAAGTTAAAAAAAGGAATATAATTTAAAAACTGGAACATAATTTAAAAACTTGTATTATCACCCGTGTGATAATTCTAAAAAGTCTGAATTAAATTTTGTATTTTCAAGTTAAATGTGGTTAGCACGTGAGTAACTGGTATAAAAAAAATTAATTCAAAATTCTAGAATTATCACCCGTGTGAAATTACAAGTTTTAAAAATATATTCCAGTTTAATTTAATTATATTCCAGTTTTTTAATCCAAAATTTAAAAAAAAATAAATGATGTCGTATACGGACCACCGTACAGTTCTGTACTTTTTGACCCTAAAAAGGTAATAATTCATGTGACCTTAGAATTTGATAAACCGATATATTAAAATTATTGTTAGCACTTCAAAATATTTGATAATTATATATCATTATTTTTTAGGGGTTAAATGGTAAAATTATTCAAAGGACAGAAAGCGAGTGTTTCATATTTTGCTATGTACACTATTACAATACCTCAGCCTATCTATCTCCCTCAACTCACATTTGTCCCCAATGTATTGCCCCATGGGCTCAATGTGAGACAGGACCATGTTCTTGTGTATTGGACCTAATTCTGACCCACGTTAAATAAAGAGTCCATGTTTGTCTCAATGGACTGAATGTTAGACAGGACCATGTCCTTGTGTATTGGACCTAATTCTGACCCATGTAAAATAAAGAGTCTATGTTTGTCTCCATGGACTGAATGTTAGACAGGAATATGTCCTTGTGTATTGGACCTAATTCTGACCCATGTAAAATAAAGAGTCTATGTTTGTCTCCATGGACTGAATGTTAGACAGGAATATGTCCTTGTGTATTGGACCTAATTCTGACCCATGTAAAATAAAGAATCTATGTTTGTTTCTATGGACTGAATGTTAGACAGGACCATGTCCTTGTGTATTGGACCTAATTCTGATCCATGTGAAATAAAGAGTTTATGTTTGTCTCTATGGACTGAATGTTAGACAGGACCATGTCCTTTTGTATTGGACCTAATTCTGACCCATGTAAAATAAGGAGTCTATGTTTGTCTCTATGGACTGAATGTTAGACAGGACCATGTCCATGTGTATTGGACCTAATTCTGACCCATGTAAAATAAAGAGCCTATGTTTGTCTCTATGGACTGAATGTTACACTGGACCATGTCCTTGTGTATTGGACCTAATTCTAACCCATGTTAAATAAAGAGTCTATGTTTGTCTCCATGGACTGAATGTTAGACAGGACCATGTCCTTGTGTATTGCACCTAATTCTAACACATGTAAAATAAAGAGACTATGTTTGTCTCTATGGACTGAATGTTACACTGGACCATGTCCTTGTGTATTGCACCTAATTCTAACCCATGTTAAATAAAGAGTCTATGTTTGTCTCCATGGACTGAATGTTAGACAGGACCATGTCCTTGTGTATTGGACCTAATTCTAACCCATGTTAAATAAAGAGACTATGTTTGTCTCTATGGACTGAATGTTACACTGGACCATGTCCTTGTGTATTGCACCTAATTCTAACACATGTAAAATAAAGAGACTATGTTTGTCTCTATGGACTGAATGTTACACTGGACCATGTCCTTGTGTATTGCACCTAATTCTAACCCATGTTAAATAAAGAGACTATGTTTGTCTCTATGGACTGAATGTTACACTGGACCATGTCCTTGTGTATTGGACCTAATTCTAACCCATGTTAAAATAAAGAGACTATTTTTCTCTATGCTGAATGTACAGGACCATGTCTTGTGTATTGACAATTTAACAGCTCAATGTTTTCGATCATCGTGACAGTTAAATTGTCATATTTGTTCGGATAATTAGACGGAATGTCTTGTGTATTGGCACCTAATTCTACCCATGTAAAATAAAGAGTCTACGTTTGTCTCCATGGACTGAATGTTAGACAGGAATATGTCCTTTTGTATTGGACCTAATTCTGACCCATGTAAAATAAAGAATCTATGTTTGTTCATGGACTGAATGTTAGACAGGATATGTCCTTGTGTATTGGACCTAATTCTGACCCATGTAAAATAAAGAGTCTATGTTTGTCTCTATGGACTGAATGTTAGACAGGACCATGTCCTTGTGTATTGGACCTAATTCTGACCATGTAAAATAAAGAGTCTATGTTTGTCTCTATGGACTGAATGTTAGACAGGACCATGTCCTTGTGTATTGGACCTAATTCTGACCCATGTAAAATAAGGAGTCTATGTTTGTCTCTATGGACTGAATGTTAGACAGGACCATGTCCTTGTGTATTGGACCTAATTCTGACCCATGTAAAATAAAGAGTCTATGTTTGTCTCTATGGACTGAATGTTACACAGGACCATGTCCTTGTGTATTGGACCTAATTCTGACCCATGTAAAATAAAGAGTCTATGTTTGTCTCCATGGACTGAATGTTAGACAGGACCATGTCCTTGTGTATTGGACCTAATTCTGACCCATGTAAAATAAAGAGTCTTTTTTTGTCTCTATGGACTGAATGTTAGACAGAACCTTGGCCTTGTGTATTGGGCCTAATTCTGACCCATGTAAAATAAAGAGTCCATGTTTGTCTCAATGGACTGAATGTTAGACAGGACCATGTCCTTGTGTATTGGACCTAATTCTGACCCATGTAAAATAAAGAGTCTTTTTTTGTCTCTATGGACTGAATGTTAGACAGGACCATGTCCTTGTGTATTGGGCCTAATTCTGACCCATGTAAAATAAAGAGTCTATGTTTGTCTCTATGGACTGAATGTTAGACAGGACCATGTCCTTGTGTATTGGACCTAATTCTGACCCATGTAAAATAAAGAGTCTATGTTTGTCTGTATGGACTGAATGTTAGACAGGACCATGTCCTTGTGTATTGGACCTAATTCTGACCCATGTTAAATAAAGAGTTTATTATTAAACTAATATATTGCTCTACAGTCGCTAGTAAAGAACGATAGAGTTATGATGAACGCTGTAGAATGCAATCGACTAATAAGGACTGCATGTGAAGCGCAAAATTACACGTCAATTTTTTCTGCCTTTCTTTATTAATCATAAAATTCATTTTGTCGCTTCACGCCGACATTTTGTCAGTCAATTTTCTTTCAATCAAATAATTTTCTAAATGTGAAACAAATTGAAACGGTTGGATAGCTTTGTGGCTTGGCTTGGTAAAAACACTCAACTGTTTTAGCTTCAAAATGTCGAATATATTTCGTAAACAGCTAAACGACAGGTTTTAGAAATGGCATTATTATAAGAATTTCAAGGAATGGCTTGACATTTCCAAACGATATTTTTAAATTTTTTAATATATTTTTCATTATCATGAAAGTTTTTATTTTTGTTCGAAAGAGCAGTGGGTTAAAAGAAAATGTTATTTTGTTTTTTTTCTCCAATATTAATCGACGCCTCCCAGAATAAGTTATATTTTGTGTTTTTTATTGAGAAGACTATGTTAGGACAGCTTCCTGTTCTGTACTTTGTTAGCTAGAAGTGGTTTGAGTGTTGGTTCTTTATGTCAAGAAGTAATTTGCTTTGATACGTTGAAAATGTCGGACGTGAGTTCTAATCTCGACCGGCGTGTGGAAGTCCGATGACCTTGAATAAGTCATCTTTACTCATAATTCCAGTCGACCCAGCTCTAAATGGGTACTGATAATCCGGGAAGATACATATCACGAGGACTTGTGAACCTATTATAGAAATGTAGATGTTTTTGCAGATTTGTGACGAAATGAATTACATATTTCTATACTACAATAAAATTAAAATTGATCTTATTCTATATTTCCAGGGTTTAACGTTAACCATCTAGATATCGCCCCACGTTATGCCAGTATATTGATGGGTTTATCTAACAGTGTAGGTACTCTATCTGGAATGTTGTGTCCTATTGTGGTACAGAGAATTACTAAAGGACAAGAAAGAGATTTTGAAACGGTAAGGATGAACCTTATCTTCTTGTATGATTTAGTACAGACTAGCGTGGTTAGGTTATACAATATTTCAGATTCAAGTCAATTTGGATTAGATCATGTATTCTTTTATAAAACAGTAACCTTACTACCAAAGGAACTGGTGAAACCATGTACACGAGCCTCACCATCTCATCAAGTTTCGCCACCGATTGAAAATGAGAGTCTGACAATATATCTCATTGACGAAGAGGTTTTATTTGTTTCTGAAGATTGCCAACGCCTTTCCTTGCTATATCTAATTAATTAGAAGTAATCAGTTAATTAAATAATATTTCTAATATTTCTATGAACATGGGGCCAATAGAGTAATCTTCTGATTTAAATCCGACCACAAGAGAGGGAAAATAAAATAAGCTCCTTGTAGTATACCATTAAAGAGATTCTTAAGAAATTGTCTCCGTGTTTGATGAAGTGACTAATCATGCAGGGCCTTTTATGATAAAGTACAAAAAAATACCTGATTTTAGTGCCATTGCGACATCAAAATATTCTAAATGAAAAATTCAAATGGTGTAAATTAATGTTATCAGTGTCCTTGGTACACATACAAAATTAAGAAAACCTCTTTACAATCTCTTCAACCACAGACGTCTGATTGAAAATAAGAATGATGTAAATTGATGCTATCAATGTCTCTGATACACATACAAAATCAAGAACAATCTCTTTGATCAATCGTTAGTAACTGACCAGTCCTGTCTGAGCGATGTGTTCGGTGTTAAGACGGTATAGCTAGTTAGTGTGCGGTAATAATAATCAAGGGTTAGTGTCGCTCAGTTGGGTTATATTTATAGACATTGATGTGATAATGAACTTTTCACTGACTATAAATTCAATTTTATCCATTATTTTTTCAGGCCACTCGAGAATGGGAGTATGTCTTTCTGATAGCCAGTATGATTCATTTTGCTGGAGTTATATTCTACGCTATATTCGCCTCGGGGGAGAAACAGCCCTGGGCAGACCCCCCACCTGAGGAAGAATGGCGGCCAGAGCATTCATTACAACCCAATACGAACAATTTCACCTATAAAAAATACGGCTCGACACAGAACGAATCTATCGACTATAATACATCCCCTAATCAATCACCGGTTTATGAAACTAAAGAAGAATTTGTACAAAAGGAAAGTAAAGACAGTTATATGAGGGATGGGGGTGGGGATTTTTGAGATTATTGGACGAATATAGTTTAATTATAGAGAATTGTTGTAATTAATTGTTGATATTTAATATTTATTGAAACGTTTACACGAAATATATAATCCGAATTAAAATTTGAATTAAAATCATTTGAAATAAAATTATAATCACGTTTTTCTCGGGTTTTTTTCTTATATTTTCCTCTCCACTGCAATCGAACAAAATTTAAACCAGAGATGGTTCCTAATAACGTTGTAATAAACCATCAAAGCTTGCCATATAGGACCCGTTTATTTATAACTGTTACTAACCGTAAGATAAATCTTATTAGATTGCAATGTTGACGAAAAAGAAAAATAAATTCTTCAAAGTTGAGTTCTTTGGCGTTGTTATAAACTAATGAAAGCGCCTGTTAAGAATCATGAACTCTGTGATAGATTTACTTGGTACTGTAACCATGGTAATTCTAGGATGTAAAATTCCTTGATTATACCAGATAATGCTTGCTTTATAAGATAAATAATTTGAGTTTTAATTCGGATTATTATAGTCTTGTGTTAACACCCCACATCTCTGATCTCAAATATTACATTCTATTACAATTGTATTACATTATGTTACAATTGTATTACATTATGTTACAATTATATTTCACGGCAGTTGTTATCCTTCTTTCTAAATGTTGGTCAATTTCAGTTAATTGGTTAAATTGCGTGTTTGAAATAGTCTGTAGTAAAATTGTTGATTAAATTATGATTTTAAATATTTTCTGACTGGTTGCTAATTGTTATAATTGTTAATTTCAACGATGGTATTATTTTGTGATTTGTTAAATAAACAAGTGATATAGTTAAAATGTAATTTATATTTTAAATAGATATAGCGGTCTCACTATTTCATATACCAGCTTCATTTTCAGAAACCACCTGAAGACCTTCCAGAAGAAAATCTTGATATTCTGTATGAGGTATATTGAAACCACTGTGTTTTTGTTTATTCTCGGATTGTTTTATAAACTATGTATAAACTATACCGACTATTGCTGATTAAAATATAAATCTGGATGTTAAATGAGGTGGTGATTTTTATGCTGATGACACTAACTTGCCTCCATCGATACCACAGACTCTGTAACATCAAAGGTTTTCATAATCCTAAATAATCCAACAACCTGCCAATATTGGTAACTTAAAGGATGTATAAAATTCTACGTACATCGTACAAACCGATAGCATCAATTTACACCATTCTAATTTTCAAATTGACGTCTATGGTTCCTGCGCTTCACCCTAGAGTGATTACGTCAATAATCGTGAAAGGGCTCATGTAATAGCAAGCATATTTTGTGATATGACGGCATCAAACACTTACTTTTAGTGGAATTACAGGTGCTACAGACATCTGAAATTGTAAATTAATTCTATCAATGTCCACGATATACATACAAAATATAGAAAACCTCTTGACAATCTTTTTAATAGTTTTAGTAGAATTGCAGGAACAACAGACATCTGATTGAGAATTAGAATGGTGTAAATTGATGCTATCAGTGTCTCTGATACACATACAAAATATAGAAAACCTCTTTACTATCTCTTTAATAGAACTGTTTAGTTTTAGTAGAATTACAGGAACAACAGACGTCTGATTGAAAATTAGAATGGTGTTAATTGATGTTATCAGTGTCTCTGATACACATACAAAATATAGAAAACCTCTTTATTATCTCTTTAGTATAATATATTCTATTTCTAACTATAAATACCTTGTAAGAAAAACTTATGATAACTGAACATTTTGATTGGATGAATATCAAATTATTCAGAAAACGAAATCATTGAAAATTGGTAAGATCATTGATGGCAAGTTAAGTCACACAGCAAAAAATAAACACGCTATGAAATATTTAGGTTTGTAATTTAACTCAATCAGAGAGTAAATGTTGCGTATCTCGGTACTAACGTTCGTAATCTATTTACACCACATGGTTCCTGAGAACTCTGGTAGTCCTTGACATTACAGAACTACTGACTGACCTAACGAGGGGTTGAAGGAACCATCTGTATCGATCTTGGTACCAACCAGTGACTTCTCCTGAATTCAGAAAGTCCGAAACTAGCTCCCTGATCTCAGTCTCGATCATTTAAGAAGGTTTACTAATCCTGACTGTATGGAAACGGGATTTGGGATTGGCTTCAAACCTACATGTACTGTAATATATATATATGTTAGAAAATACTGAGAGTGTAAAAAAGAGCCTGCATTTAGACTGAAACATTGTAATGTAAGTAGGAGTGGAAAATATGAAGAATACTTGACAAATACGATATATTTGTTGAGTTTTTTGTAAAAAAAAATTTTTTAAGCGATATTAAAGTTTGTTGATAGACGAGTTAACGTTCTCTTCCAGTAAGAATACGATCAAAGCAGGTCTACCGAATCGCCACTGCTCGAGGGCTAGTCTTTTCACACACCATATATCGTTAGCAAGTCTCGGACTAGAAGGTAAAATACCTTAGTATCAAGCTATACGGAGAGGGTGTAGATAAAGTTAATAACGCTACTTACTGAAGCTGTCCAAAATAACAATCGGTGCAAGTCTACATGCTTCTCAAAACCCTACCACTGCCACGTGAACCTTCCACAGAACATGTAAAATCAGTAAGTTACGGACTGTGATTTGGAGTATATTACTACTATGTTATAAGTAGGAAGGGTAAAGATACTGATTGTATTGACGTTGCTAGCGAGCCTGTCTCAGAACAAACACTCGAAACGAACGCAGCATGATAGAGCAAGAATAGTGTAATGTGTTTAAGGTGAATTGGTGTTTCTATTGAATTGAATGTAACCATATCAGATTGGTGTAAGATTAAATTACGACCGTCTATTGACAATCATTATATTCACTCAGTCTATTGAAACTTCTCTAAACTCAACCTGATAAATATAATCTGTCCATGTACAATTCACCAGCAAATACAATTATCGTGACGAATGCTTCGTTTCTCTAATTCAATTTTCGTATCGCTGTTTTTCTAATCAAACTTTTGTACATAACTAGAGGGTCACGTGACCTTCAGTTACAGACGTAACGGATTAAAAGCGGGAAAAGCAATCGGACATCTGGCTTGTTTCATTTTGTCAAGATTACAAAAGATATAATAAGCAGAAATGATTCCATTTTCTGGTAGAAATTAGTGAACGGTCTGTTGCAAACATAGTACACATTCTATCCATTCTCGGTGTTGTCAAAACACTGTCGATGACGACGGAATTTGAATGAAGCCGACGAAACGACTAGAAGAATCATGTAGAACGACTGAAGACCATTTTCTCTATTTATTTCGATTTGTTTTATGTCTGAAACAACTTGGAAATAAAAGCAAGGATGATTTTAATTCTAATGAAATTTGTTCTGACCTGTTACGTTAATGTCGTGTCTGGTCCATTTAGGTATTTTCACAGACGCTAGTTAACCTAGGAAGTATAGAATACACGGTCGAATTTACTGAAATAATAATAGTCTTAAGAACATTTTAAGGGCACTAAAATAATGTACACTGAAAGTAACAGTATTAGCTTAAATCCCTTAATGGAATGAAAGAAGCGCAAGTTATAGAAAAACAAGAGAATTTTTAGAATATTTATTTTTCAACTTTTCAACGTGGCTCTCACATTGTCATCAGGAATAAAATGAAGCTGGTTGCATATTCTTTTAAATGCTGGATAATGAAGCGAAATAAAACATTATTAAATAGACACTGTGAATATGAGCTTGGTTGCCATGGTTGTTATTAGGTGTGTGAACTCTCTGAAAGAAAAGATAGGATACAAATTTCTTTTATTTTTTATTTTGATATATTGATATATATTGTAAAAATGAGTTTTGTAATATGTCTTATCTTTAGAATGATAAATACCGCACCAATATTGCAATAGGAATGTGAACGCTCTGAAAAGAAATATAGGTTGTACAGTAATATTTCCTTTTATCTTTAAATTTTGATGTCAGTTTAAAAGTGTTAAAATTACATTATTAGGTATATGGACATATACTATATTCTGATGATATTAATTCCAATTAATTAATGTTATTAATTGTTTTGTGCTCCGCCTGGTATTCACAGAAAAATATATATTACATGTAGCGCGCTACTCGCGGCAGCCACTGTTTCCTGTAAATTTGTTTCTTTGATTTTAATTCAGTGATGTATAGGTAGTCAATTGTTCTTTGTAAATATTGTTAAATTTACATTGTATATAGATCACGCCATAGTGAATGGGCTTGATATCCAGCATTTTCTGCCACATTATCAGGAGCAACAATTCCTTAATAATTCCATAGATGATCTTTTGGAGGATTTGGTTGATTTAGCCCAATATTTGTAATATAACCATCTTTATTCGTTGTTGATATTATTATTATTGTTTTCATTATTATGTGATATTCAATCGGATATGACGAGGTCTGTTTGAAATCACAGGTTTGGTTGTCTGTTATTATAATCCCTAAATATAAATTTGTTTGATGATAAGGTGCAGAATATAGACGGCTTTATGATATAGTAGGGTGTAAAACTCTGATGTAGATATGTTCAGTAGATCCGCCTCTGTGATAGTAAGATATATTGTAATTGAATGCTTTTTGATTTATGTATCAATATAGGGGCGTAGACTGGGAGACGATCTCCCATGTATTTTAAAAACCTGAGGTAACTATTTGACATTCTGCTGGATTGTTGTCAAGATACGATTTTTATAGAACTTGTCTTTATGTGCTTATATTTTTAGGGTTGGGCATTCCAAAGTAGAATTGGTGGTAGCTGACCTCTATCCCTAAACCAGGTTTGGCCTAGCCTCTTCCGCAAGTTTGGTCTACCCCAACAGCTAGTTTATCACGCCCTGTCCCCGAACAGCTAGCCTACGCGCCCTCCTACGCCCTCTCAGCACTGCCTAGCCTCCCCCGCAACCGATCTCTACTCAGCTAGTCATCACGCCCTGCCTCCCGAAGACCTAGCCTACGCCCCTATACACGTAATTAACTGTAGAGTAATGGATGTTACCGTGTTGTTATATGTACCTATTGGTTAATGTTATTGTAATGAGTGTTTAAACAATACTGCAATAAACCACATTTCATATCGCAGCCTATCTTTATTATCGTCGCCCATTGTTAGAATCATAAAACCTTGCAGTCTATCTTTATTATCGTCGCCCATTGTTACAATCATAAAACCTTGCAGTCTATCTTTATTATCGTCGCCCATTGTTACAATCATAAAACCTTGCAGTCTATCTTTATTATCGTCGCCCATTGTTACAATCATAAAACCTTGCAGTCTATCTTTATTATCGTCGCCCATTGTTACAATCATAAAACCTTGCAGTCTATCTTTATTATCGTCGCCCATTGTTACAATCATAAAACCTTGTAGTCTATCTTTATTATCGTCGCCCATTGTTACAATCATAAAACCTTGTAGTCTATCTTTATTATCGTCGCCCATTGTTACAATCATAAAACCTTGCAGTCTATCTTTATTATCGTCGCCCATTGTTACAATCATAAAACCTTGCAGTCTATCTTTATTATCGTCGCCCATTGTTACAATCATAAAACCTTGCAGTCTATCTTTATTATCGTCGCCCATTGTTACAATCATAAAACCTTGCAGTCTATCTTTATTATCGTCGCCCATTGTTACAATCATAAAACCTTGTAGTCTATCTTTATTATCGTCGCCCATTGTTACAATCATAAAACCTTGTAGTCTATCTTTATTATCGTCGCCCATTGTTACAATCATAAAACCTTGTAGTCTATCTTTATTATCGTCGCCCATTGTTACAATCATAAAACCTTGTAGTCTATCTTTATTATCGTCGCCCATTGTTACAATCATAAAACCTTGCAGTCTATCTTTATTATCGTCGCCCATTGTTACAATCATAAAACCTTGCAGTCTATCTTTATTATCGTCGCCCATTGTTACAATCATAAAACCTTGTAGTCTATCTTTATTATCGTCGCCCATTGTTACAATCATAAAACCTTGTAGTCTATCTTTATTATCGTCGCCCATTGTTACAATCATAAAACCTTGTAGTCTATCTTTATTATCGTCGCCCATTGTTACAATCATAAAACCTTGCAGTCTATCTTTATTATCGTCGCCCATTGTTACAATCATAAAACCTTGCAGTCTATCGTTTTTATCGTCGCCCATTGTTACAATCATAAAACCTTGTAGTCTATCTTTATTATCGTCGCCCATTGTTACAATCATAAAACCTTGTAGTCTATCTTTATTATCGTCGCCCATTGTTACAATCATAAACCTTGAGTCTATCTTTATTATCGTCGCCCATTGTTACAATCATAAACCTTGCAGTCTATCTTTATTATCGTCGCCCATTGTTACAATCATAAACCTTGTAGTCTATCTTTATTATCGTCGCCCATTGTTACAATCATAAAACCTTGAGTCTATCTTTATTATCGTCGCCCATTGTTACAATCATAAAACCTTGCAGTCTATCTTTATTATCGTCGCCCATTGTTACAATCATAAAACCTTGCAGTCTATCTTTATTATCGTCGCCCATTGTTACAATCATAAAACCTTGTAGTCTATCTTTATTATCGTCGCCCATTGTTACAATCATAAAACCTTGTAGTCTATCGTTTTTATCGTCGCCCATTGTTACAATCATGAAACCTTGTAGTCTATCTTTATTATCGTCGCCCATTGTTACAATCATAAAACCTTGTAGTCTATCGTTTTTATCGTCGCCCATTGTTACAATCATAAAACCTTGCAGTCTATCGTTTTTATCGTCGCCCATTGTTACAATCATAAAACCTTGCAGTCTATCGTTTTTATCGTCGCCCATTGTTACAATCATGAAACCTTGTAGTCTATCTTTATTATCGTCGCCCATTGTTACAATCATAAAACCTTGTAGTCTATCGTTTTTATCGTCGCCCATTGTTACAATCATAAAACCTTGCAGTCTATCTTTATTATCGTCGCCCATTGTTACAATCATGAAACCTTGCAGTCTATCTTTATTATCGTCGCCCATTGTTACAATCATAAAACCTTGCAGTCTATCTTTATTATCGTCGCCCATTGTTACAATCATAAAACCTTGCAGTCTATCTTTATTATCGTCGCCCATTGTTACAATCATAAAACCTTGCAGTCTATCTTTATTATCGTCGCCCATTGTTACAATCATAAAACCTTGTAGTCTATCTTTATTATCGTCGCCCATTGTTACAATCATAAAACCTTGTAGTCTATCTTTATTATCGTCGCCCATTGTTACAATCATAAAACCTTGAGTCTATCTTTATTATCGTCGCCCATTGTTACAATCATAAAACCTTGTAGTCTATCTTTATTATCGTCGCCCATTGTTACAATCATAAAACCTTGCAGTCTATCTTTATTATCGTCGCCCATTGTTACAATCATAAAATCTTCATTATAATTAGAAGAACAATCATAGAAACCTAATAGTTGATAAAGAACCTATATGTTGTAGACCCAGACCAGTTGACCAGCGAAATATAAACTGACGGATCTTTAACGTACACAGTCTGTAGCGCACAGGGCCTCAAACTTGTAACACTGACACGGGGAAACCGGTTTAAAATATCCGAATGTTCATCTGGACCTTCGGGTTGTCTACCGACGTAAAGATCACTTCGACCACTTTCTTTTTACTGCATCTTCCCCTTTCATTGTCAATATGCATCGTGTCCAAACAACACCCCTATCTTTCATAATTTTATTAAAAGTTTGATGCGCTCCCGTTTGTACTGAATGAAAATAACCCGATATAAATCAAAGGAATAAAAACACCCTTCTAGCTAGATGCGAATATATTTGAACAAAGTAGATAAAGTTTATGCTAAACCATTTACGGGAATGATGACAGTTACTTAGAGTCGTCTAATCTTTGGTAGATGAAATAATGCCATGAATCGCCTTCCCCGCTCGGTATTTATCTGATCCTCTTTTTATCCACTTATAAGGAAACCTCCTACAAACAGTTATATCTGGTCAACGAGTTTTATAATCAGGTGAAATGAAAAGATACTATCGCCTACGCCACACTTGATTAGCATTACTCGGACAGTTAGACTTAAAGGAGCGAACCCTCGTGCGTACGTTCTGACAAGTGTTCTTCAATAGTTTTGTTGTAATTCAACCAATGAAAGCGTGTCATGTAGAAATGATGATGAACTGAACAGAGAAACATACACAACTTCTTAATTTTAATATAAAAAAAATTACACTATCAGTAACAATCAAGTAGTTTGTACCGGAAGTGGAAATCAAGGAAGATGATACGCACCTGTTCATATAAAAATTATAGCACAGAATTTAACATTGTAAAAAATATTCTTCTCTGTTTTGATTTTCAGCTTTACAACTTTTTAATTGGTAAATTTTGAATTAATCGTGTTGGAGTAGGTTTATAAAGACTTGCATGGTCTCTTAGATGAATCTACTTTCGTTTTCACAATATCCAATATGGAACTTTCCCTTTATTGTGAACACTAAAACCAACCAATGTTTTTAATGAATGAAATTGAAAGATGACAGAAATCCTCTGTTTGATATAAAATAATTGTCAAGATAAATCTGCTATATCAATCATACCGAGTCAGGGGAATCCCCTTTCTACTCTATTCTCTTTGATCATTCTCTGATTGACTTCAAATCTCATCGTGTACTTTTAAACCTCGTTTACCGTTTTTCTTTTTTTCTAATCTTTTCGATTTATCAAGCCATTAAATCTTCAATTCTCCATTCTGCTATTTTTATATTTATAATTTTCCCTCACCGTGAAAACTAAAATTTACCACCATTTTTTAAATGAATGGCATTGAGAAATGACAGACAACCTCGCTACTTATTACATTGTTTTTCTAATAGAACAGAGGGGAATGCGGGGGGGGGGGGGATTTCCCCTATACCTACCCCCCCCCCTTCATCCCCCTTCAGTTGTATTCAATGTTTTAATATCGCTAAATCGCTAAACTCGTCGTCCACAAATCTAAAATGGTGTAGCAACCAATCTCTTGACAGATAAAATGTTGAGAAAAAAAATCAAGAAGACAAAAAAACAAGATAAGTGAAATCCTTTGAACACCTTTTGACATTTTTAAAAGGACATAAAAAGGCTGAGGAGGAAAATTTGAAAATTTTTGTTTTGACGAGACAATGTGTGACGCCGGTTTATTTTATTGACATTTATAGAAATATTAAACCCACAATAATTTATTCTTGATAAGACATATAGAAGTAGGAAGATTACATAAAAATATATATATACACCGTACGTAAAAATAGATTTTTACTTGATAACGGTACTTGTATGATTCAAAAATCTTATTTTTAACCAAAAATAATTGTCAATGTTTTGACCCGAAATCTTGAAATATTTTGACATCATTTAACTAGGATTCTATTCTGTGTTATTTTAATTATATCTCTACCGTTACCCCGACCGACCAGGTTTTTAACACAGTGACGGAAGTAGAGACGAATTTAATTCAATCAAATCTCTCCAGAAGATCTTCTATCAAGTCTGTGAGTTGATATGGTTGACAATACTTCAGGCCCCGGGGACCTTCCAGCCTCATCATCGACATGTTTATCCGATTATTTTCATTAAAGTGCCTATGTAGCCCGAGTCGATAAACATGGCAGAGTTTCACCAATCTAAATTGACACCAGGAGTACCCTTAATGTCTATTTAGAATGATTTATTACTGGAGGTAGAACTGGGGAATCGTTTATAAACACAGACTCTGGTCTTTCACTGACTTTCTTTCAACATCTACTTCAATAAAGTTTCATTAATATCTTTAAATTTACTCTTTTTATACATTCATTCATCACAATATTAGAGAAAAATATCAACTCATCGCCACGTTTTACAATCTGGATGCATGGAAATTGTCTTAACTTGTTCATTGACTATAACTCTTTATATTTTGATACCTAAAGAGCGTGTTTTGCCAATTTTATTTCATTTTATATATATATTTTTTAATTGTCATTTTGATTGAGGGGTGGGGGATTAATTTATGTCTATATATGAATTCTCTTCAGAAGCACTAGGACTTTACGAATATCACATAATCACTTCAAAAAACTTTAAAACTAGAAATTTGACCTTGTATCACTGTATACGCCAAGAAAAAAAATTACGTTTCCAAAGTAGACAATTCTACACACGACAGGATTTGAAGGTTGAAATTTAGATGATGATCGGTGAACACTAATACTGAGACTAATGTAGGATTACAACATCTTTTATTTTCAGATCAAGAAATATTTTCTTATAGTTAATGTCATAGAACACGATCCGCTTCTTGGATCAGATAACCCACCATTGTAAAACATACATATAAACTTAATGAGAAATGAAATGAATGGAGTTTTACGTCCTACTCTTCTGTACCTTATCGGCTAATGAAGATGGGCTTCGTTTACGCACTATGTAATGAGGAAAATTTTTCCAGGACAGCAGCATTAGCCAACAGTCGAGGGATCTTTAACATGCACAGCCTGTAACACACAGGGCCTCGGTTTATTGTCCTATCCGAACGACTAGACGCTTTTTCTATGTCATTCTATCTGACCTTCATTACTGACAAGGAGAGAATTGGGCTGAAATCCGAAAATCTTGACCTCTGCTGGGATTGAACCCTGGACCATCAGGTTAGCGAGCAAGCGTGTACCTCAATGAGTCACCTCGGCCTCTATATATAACCAGAGGAAGTCCTCCAATTTTATCAGCGTGCATCATAAAACGTGTAAATTGCGAACTAAAATCTGTAAACTATGATTTTAAAAACTGTGAACTCTGAATTAAAAGTGTCAACGAAATTTGTAAGTGTTTCACGACTATTGTAAAACGGTTCCTGTTTGATATCCCTGTCACGAATTTACCCACATTCTACCCGTCGCTTACTAATTAACAAATACAACATTTAAACTAATTAGACCTTATTTAATTAAATACATGTTAAATTCTACTAGTGTTGTACTTTTACTAGAGCTTTTGAAATAACGATTGATTTTGGTCCCTTTCAGATATATTCCATCGTAACATTGTTATCTTCGTGAAATTATCATCAAAACTAGGACGAAACCTTGTTTGTGATTATTTATTTATTTTATTTATTTTATTTATTTTATTTTATTTTATTTTATTTTATTTTATTTTATTTTATTTATTTTATTTCATTTATTTCATTCATTCATTCATTCATTTATTCATTTATTATTTATTTATTTATTTATTTATTTATTTATTTATTTATTTATTTATTTATTTATTTATTTATTTATTTATTATTTTCATTTATTTCATTTATTTCATTTATTTCATTTATTTCATTTATTCCATTTGTTACTTTTTTTATTTATGTATTCATTTAGTTATCTATATATTGTGTCATTTATTCATTTATTAGTTCAGTTCGTGACAAGAGATAATGTATTTGATGAAGATATCTAAAAATACCGACGATTATATTTTGATGAAAGGAAAACATCATTTCGTTAAGTAAATTGCACCTTACCATATTTGATTTGAAATTCGCGTCTGTTTCCATTTATTTAATTTATTTATTTATTTAATTTAATCTTGATTTAGAATTTCATTTATGTATTCTAATTCCCTATTTATTTATTTATTCATTCTTTATTATTTAATTTATTTATTTCAATTCCATTTATTGATTGAAACATTTTTTAATAATGATTCATTTATTAATTACGGTCATTATTCATTCGTTTGAATGAAAATGGATTTGATGAGATAAAGAATAGAGATAATTTTGATGACTAAGGAAACAGTACATTTACTTAGAAATTGCGTCTTGAGAATGTTTTAAAATCAGTTTCGGATCTTTTTTTGAAAATGAGTTGAATTTAATAAAAACTTGATTGAGAAATATGCGAGGTTATTCTGATGAAACACGCTTGATTTATTAAAATATTGTCTTTTGAAACTGTTTTAGAATAATTACTATTACATACGTTCGAGTGACGTTGCTCGTCACTATTTTGAATAAGTTAAAGGTAAAAACATAGTTCCTTTTATAGACTGGGATATTATAATGCAATTGTTTGTCCTCGTACCAGACAGCGTTTTCTTCATTGTATACTGCAGTGCGTTACCTGTAGCCTTTATTGGTGAAGAATGTAATTGTTGTCGTCCTAAACCCTGATGTCTAGACAGTGTTCTCCTCATTGTATACTGCAGTGCGTTACCTGTAGCCTTCATTGGTGAAGAATGTAATTGTTGTTGTCCTAAACTCTGATGTCTACACAGTGTTCTCCTCATTGAATACTGCAGTGCGTTACCTGTAGCCTTTATTGGTGAAGAAGGGTTGGAAGGAATGTCGCTGCTATTAAAACAAACATTTTCTTCACGACACAATGTATTGCGTTACCCGTGGTTGGATAAACTGAAATTAATGAGAAGAAAGTCAAACTGTATTAGAAATTTAAGGTGAGAAATAACCTTGTGGTAGGTATACGGTGTTAGAAAGATGGAGTCGTGAAAGATATAATATGTTATATATTTATAAAGTTTAAGGTCTAGTCTACCTGGTTATTACAAGGTAAAATGATAAATGAGAGTTTTATAGTTTCTAACTACTGATTGTTTCTTGATAGATTTTCTCTATCTTTATTCACATTGTACAATCGGTCGGTTGGTCAAATATGCCGCTCACATTCAACTTAGAAGGAATTTATTTTGATATATAGTTAATATAGTTTTTTACCACATCGGGGGATATTCATGGCACCTTGGTGCAAACATTGTAACCGTTGACGTCGCTGCGACTAAATTCAAAAAAAAAGAACCACGGGGCCTATTTGATCCCAGCTACTAGTCGGGGAGAAATCATCAATAATTTAATTCTAGTGAATCAAAGCTACCGTAATTAATACTTAATGTGTTCTTTCTTTTTAATTAGCCAACATAAATAATAAAAACTGGTAGTTCGCACCAAATTATCTGAAGATTGCGTGAGGAACTTCCATTGTTCTATCAACTCAGTCCTAGCTTTCATTAGATAGTAATTGTTCTTCTCACGATCCCTTCCTTTTCACTCCCTCAATCTGCCGAATCAAACATTTTTAATGCTTTGGTATCGTTCCACTTCATGGTGTAAATTGATGAAACGTTGTCTACAATAAAACTAAGGAGTAGTATACCATATAAACTGATGATGACAATGTAAATTGATGAAACGTTGTCTACAATAAAACTAAGGAGTAGTATACCATATAAACTGATGATGACAATGTTAATTGTTGTAAAGTTGTGTACAATATAAGTCAGGAATAATATTATGACCGTCGCACTGCCCTACATACAGTAAACTAAATTACCTCTACGTTTTACAGTAGATTTGTTTTCATTTAAGTTTTATGCAAATTTCTTGAAATATAGATCCTGAGTAATCGCAATAAGATGTATAAAACAGTATAGATTTCAACAAGTTTCAGTAAGTATATTATAGTAGGGGAGAAGACTTCAATTTTACAAGATGCAATTCTTGTGGTCTGGATTTATAACGTTATCCATACGTTGACAAAACTTGATTCATTTTTTAACAGATTTTATTGTACAGACTCTTACAAGATTTAGATATGAAACGAACAGCAAATGTTATTAAAAGATTAATAATCAATTTGAGATATTGAACAAAGGAAGAAAGTCACAAGCAACATCTGTTCAACTGACATGATAGATTTACTAAATGGAAGTACCGCATTGTTTCATATTGAACATTACAATATACTTCTCGTCAACGCCAGGTTGAGACAATGTTGTTTTGAGCAATGGATAAGCTACAGTAGATAGGGAACAGAATTATTCTAAGCCATGATGAGCACCAGATAAAGTTTGAGATTCGGCCCTCAACATTTCTACAGCCTATATTGTAAGTAAAATGAGAATTGAGAAATCAGCATTAAGTCTATACACTTGAATAAATTATAATATATTATAGAAAACACGAACACACTTCTATATATAGTAATGATATGAACAATATTGGGTTATACAACAGGAGTTAAGGCTGAACGGTCACGAGGGTTCTAATAAACCATGAAGATTGTCCGTTTCTATGATATTTCGGAGTCCAACTATACCGCCATGGTTCTAATATAAGACGGCAAGTATAGGTCCGTATACGAAACAAATAAAATACTATTTTATAAAATAAAGATTGGCTGAAATTACTAATACAAACTTAAATACAAAAAGAACCTAAGAAATGGCAACAGAGTAATATTCCATCCAGTCGGTTTAGTTCCATCAACATTACTCCTAAATATTTAAGATAATTTATAGAAAAAAACATAATAATATCATTGCAAACGACAAGATAATATCACGTTTCTTTTCTATATTCTATTGTTAAATTAGTTTCGTACAATATTAAACTTTAGAATTCACAAAACGAAATATTAAACCAGATGAAAGACTACATAAACAAATACCACAATACGATAAGATTTTGTTAATAGAGAAAATTATCTGAAAGTTATTTAAGTGAAAGAACGCGTAGATTATAAATATTTAAACTCAAGAAATGAAAAACAGACTCATCAAAGGGCAAATATCGACAATAAATAATAAAAACAGACAGAACTCGAACTTTACAACATATACAATTTGGTTTTCGTATCAATTTGTTGTTGGTTTTTCTGGCACAAACCTCTTCAAAATACAACTCTAGATATTTCGTTTTGTTTCCTTTCTGAGGTTTGCATCACTCAATCAGAGTCTTATGACATCTACAAAAAAGTTGTGTTTAGTATTCACCCAATCAAATAAGCGTAACATCTAGGCCCTATTCACAACAGTTATAGTAACTCAGAGAAAAGTAACGAAACGGAATATTTCGAGGTGTACTAGAAAGCCAGAAAGGGATATAATAACATTCAAAAATTGATAATAGATGTAAAATAAAATCATCGAAAAAATATATCAATTTTATTTCTTTTTTATCTTTCTATCTTTCAGATCTTTTTATTTTTCATTAATCTTACATTTCTTTGAAAATCAATCTAAATCATTTAGCCCATTAAATCAGCAGTATACAGAACAAAGACGATAAAAAAGAAAACAGCACATAATCTATCAATGACTAACGACAGAGCCCTCCATTCCTCTCTTGCACCGATATCACGATCTCGCAGACGACCATTGGAAGCCGAGACCAGTGATTGGACAAGACGAATGAGGTGCGCCACCTGTCGTTCAAGAACGTTAGCCGCTTCACTATCGTGAGGTTGTTCGTCGGTTGGTATTTCCTTGACGTCCATTGTGTCGGGTATTTCTGAAGTCCAGGGTGATTTTACCAATACCAGATAGTTAAAACCACTGAGGAAGATCTGAAAAACAGAACCAAAACTGGAGTTACTTCCCGTGCATCTTCAAATTTAAGAAACTGGATGCAGAAGAGTAAGAAGTAAACACCATTCATTTCACTTTCATATGAACGACACGGAAAGGTCTGAACTGTTTCGACGAAAATATTATTTCCAAAATTAAAGGGATAATGCGCCTTAGAATGAAATTTGATTAAGCGTTTTGTTAGTTTTCCATATTTAAGGGGATTATGTTACTTTATGACACCAGGTAAGGTCACTGATGAATTGACCATTATTGAAAACTAAAATTTTATGTTCATGCTAAGGCGAAGTACCCCTTTAAAATTTTTAAAAAACTCTAAGAAACAATAACGAAACAAAACAGAGTTACCTCCCTTGTAATATGATTTATCACAACAAATATAACACTTGAAGGAATTACAACATAAAGAATACTACCTCTAAGATAACCAAACTTTTTTATTCATCAGTGGACTTACCATGTATCAAAACTATATGATATAATCTTTCCATAATCCAATAAATTCACACAACTATTTAAGTTTGTAACAAGCTTAGCAAGTTTAATACTTGTATGTTCGTTCTAAGAAGCAGTATACCTTTAAATAAGAAACAACGGTTTGATACTGACCTTCTTGACCAATGCTGGCAGTGGGCTTCTCTTCCTGTCGTTGCTACAGAGCTGTATGTTGAAGATGGAGATGATGACAGACACGACTATCAGACCCAAGGTAGAGTTGTAGTAGATCTCTGTAAAATAGGATGATACTCAGATTATCCAATCTACTCTTTATAATAAACACGTCCAATACTTATTTACTTATACTTTTAACTTATTCAGGTAACATAATAATACACTAATTTAACTTATTAATTATTAATATTATTATTATATTATTATTATATTATTATTATATTGTCTCAAACTCTATATATAATAACGTAATATCGCTGTCCTCGTGAAGTTTTCCTCGTTGTACACTGCATCATTACAGACCAGATCAGACGTAAACTAAGAAATACCCAGGATTTGAGGGAGCTTGGGGGAGGGTCAATCTCTATGCATTATATCAATTGTATTATTTTTGTTCTTTAAGCGACTGTCCTGACTGGCATTATTTTCCTCGTTTCACATTGCCTAAAGAATATGTAAATTAAGGATAAAACACACATACAGCAGATCTAACAGTGCAACCCTTATTTCCTTCACTACCTTGTCTATAATTTGTCTTGTGTTTGATAGAGTGTAAAAGCCTGTTTTATAAAATAACTTACGAATATCAGTCTGCCAGACACGTTGAGCTATAGCCAGACTCTGGCCTAAACTGAGATGAATCAAAACTCCCGCAACAAGTAATAAACCGGCTGAAAGAGATATTTAGTAGAAGATATTAAAGCTGTCATTGTCTTATAAAAATAGAATTGTTATTTCATATAATATGCCCATACAATTGGTACATTTACAGTGATGCAGGTCGGAGGGGCTGACGTGGAAAAAACGTCTAGTCGTTCGGATGGGACAATAAATCGACGCTCTGTGTCCTACAGGATGTGCACGTTAAAGATCTCTCGACAGTTGGAAATCGCAAAAAAGAGTAGGCTAATGCCGCCGTCCTGGCAAAATTTCCTCATTGCATACTGCATGGCGTTGTCTATCTTCTTTAGCCCATGCAGGTGCAGAAGAGTAGGACGTAAAACTTCATTTCATTTAATTTCCGATAAGTATACTTTGCTCACAGTGATAGTAAAAATTGACCTAGTGTCTATTATTGACGATTATTAGACACAGCATCGTTGATGGGGGTTTAAATTACCTAGCATAACTTCAAAGCGCCACAAAGCTGCTTACAAGTTAAACTAATATTAAAAATCATATCATAAAACAACTTACTAAATGTGGCTCTTTCACGAGAACCAATAGGAATGAGGAACTGAATTGGAACCAAGAAAGCGACTAGTATGATCGGTACTACATCAACGTCTACCAAACAATCCAGACATCTCTCTTTACGTTTGATAGTAAGAGTGAAGGTGAGGTCAGGGTAGGGCTCGCTACAGCATTTATAATACTTCTCATTGCGTCTAATGGTAGAATTCACGATCTCCCAGTCGCTATTCTGTGTAAAATCTTCTAAGCTGATGATGCCTTTACCAAAGTAGTCTCGGATGTCCAGACTGTATCCATCGTAAGCCCAGGATCCCATTTTGAAGCTACAAACCATGTAGACCGCAGCTTTGTCGAGTTCACAAGGACTTTCAATGGATAGTTTGGGAATATAGGACACCATGCCATTGGAATAGATTACCAGACGGAGTTTCTGTAGTTCCATATTTGATCCGCTACAAATAGAAATAGATATTTAAATTTACTTGATTTCAGTTTTCAGTGAAACAAGATTATGACCCTTATTCTAATGATGATGGCGAATTTGTATTTCGCCTTTTTTTTTGCGCGGCATAGTGCAATCTTTAATCAAATAAAAATGAAAATCATTGCTTGATAAAGATGGGAGTATCCTCATTGAAACAAGTTATTTTATTACAGCAATTGTTATCTATATAATTGTGTCCTGATATATAAAGAGGAAGTCTTATTTCGACTTTTATCGTCCAAACGTCCTGTTTAATGAAAACAAAGTTATACAATTCCTGATATGACGAGAGCCGAATCGTCGACCTCTATAATACAACCTCTATAATACAACCTCTATAATACAACCTCTATAATACAACCTCTATAATACAACCTCTATAATACAACCTCTATAATACAACCTCTATAATACAACCTCTATAATACAACCTCTATAATACAACCTCTATAATACAACCTCTATAATACAACCTCTATAATACAACCTCTATAATACAACCTCTATAATACAACCTCTATAATACAACCTCTATCAACCTCTATAATACAACCTCTATAATACAACCTCTATAATACAACCTCTATCAACCTCTATAATAAACCTCTATCAACCTCTATAATACAACCTCTATAATACAACCTCTATAATACAACCTCTATAATACAACCTCTATAATACAACCTCTATAATACAACCTCTATAATACAACCTCTATAATACAACCTCTATAATACAACCAGTATGATTCATTCAACTTAATACCAGTAAAAATTAGATCATTTTGCATCAATTGAAACATCAATAAGTTTTGAATTAGTGTTGAAGAGGGTGCTGTTTCGTGAACATACCTGTTATATAAGGTGATGTCTGGTAACCAAACTTTATTAGCAGGAAGTCTTAGAGAGGTGGTGCCATTATATTTCTTGGAATTCCAGGCGAGTCGAGAATCGTGCCAGTTCATTAACAATCTACCATCTACTTTAATCTGTTTATTATTCTCATTCTGTGGAGAAAAAATTAAAAGTTGATCTGATTATTCAGGAGAGCTACTCTGGGGTTTCTTTGATTTAAACCATAGATTTAAACATAATTATATTGACAAAAATTAAATGGAATCGGATAAAAGTTTCGAAAACTTAGTAAGGTCCTTTCCAAATAGAATTACATATAATAAATAAGTTAAGATGGACAGACAAAATATGTAACTTTATTAAGGAAGAAAATTGATAGAAAAACGGTGAACAAACAAAAACATAAACACAGAGGATAAATATGGGGTTTCTTTACTGGACTGTCTCGCAATCAAACCGGAAGTAAACGATAGAAACTATAATAGACTCAATACTCAAATTACTTTTGTGGAGAAGAAATCCAAATAGTTCTACACACGAAACTATGTATGGTTCTTACATAGAAATAATACACACGAAACTATGTATGGTTCTTACATAGAAATAATACACACGAAACTATGTATGGTTCTTACATAGAAATAACACACACGAAACTATGTATGGTTCTTACATGGAAATAACACACACGAAACTATGTATGGTTCTTACATAGAAATAATACACATGAAACTACGTATGGTTCTTACATAGAAATAACAGACACGAAACTACGTATGGTTCTTATATAGAAATATCACACAAGAAACTATGTATGGTTCTTACATAGAAATATAACACACACGGATATTCATTTTGGTCATCTAATTTGACATATATAAAGTCAAAATAAAATAAAAGCTCGAAACGCAAATAAAAAGAAAATTTGAAATACTTACAACGTCTAAAATCTGGGTTATAGTTAACCCTACTTTAACGATGACAGCGCCATCTGTATAGGGTCGGATATCATTAACATAATCTTCTAACAAATCACTAGCTACCTGTTCAGCCGAATTCTTACCCTCCACCTGGCCTGGAATAGACAATATTTACTTGTAATAATTATTGATATATAAATATTAAAATGGAAGAGGGGTATACGATGAGAGATTATATTTGATCTACTTAAAACATTAATATAGACAATAAACCACAAGGCCATGAAATTAAAGATTCCTTAACCGCCAGAAATTGAAAAAAAAGAGTAGGCGAATAGCGCTGAATTTCCCTCATAGCACACTGCATGTCGTTTTCCGGTTACACTAGCCCACAGATTTATTTTAGCTGGGCTGAACAGTATTTGTGTTTTCTGTTCACTAATTAAATTTGAGTCTTCAAGTCCGTGTGTGTCTAGAATTATCCGCGTTCATACTATAGTCTTATCACGCGAACACCAATGTGATTTCCAGTCCCAAAGAAAAATAGTTCAAACGAGAAAATTAATGCTGTTGAAACCTGCCTAGAATTGACATTTGGGAAATGTGGGTGTTGAAGAGTTTGAAATAATATCCTAACGAATATTCGCATGTGTTAAACAGATTACAATGATTAGATTAGGCCTAACTGTTTGATGTGCACCTTGTAACAGGACGTTGGTCTATAACTGGGCGTGTTGCATTCATCATCAATCAGGGATAGTTAATGTACCAAAGTCTTAAAATGATGTCCAAGTTGAAAAATCAATTTGTAAGAAAGAACAGAAAGAAACAACAATATTTTACAAGGATAAAAACTAAAGTTCAAAAGTCCGTTGTGACAGGGATCCTTTCTACCAGCTGGTCCTTGGCCAAACTTACTGGCATTGATCTTTCCTGGATTATCCGTACCCTTTTACAGCTAGGTGGACTGAAATTATAAGTGAAGATGACTTATTCAAGGTCATCGAACTTTCACAATCCGACATTTTCAATGTATCCAAGCAAAAGACGTCATGACGTAAAGAACCCATAAATATATATCTATCATCCCCAAGATCGTCTTGAGTTTATATTATTGTCAGTAATAACAATATAAGACAACTCTTGTTAGAATCGTGTTTATCTAATGTGCATAGTGGGTTCGATTTTATTTTAATTTTAATATAGGTCCAGGAGAATATTTCAGCCGTTTGCGAAAATTGGCTTTTGTTGTGATGAAATCTTTAAAAACAAACAAACTGTCCTACATGGATCAGACCAACTCCTATATACAGTGATATTATATTTTCTGCACAACAGACTTGTACATGTATATCCAAACCATTAGCGAAGGTTAATTCTTTTCGGGACAATTTTCCATATGAATTATAGGAACGGATGAACGGTCCAGAGCTATCCAATGTAGAAAAATCGCTGTTGAAAGACTTCACTCTGCCTAATAGAGTAATTAAGGCCATTATGCAGCTGTATCTGGAAGTACCAACTACCAAATCATATACTTCATACTCCGTAAACAAAACCTTCTGCATTTAAATGCCAAAGCAACTCTATTTCTGAAACACGTAAATTCCATACCATAACCTAACAGCTCAGCATAAATATTGGAATAAATAGACGCTCAAGGGGTTTTATAAAGAACAACTTTTTTAAATCGACAGAAGTTTTGACGATATGTTTAACACCAACCGAACTATGATGACTGTTTCGGTATTTAATAAGATTCTGCCAATATAGTATAGAGAACATGGATGCTGAACGATAATAATTTTAAGCCTCGCCAGAAATAAGTAATAAATATTCCTGTGAGCTAATGATGTTAAAACGATACCCTCCCACCCTCGGGCCGACTGCCAACAATTCTCTACAACAACATGTTTTATTATAACACCTAGTTTAAAATAGACTTCATCATGTAGCAGTCGGTTACTCTAGCTTTAACTTACTCATTCTAACAATGTACATACCGGTATATTATATACCTACAGACACGCCGATACACACCGGTAATCCATATCAATTGTCAAGGATTGTTTTGTAAGAATTAGATATAATTATTATATATCTATATTAACAATAATAAGGTCTGAGACTGCAATATACATATATCAATAAGTGCAATATTTTAATACCTGATGATGTGTGTTTTGAAACGAGTATAGTAAATATAGATTTGGATACCGGTAAAGTTGCCTACAGACATGCTGTTACACACCCGGGCTAGAAGAGAAGATATAGATAGATAAGAGTGGGGAAGGAAAGGGGGTTGAGAGGTAAGGGATGGGGGTTTTGGGAGCGGAGTGGGAGACTTACAATCGTTTCTTTCCGTCTAACTCTCCTCGGTAATATTATCTCAACGTTTCCCAATCTAATATATAACATACCGGTGTATTGATCTAGTATTAACTAGATTCCAGCTGATGGCCACCCGGACAAGAATAATGTAGGGTTGTAGGGTGGGAAGTTAAAGGGGGAGGCACGGCGTTACACAAATACCAATTTCTTCAGATGCCCAAAATCAATGTTAGTCCAGATTAAAGGTCAGTTTTCTATGTCAATAAATTTGTGATTCAAATAAGATCAAAGACTGTATAACTGTGCTTCTTGAAAAATACCCTTCTTTAAACGTGGAGTTCGTTAAACGTTTGTGTGATATGTTTACTATAAGAGTGGATACTGAGTTCTGAGGACCACTATAATCCCTGCACCTACAGACATCCCAGATCATTTCTTGATTATGGGTTTGACATGAACAATAATGTGCATAAATGTGCAAGATGAATACAGGATAAACACACGATATACACAAGATAAACACAACAGGATAACACAAGATAAATACAGGATAAACACAAGAAAAACACAAGATAAACACATGATAAACATAAGATAAACACAACTTGATAACACAAGATAAGCTTTTGCAATGCCATATCATAGATTCATAGACAATGATATAATTGGTTAATTTAGAACAATATAACCAGCAGGCAGAAATAGATCACATTGCGTCAAACTCTGAGTAACAACATGTTTTAGATTCTGCTGTAATATTTCTGTAAAATTGCTGTATAAAACTGTAAAGATTAGACATGACATTCTGGTCGTTCAGTAAGAGTCAAGAGAATTAGGTTAGAGTTGATAACAGTATTGATAGTTTTACCTAGACTAGGTTTTATCACCTGTGTTTTAGAAAGTTGATTCCTGGACTAGGTTTTATCACCTGTGTTTTAGAAAGTTGATTCCTGGACTAGGTTTTATCACCTGTATTTTAGAAAGTTCATTCTGGGACTAGGTTTTATCACCTGTGTTTTAGAAAGTTGATTCCTGGACTAGGTTTTATCACCTGTGTTTTAGAAAGTCGATTCCTGGACTAGGTTTTATCACCTGTGTTTTAGAAAGTCGATTCCGGGACTAGGTTTTATCACCTGTGTTTTAGAAAGTTGATTCCTGGACTAGGTTTTATCACCTGTGTTTTAGAAAGTTGATTCCTGGACTAGGTTTTATCACCTGTGTTTTAAAAAGTCGATTCCTGGACTAGGTTTTATCACCTGTGTTTTAGAAAGTCGATTCCGGGACTAGGTTTTATCACCTGTGTTTTAGAAAGTTGATTCCTGGACTAGGTTTTATCACCTGTGTTTTAAAAAGTTGATTCCTGGACTAGGTTTTATCACCTGTGTTTTAGAAAGTTGATTCCGGGACTAGGTTTTATCACCTGTGTTTTAGAAAGTTGATTCCGGGACTAGGTTTTATCACCTGTGTTTTAGAAAGTTGATTCCGGGACTAGGTTTTATCACCTGTGTTTTAGAAAGTTGATTCCTGGACTAGGTTTTATCACCTGTGTTTTAGAAAGTTGATTCCGGGACTAGGTTTTATCACCTGTGTTTTAGAAAGTTGATTCCTGGACTAGGTTTTATCACCTGTGTTTTAGAAAGTTGATTCCTGGACTAGGTTTTATCACCTGTGTTTTAGAAAGTTGATTCCGGGACTAGGTTTTATCACCTGTGTTTTAGAAAGTTGATTCCGGGACTAGGTTTTATCACCTGTGTTTTAGAAAGTTGATTCCGGGACTAGGTTTTATCACCTGTGTTTTAGAAAGTTGATTCCGGGACTAGGTTTTATCACCTGTGTTTTAGAAAGTTGATTCCGGGACTAGGTTTTATCACCTGTGTTTTAGAAAGTTCATTCTGGGACTAGGTTTTATCACCTGTGTTTTAGAAAGTTGATTCCTGGACTAGGTTTTATCACCTGTGTTTTAGAAAGTTGATTCCTGGACTAGGTTTTATCACCTGTGTTTTAGAAAGTTGATTCCTGGACTAGGCTTTATCACCTGTGTTCTAGAAAGTTGATTCCTGGACTAGGTTTTATCACCTGTGTTCTAGAAAGTTGATTCCTGGACTAGGTTTTATCACCTGTGTTTTAGAAAGTTGATTCCTGGACTAGGTTTTATCACGTGTGTTTTAGAAAGTTGATTCCTGGACTAGGTTTTATCACCTGTGTTTTAGAAAGTTGATTCCTGGACTAGGTTTTATCACCTGTGTTTTAGAAAGTTGATTCCTGGACTAGGTTTTATCACCTGTGTTTTAGAAAGTTGATTCCTGGACTAGGTTTTATCACCTGTGTTTTAGAAAGTTGATTCCTGGACTAGGTTTTATCACCTGTGTTTTAGAAAGTTGATTCCGGGGACTAGGTTTTATCACCTGTGTTTTAGAAAGTTGATTCCGGGACTAGGTTTTATCACCTGTGTTTTAGAAAGTTGATTCCTGGACTGGGTTTTATCACCTGTGTTTTGTTTAAGTTCAGATGATGATTAGTCTAATCACAGAACTAGTCTCTATGGTGATGTTAGACTTCCAGGAATGTTATCAGGCATTCGTGGATCCTGAACTTCATGTTGAACAAATTGTTTAGTGATTTAGAGAAGTATTATTATAAATATAATGTTATAATGTTTGATAAAGATTCCTGTATGTGAAGTGAAACATTAAACTAAATATTCTATCTACTTTTAAATGTAATTTATAGAAGTAAGATTTGTTTTGACACAGATTGAACTCCAACAGCTTGTTAAAACCGGTGTAGATAATACTAAGATTATTACCAGCGCCCATATTATATTATCGACTGTAAAAAGGATTGTGTATCTGGGGGCATCGATTTGCACAATTCCAAGTTTCGATAAATTATTTTTTTGGTTATTTATGGAGATATATAGAACAGATGGTCTGTTATCATAAAGATCGTAAAGAGGTTTTCTATATTTTGTATGTGTATCAGAGACACAGCTAGCATCAATTTACATCATTCTAATTTACAATCAGACAAAACAATAACTAATTGTTTGTTGACTTCACTAATCAAGAAATGTTTCTTACAAGCAAATTTTACGTCATCAAACACTTTTCAGTATAAGTGGAAGTTACTGATTATTGGAATGGTGTAAATCGATGCTATTAGTTTTGTCTTGTGAAAGGGAAGGAATTCAGAAGATATATTTTCAGGACGATATAATATTTTTATTCACCTGTTGGATATAGATATATTCTAAAGATCGTATTAAAATATTTCACGATAATTTGAAGACATCTAGTATAATCATTAGGTTCAGTGCTGCCACCTGGTGTTTTAAAGGTCTCTGTGTGAGTAACTTCCGGTAACTTGTCGACAAGGCGTGGTAGGGTAGAACCTCAATAAGCGCAGCAACAAATAAAATCATTTTATTGTAATGGAAATCCAACCAGGTAAACAGGAATCGATAATCAAGTCAAAAGAATGTCAAATCGGTGGCAATAATTGTATCGTAATGCAGTAGTACTATTCGATGTTCTTAAAAGAATAACCATGCTTTGCCTCTCGACCGACACCAGTGAATATTCTATATAAGTGACGTATCATGTGTGCCTCAAACGTCATGGTTTCCACGTGACTTAAACCTGACTCATTCATATACAGTCAAGGTTAGGGGTTAGTTTCATAAGTTTTTTATCCACGCGTCTTGGAAAAGCTGGAGCCTGGGGTCAATTTTTTAACTTAACTAAGATAAAACTCCAGATTTTCAGAAATCCAGGAATCTGATTGAAGCAATACTAAAGCGAAGATCTATTTTATTGAGTGACCATTCAGTGGATAAGAACAATAAAATTATCTTAAGTTTTCTAGAATAAGGTCCCTGGTGTTACTGGTGTCTTTTGGAGAATTGAAATGATATTAATTTCTTATTTTATAAATATTTCTAAAATCGTAGTAAACTTTACCTTAAATCCCATCTGTTTCTATTTATATTCCCTGCATTACTATAATTGGGTGTTAACGTAACGTATTTTTATATGACCAAATAACCTTTTCATGCGATATACACATTCCTGTAATTGATTCTAATACGGTTCCTGTAATTTATTCTAATACGGTTCCTGTAATTTATTCTAATACGGCTTCCTGTAATTTATTCTAATACGGTTCCTGTAATTTATTCTAATACGTTCCTGTAATTTATTCTAATACGGTTCCTGTAATTTATTCTAATACGGTTCCTGTAATTGATTCTAATATGGTTCCTGTCATTACTAAAAACTAACAGGCTCGTAATTATCTAATACTCATTTATTCTAACGTTTGACCAATGAAAATGACTGAAGTTTTATGTCCTTCTCTTCTGCACTTTAATGGTCTAATAAAAAGGGGAAACGCCATGCAGTGTGCAACGAAGGACATTTTGCTAGGAAAACGGCATAAACCTACTCTTTTTTATATTAACTTTGATAGTGTTACTCTTATTATTAAAAACATTTAAAACGATAAATTTTTGATGGGGGTTAATGCTTTACAAAAGCGCATGCCCAGGTATGTAGGATTCCATCAATAATAACAGTATTAATACTTCCGAAAGAAATTAAGTTATTCGCTTATACCTTTATACTTGAACATAAGTAACTACAAAATTAGTGTTACTGCTGTGTCACTTTTCTTACTCAATTAAGACCTATGTATATTATAAAGACCTCGACCAGTACCATATTCACAATGTTATGTTATTCTCACTCTAACATCTATATAAATTTGAGGGTGAAAGAGTCTTAAAATAGTTTTGAAATTTTCTAATAACGTAATTCTAATAGAATGTGTTAATTAAAACAGCCTTCTTATAAATTGACTAAACTTCTAAGTTTGTGTATTAACAGGTTCGACAATATTTATATGCTGACGAATGCTAAAGATATCAAAAATTGGCACCGACTTCCAGGTAGAAGGTAGCTATAGGTTCGGTTGTTACTATAAATAGTTATATGGTTGATTTATTCTATCGTGTATTTTAACATGAAACCAAGGTTAACTGTGATATTTAACTCAGTTATTTCTCGAGTTTTCAATTACCAGAATATATCGTTATGTATTCCTGTCATATATCTTGAAATGTTATTAATTATTAGACAAACTCCCTGCCAGATATACCTGACAATGGTCGTAGCCCTTGTAGCAAGTGAGTGTGATATACCCAAGGTCGTGGTTATCAGTTTTTAGTTAAAATTGCAACTGAGAACCAATTTAAAGTGGAGCACCGCCCCTATAGCGCCACCCACTGGAATATGTGGCCCCCTGCCCCTTCCTTCCCTTATGTAATGTTTTCCAGAGAAGGCTTCTGCAGTCTAATAATGCAATATTAAGAAAAACGCTATAGACGTGACAATCTATATATCTTTTAC
Organism: Nipponacmea schrenckii; assembly: GCA_030562195.1. Classification (NCBI taxonomy): domain Eukaryota; kingdom Metazoa; phylum Mollusca; class Gastropoda; family Lottiidae; genus Nipponacmea; species Nipponacmea schrenckii. Next base: position 37,048,330 of record CM060201.1, read on the forward strand.
TCCCTATCAGATCAGATCTAAAATAAATCATGAGAAGAATTTATCAGTTTTTATATTGATGATACCTACAAGTAGTAACATTAATTTCTAGGACGATGAATGAAAAAAGATTGGGTAATTTTGTGATGATTTCCACCTAGATGTTGAAGTCTACGATTTATCAGATTCATTGGCAACGTGTTTGGTCATCATGACACAAACTTCTCATAATCATAGAGGCAGAGAAACAAGTCATCAACAGATTGGGCGTGACGTTTAATTTATGAAGTTTCGAAGTTATTTAACTATATAGGCGTGACGTTTGATTTCTTGAGGTTTCCAAGGTTTTTAACTATATTTATGCCGATAACTCGATTAGATATAAATTTGCATTGATTTTTATTGAGTGTTGCAAAGTTTGAAAGTCTTATTTAAAATCAAAATGGAGTTTAACGTCCAACTTCCTTACATCTGATCCGGTAACTGAAGGCGAGCAACGCCTAACTGTACAGTACCCATCTGTCGAGGAATCTTTACCGTTTAGCAAATTACTGAAAATTGAACTGGTACATACAAGTCATGGGCGTGGCTTCTTCTTGGCCATCAAATATTTCTTAAAACGTTCATCAAATACCCACCAGTTTTATTCTTTTAAATTATGCTACCAAATATTGTAGGCACACAAAAAGCAAAAGCGTTGGTTTCTTTATGACCAAACATCGTTAAGAAAATTTGTTTCTTAATGGCCATAAATAGCAAAAGGTTGTATCACCAGAAGGTATCAAAGTACCCAATAGGTGATGTACATATAGATATAAAACTATAATTACCTTGTGGATAAATTAATCCAATGAATAAAACGACTAAAATAGGTCCCATGTTGTAATATAAATCTCTATAGACCTATAATATTATAGACTGTTCTTCATAACGATACAAACACCTCAACACTACCTCTCTAGCCTCCACACTAATCTCGACTACAACTTGGCACTTTCTCTTCACCCAACTCTAGTCATGGTTTACCGGTTCCCGTTCTTGATGCCTATACTATGAAGTTGGTTTGGTAGTCATTGAACCTTAATAACCCAGGCAATATACCAACAACTGTCTTTAGATCGCAAACATATTTCTGAAATCTGTAATTAAGGATAAGATGTATTTTGGTAAAATGATTTTTCCGTCTCCCCTGACTGTTTTAGATGTGTGTTGGATTACCCTGACTGGGGTCACATTGATTGTCACATACCAACCAAAATACAAACGAAATTCTGCATTATTGACTTCAAATGAAGTTCAGAGGATCCTAAAGAGGTTTTCAAAGACAATTCTATGTGTATTAGAAGACCGTGGTTCCTGCAATTCCACTAAAACAAAGCGTTTTATGACATTACTTATGCAAAGAGTGTTTTAAGCAGATTTCGTGTTTAGTGGCTTCATAAAACACTTAGTTTTAGTGGAATTACAGGAACCACAGACGTCTGATTGAAAATAATAATAGTGTTAAGAGATTCTAGCTGTGTCTCTGATACACATACAAAATTTAGATGTTAGATTCATACCATAAGAAGACTATAGGAATAATTATGAAACCTGCTGCGAGTTGAACCTTTACCAAATATTAAATAATTATATTAAGTAAACTTGCCAATATTGCGTGACAAAAAAAAAACAAATTTCCAAGGAATTGTTCTTTACTTATAAAGGATGACCTCTGCAATATTTCTCCAGAACAGTGATTTATTAAAAGGGGTAAAACTAAGAGTGAAAGAATTAACGGGTTGGTTAGAGGATGGGGCTAGAATAACTGATAAAACCCAGGCCAAAACTACCTCCCCCCCCCCTCTTCCATCCCATCCAATTCAATATGTTACTCACTACGGATCGATAGTCTGTAATATTCAGTGGTTGATAGATATACCTGAATATCACCGAACAATATATTCTGATGAATCTGCATGAATGTTTAAAGTTGGGGGTATTTTTAGAATATACATAGAACATGAAAGTATCACAAATCTCGGCTGATATTTATGACTATTGGCTGTCATAGTAACGGATACACATGATCTATTATTCTTCCTCTAAAACTGAAGAGTTGGCAAAAAAACACCTGGTGAATTATACCGGCATATTCTCTCATCTTCACACTTCAAACGTTCATACATTCTAAAAAGATTTTCACAATATCAGCTTGCTGGGTAGGTTTTTGTAATACCATCTATTATCGAAGGCACTTTGTACAGGAAATTCTTTTATTAGTGAGTTCCAAATGACCATCACCTTTTGTAGATAGCTAACGTAACCGACACAGAGGTAATCGTCCTTACAACGGTTGGTCCCACTAGTAAAATATCTGGACATAAATTATATGGATAACAATCACTTTATTAAATAACTTGCGACGTTTCAAGGATAATACTCTCGTCTTTATCAAGAAAACACGAAGATAATAAAGACAAGTGCATCCTTGTCGAAACGTTATTTAAATAAAGTAATTATTATCCATATTATTGTGTTATTTATCCAGCAATGACTAAAAGCCACTTAAAGAAGCATTTAGCACATGTTGATATTTGAGATTCTGTATTACTGGTTTTTCCAAATGACTATCACCTTGTGTCCAGAATTCAGCATGAAGCGACATCAATACCTTGGTCCTGTGATGATGATGAATCAGTGTATCAAGTCGCTCAGAATGGTCGCAATCCGATTGTATCTGAAGGTCACATTGACTAGTAATATCCTTTTACCCAAATGGTAAATTGAGAACTTTTTTAAAATCGCAAATAATCTACATGTACTGTATTTTTACGTCCTATAATACTGATGCTAATAAACGTATAAAGATAAAGTACATTAGCCAGTGTAGAATGGGGGAAATTCGTCAGGATTATTTACGTTCAACAGTTAGGGTTTTAGATCATAATTTGTATATTATAATATTCATTATATTATGTACGTGTACATTGTTTTAATGTTTTGCAGCCCGCTCGTAGCACTTGCACTAACCTATTGGCTTTTTCTTTCTTTTCAAATGTGTATGTATTTTTGTAGGTATGTCATCTCTGCACATGTGCGTGCTTGTGTTTATTTATTTTACGGTCATGTACTTTTTAACAACTTGTCCTTGTGTATTGGACCCAATTCTGACCTATGTAAAATAAAGAGTTTATTATTATGATATGTCCATCGTGTATGGCACTGTATCACAGAACCTACCGGGTTCCAGACCAAACAACTGCAGCCCTTTCCACTCTCCTATCAACTTCGGAATGTTCAGTGTTCAATTCACGGAAACTAACGAACATTGGCGAGAGTCCATGTTGCAAAGAAATTTATTGTTGATGCTAATGAAGATAATTGTGGTCTAACATACGGGTAATAGGGCACCTGTCAGAGAGAATGCCAGTCCTAGAGTAAAGATATTTACATTGTAGGTTTGATTTGATCTAATCAAGTAAATACGATATAGATTCCTGATGTCCTGAAACTTATGCAACACAGACTATCAGAATACCAGACTTGTAGGTTTTTTAATATTAAAGTAAAAACGTTGCCATAGTAACTAGTAATATATGAGAGAAGTATAAAGATGATATTTCTGTCCTATTGATGATTTCTGAAGAGGTAAATACCGGTCTTTGAGTACTTATTTACTAATTATCTTTCATTACTTATATAGTGACTTGATGTTCGAGTGTAATAACGTTTTCTTTATGATATACTGGCTTGATGTTCGAGTGTAATAATTTTTTTATTTATAATATAGTGACTTGATGTTCAAGTCTACTCCATTACCTTTCATTATTAATGTACTTACTTAATGTACATTTCAGAATAGTGAATTACATTATGATGATTGAGCCTAAATATTTCGGTTCCGTTTCCAGCTAACTGATATCACAAACTAGGTAGTTGTTGGTAGATGACAAGTTAATGTTCACTTCCAGCAGATGCTGATATCACAAACTAGGTAGTTGTTGGTAGATGACAAGTTAATGTTCACTTCCAGCAGATGCTGATATCACAAACTAGGTAGTTGTTGGTAGATGACAAGTTAATGTTCACTTCCAGCAGATACTGATATCACAAACTAGGTAGTTGTTGGTAGATGACAAGTTAATGTTCACTTCCAGCAGATGCTGATATCACAAACTAGGTAGTTGTTGGTAGATGACAAGTTAATGTTCACTTCCAGCAGATGCTGATATCACAAACTAGGTAGTTGTTGGTAGATGACAAGTTAATGTTCACTTCCAGCAGATACTGATATCACAAACTAGGTAGTTGTTGGTAGATGACAAGTTAATGTTCACTTCCAGCAGATGCTGATATCACAAACTAGGTAGTTGTTGGTAGATGACAAGTTAATGTTCACTTCCAGCAGATACTGATATCACAAACTAGGTAGTTGTTGGGATTGGTTTCATGGATGATTCTATGCTGTTGGTTGTTGAGTGAAATACGATAGATTAACACTTGATATATTTTAGTGTCACCTTCACGCTGGTCGGTTGGGAACTGCGGTGGCTCAGTGAGTTAAGACGCTTTCTCGCAAAAGGTCGAGATAAACTTTTTCAGTCCGGTTTCCCCTTGTCAATGAAGCAGGTCTGAGGGACTGACATGATAAGAGCGTCTAGTCATTTGGACAATAAACCGAGGCCCTGTGTGCTACAGTCTGTATATGTTAAAAGATCCTTGACAGTTGGAAATTGCAAGTCCTAGGCTTATGCCACTGTCCTTGCACAAATTCCCTCATTCCCCACAGTGCAAGGCGTTGTCCGTCTTCATTAGCTGTTAAGGTGCAGAAGAGTAGGATGTAAAACTACATTCATTTCATTTCATTTTTCATTGGTCGTTATCAAGTATAAGCAGTGATTGAACTTTTTTAATAATAAAAAAACAGTAACTTATTTATCTGTATCCTTGTCTTCTTTTCTTTCACATCATGTGTTCGAGATAAAAAAATATGACGAAATTATTTATAAAGGGGTTTTTAGAGATAACTTTAATTCTACTAATATCAGTGATTATGGGAGATATAGGGGCTTGATAAACAAGATAAAGGGAGATAAGTACCTGATTATAGGACGATAAGAGGTGTGGGGTGAGGGAATTTATCGTATGATCAGTATGATAATAGTTACTATCGACAATCCTACATACTGGCACTAGCTTGTCAACAGGATTTATCATGTAAAGTCATTTAAAGGCCATGTTCCACTTACATCCCAAACTATCACATCGTTCTTATGTAATAACTCGAACTTAATTGGAGTCCAGACTAAATCAGTCAAATGATATAAATGGTCATGATATTTTCTGGTATAGAAAAGTATTTCAGCAAGGTCATACCTTTTAGTGTTTTAAAATAAAATGCGGGGTTTATGTCAAAAAATTCTTGGCTTGTTCTTTTCTAGATTATCCTTTCAATCAGGTGGTAGAAATAATGAGGAAATATGACTTATTCTGTACCCAATGACAGCTGGGTCGATTCGAATAATAGTAAAAAAGACCTAATGAAGGCTATCACAAGTTGAGGGAAATTAGAACCAGCGACCACCATTTTCCTGATGTAACCAAGCGAATGGACTTCCTTTAGTAGCCGATATGAATTCTGTAAAATGAACATCTCGTGTTGTCGAGATGACAAGATGACTAAGCATTGGGTTTTAACCGATATTTAATGTAAATGACTGTCTCCCTTTAACTGGTCAAGTAAATGGGTTCGTATTAATATAGTATCACTAGAATACTTATCAGTTTATAACTGTAATTCCGTACAGTAGGCCTATTTACTAGCGTCAACTAATGTCGTTTTAAACATAGGTAATAGAATTATAACAGATGATGGAATTTAATGTTCTGGTGTTTCTGCTAATTGCAGGCCTCGGTGCCGTTACTAGTCAGAGACCGTCCTATAGAGCTGCTGTATATGAACATGCTGTGATTCCGCCGGTCAGTATCAGAACAGTATCTAGAGCTCAGGCGCTCAGTAATATGAAGAAGAATTTAGATGTTTATGAAGAACAAGTTATACGAGCGGCAGGGGAGGTAAGACACTTTTAATAAATTGAATTTTATATATAAGTCTGTAAGCGAACACCGAAACAATGCGGTTCCCAGAAACTAATCAGAGAGTAATTAGATGTATCAGCAGTAACCCGAAGTATCTCTTTGTTGCAATGAAGATCCTTTTGATATTTAGAACTATAAAAGAAATACAAGGTCTTTATAGGTCCCGGAAAAAGGCATCATCACAATTTCAAAATGGAAACTGTGTTTTGAAGATGTCATTATTTGAAAGTAAAGATCTTGTTGTCCCATAAAATTTCCATTTCAATTTCTAAATTATTTTCTTCCAGAATGTAGACATCATAGTCTTTCCTGAAGATGGAATTTATGGCCTGAATTTTAACAGAGATACCATCAAACCGTATTTAGAGGACATTCCAGATCCAAAGACAAACTCATGGACACCTTGTAACAGAACGAACGCAACCCTGGGCTCTGAGGTTCAAACACGTTTAAGTTGTATGGCAAGACAACACAATATCTATATCGTAGCGAATATGGGTGATAAGAAACCATGCGATACCAACACGGACGATTCGTGTATAGACGGTCAGTACCAGTACAATACCAACGTGGTTTTTGACCCACAAGGTCGTTTGGTAGCTCGTTATCATAAACAAAATCTGTATTTCGAAGCTCAGTTCGATACACCCAAGGTACCAGAGCTAGTCACGTTTCAAACATCATTTGGAAAATTTGGTGTGTTCACCTGTTTCGATATTTTGTTTAAAACCCCAGCTGTTGACTTGATAGAGGATCTCGGGGTAGAGAACGTTGTATTCCCCACCGCCTGGATGGACTCCCTCCCCCTCCTTGCGGCCATACAATTCCACTCCGCTTTCGCAAAACACTTCAAGATTAATTTACTAGCTGCAAATGTCCATTTTCCGTTGTTTAATTTCCACGGTAGCGGGATCTACTCACCAAAACGAACCGAATCGTATTATTACAACGACGGTTTGTTTAGTGGCGGGAAACTACTGATAGCAGACGTTAAATGTAACCCGCGCCAACACAGACGTCATTTATTGGTACCAGATAGACAACGAATTCATCCTGAAAATTGGGAAAATCTTCCTGCAAATAACTGGTTTCCGTTTCAATCTAGACGTAGATATCACGGAAATAACCACGTCGGTTCAAGTAACGTAATTTCTAATACTGATCCCATCCAACTGTACTCACTAAGTCGGCAGATGATGATGGCGGGCTGGATACACATGATGGACAACCAAGACAACTTCCAGTACATTCCTCTTACTCAAACTAAAGCGAAAGTAAAGATCTGTCAAGGAGAAGTTTGTTGTTATGGTGATTATCAGAAGTTAAACGGTACTGATGAACTGTACGCCCTCGGAGTGTTTGACGGTCTGCACCAAATCGACGGCTTACAATGGTACACTCAGGTTTGTGTCATGCTCAAATGTGAATCGACGGACATGTCAAGTTGTGGTCGACCCACAAAAGAAGCTAATGGACATTTTAACTACATCAAATTATGGGGAACGTTCACGACACGTTACGTTTTCCCACAAATTTTGGTTTCACATCGTGGACAGCTGCGACTTGAACATGAGCATTGGAAATATCGTCACAATAGGGTTGAGTTTGTTAACCATGGCCGAGAGAAGGCGCTCCTGTCAGCATCACTATATGGACGAAATTACGATAGAGATCACACATCTTATGGCGAGCAAGACTAAAAAACATCAGCATTCAAATGACCTGCTTTGAGATTAAACCGAGTCTTCATCAAACTGTCATTATGTTGAAAGTCACCGAACCACCATCAAACAGCTCATCTATTAACAAAATCCGCAGCAAGTGACTCCTCATATCCCAACGAGAAGTCAAAACCTAATCGACAGTAGGTGTTTTACAAGGGTCAAGCATGCTCTCGAAATCCGGCATCACTTAATGTAGGTCCTTTGAAATCATATATTTATTAAGATCCATTCAGGCCGACCCGGAAACCCTATTCTGTTAACATATACAATTCTAAGCTAGATTTACTGTTAAATAGCACACAAGCGATCTATGGGCTGTAAGCAATCAGGCATCGAGTGTAAAAAGGTAGCCGCCGAGTGAAAATAAGCAACTACCGAGTGTAAACAAGCGATCGTCGAGTTGTAAACAACTTATCCTAAGACTGTAACCAAGAACTCGCCGAGTGTAAACAAGCTATCATAGGACTGTAAACAGGTAACCGTCGAATGTAAACATATGATCAAGAGGCAGCACCTTTCATCTATTTATTTCCATTTTCATAACTTATTGTATATCCTATAATATTATTATTGTATATCCTATAATATTATTATTGTATATCCTATAATATTATTATTGTATATCCTATAATATTATTATTGTATATCCTATAATATTATTATTGTATATCCTATACTATTATTATTGTATATCCTATAATATTATTATTATTATTATAATTATTCGTGTCAATCAGTATATTATAAACTAAATTGTATTTTGTACATGATTTTAAAATCTACCAGTGGTCAGTGAATGGTCAATTGATTCTACCCCCTATGTATTATGGTAGGGGGGGGGCAGTTTAAGTGTCTAAGAGTACAGAACTGTATTACCTCGGTGATATAGCAAATTTGCAATCAGCATATTTATCATTAACAATCAACAAGGTCAAGGTCACTAGATAACACACTATCATCTTACATCATATTTAACAAAAAGAGGTTTGATTTCCGATAACCTTTGAACTACGTGAACATCTCCACATGTCACTTTTGTTACTTTTTTTATAACGTCTGAAGAAATGTACAATCGATATCTTTCCTGACTACAATGTCCACTGTTCTTGTATCATGGAGGATCGTCAATACATGTTCAGCGAATTGGTTGGCTGGTACATTAAGAATACAGCTAATCAATGTCCAATCAAAGTAAGATATAAACAAGAACTTTTACAGACTGTCCGTCAAGGGCTACGTTTGGCTGGCGTACCAGCCAATCACAACCAAATCGCTTCATTCACCGAACCATGAAAGAGGTATATATAGTTTTAAAAGTAGTTGTTAATAACTTGACATTGTTAAGATAGGTTCCAGGATGTTGGGTTTTTAAAACAGTAATTTACAATTATAAACCTGACGGTAAATCTCTTTGATGTGTGGCGTTATGTTGAATCGTGTTATGACCTAGCTCGAAGTGCTACCAGGTTGTACATTCGGTGAACCTCGTCGTTGTGTTGTTTCTCTTACATCAGATTACCAATAAACTTGGTTTAATAAAACAAAGCCTAGATTAAAATAGCAGAGGATCACAAAATTCTTTCTGTCGAAGGATCTGATTGTCTGGTCCAAATTCTATATCAAAATATTTATCCTTCTGTTTTTTTGTAAATTGGGTTGGGCTGAATTCAGCCTCCGTGGACCCCACCCTAACGACAGGGATGTTTTACTAACGCTCTAGATCACATAGATTCGGCTTACAGAAACTATCGAATACAATGTTACCTATAGGTAATATATTTTCCAACCATCTTCATTAATAAAATCACCAGAATCTAAAATAGAATCCGACATCAGCTGACATTGTTTATTAGGTTGGGAATAGGCAAATCCAAGACACGTATCTTCTATAATACACTCTGAGGCACATTTCAACTGTGTCGATATCACTTTCGTTAAACTCGAATCGTCCACGTGGAGATCATCTGGACCACGTGACATCACTGCTTGCCTCGATAAATCTAGAAAGGAATTTGAGACAGAATGTAAGACATAGGGACAGCTCAACATTGGCAAATAATCTGAATTGGAAACAAAATCAAATTGGGATAGAGAATAGGACATAATGTGGGGACAGTTCAACATATTGTCCAAATTGAAAACAAAATCCCTGCTGATTTATTTTCTTCTTATTCTTCCGAAGTACGGGTAAACTCTTATACCTTGACTGCAATACTCACCTTTCTTGCATCATGGAGGTTTGTAAATGGAATGTACGCTAGCGAATACAGCCAATCAGAGGCCTCGACAGACTATCTATAAACAAAGCCATAATGTTTATGCCTTTTCTGTCTCTTAATTGGTTATATTCGCTGGCGTACCGGCCAATCAAATTGCAGAATTCTATTATACAAGAATAGTGGTTATTACAGTCAAGGTGTAAGATGTCTAATACTGTATTAGATCCGAGGTCTGATTTAAGCCCCATCTCTCTAGAAGTTCGTTAATTTTTGACGAATTGTTGTATTCAAATGTTGAAAGGGTGCAGAAGATTGACGTAAAACTCCAGTCATTTCATTTCATTTTCAATTGTTGAAAGTCAAGGTATAAGCTTTCTTATAGACCTATGGTATTTATTTTGTGTTTTGTATAATTATGTAAATTGAAAGTAGAGTAACCTTTGCATGTCACAATCCATTCAATCACATTTCATCAATTTATTTTAATTAAAATACACTACACATTGTATCTGTTTAGAAAGATCGATCAGGAGTTGATTGGAAACAAACTGATATTGAAAACTGATTTAAAATGTGAAGTTCAATGGTTGATGTAGTTTGTATTACGCTTCATGCATTTAGCAAACTGTTTATCGCAATTGGTATTTATCAGTTGACATTTAGAAAGTTCCTGTACATTTGTACATTCGGCAACTCTTGGCCGGGTTTTCCCTAAATCGGAGCGCTGGGGAAATTCAAGAAGGACTTTTTTGATGATATACATGTACTATATTAATTCAATTCATTATGCTGGGTTATATAATATGTTTAACTTTCGGGTATTGAAATATAAAATTGAATCCCCGTTTCTAATTTCTACTTTATATTTTGTATTAAGATAAACAAATTAACTACAATTGAATCTTTATTGGAAAAATAAAATAAATGGAGTTTTACGTCCTACTCTTCTGTGCCATGAACCCTGGACCCTCAGGTTACGAGCGTGCATCTAATTCTACACCGCTCTATATCGTTATGGGAGGCAACCTTGTGGGTAATGGCTTGGCAAGTTGGACCTGAATAGAGGTACTGAAGATTTTCCTCTCGGGTCTCGCCTTATCATGGTTGCAATATTTTTTAATAGATGGAATCGAAACAGAACTAGTGTCATAGTTATCCACTTTATTGTCCTTCAGCTCAATCAAGAACAGAAACACGTCCAGGTACAACAAGTAATCGCTTTTACATATAATAAATTGGAATAAAACTGCAATTTACAGACTGCCATATAGATTACTAGTATTCCACCTCTGTCCTGCGAAGTGCGAGCTACATCTTGTCTTAAAGTTCGATTTGTTTTTTTAAACACATGGTCTCCGTTTATTTTCTATATGAACGACAAGGCGCTATCTGTGTCTGGAAGCCTGGTTGGCGTATGTCTGGGTTATAAACCTTATACTCCAGGTTGATAAGTAAGCGTCTCACTCACCATGGCACCGTGGCACCGTGGCACCGTAGCACCGTCGCACCGTCGCACCGTCGCACCGTCGCACCTTAGATATGTTAGATCTTGCTTGAGTAAAAAAAATACTCACTAGTTATCAGAACTCCAATTCTTGAATGAATCTTATTTATCAACTCTACAGCTCCATCAGCTATCAAAATACTACCCCCGGTGACACTGGTGTTTGTTTGAGTGGTTGTTAATGGTACTGGTATAGGGTCTGGACCGGAAGTGGGCTGAATGGTAGTTGTGGTAATGCTTTCCACTTTATAATCTTGACACATGGATAATCGGGACCCGATCTTTGAGGAACAAACCTTGTTTTTAATTCTGGTGATTATAGAACTTCTGGAGGATCTAGCCTCGGGGTGACCGTGAGGTATTATCAATACTGGAAAATACAATTCTGATTGTCACCTGTTCATTTATCTTTTGACTTGTGCATGTGTACTACGAATTCAAAACATGTGTACTACGAATTCAAAACATGTGTTCTACGAATTCAAAACATGTGTACAACGAATTAAAACATGTGTACTGTAAATTTAGAGCACGTTTACTGCGAATTCAAAACATGTTTATTGCGAAAGCAAAGCATGCGTACTATGAATTCAAAGCATTTGTACTGTCGAATCAAAGCATACGTACTGCTAATTCAAAGCATATGATGTACTGCGAAATCAAAGCATGTGTCCTGTCAATTCAAAGCATGTGTACTGCGAAATCAAAGCATGTGTACTGCGAAATCAAAGCCTTGGGTTGTACCATTAAACCTGGGGAGCTGTTATTGATAAATCGACTATAAGCAAATGAGATTAGTTTGATTTTCGCACATTCTAACCGTGAAGTAGGCCCACAGGATCTAGGAAATATCAAGAGATTCGCTTTATTTAGCGTTTTCTCTGTCAGATATAAGAACGCACCTCCACGTTTCTAACCAAAACTGAAATTTCTAAGTCTCCAGTTCAATAGAATGGTTTATAAGACTTGGGTGCAACGACGACTGAAAAATCATAGTGCAAGACTGTTATTCTTGTTTTAATTTTGTGAAAATGTCACATCTGAGCGGTCGAAATCTATGATCAGGAGGGGGTCTGACTTTCACTCCGTGTCTAGAAATTAGTAATTGTCAACAAATTGATGTCTTCAAATGTTAAAATCTATAGTTTCTACTTGTGACCTAGACCAGTGCTTCTATAGGAGAGTATCTCTTATAACACCTAATACGTAAAGGGCCTGGAAAATCCTCATAACTCTCTCAAACGTGAAGCCTGGTAACCTGGTAACCTGGTAACCTGGTAACCTGACATGAAATAAACTCTAACGGAATAAAATTAGAAAAAAGAATAATTCCCCTCACCTAAAAATCCTGCTAAGCACAATAACTGATATACATCCATTTTAACTGTACCAATCAACTGCTATCATTCCCTTTAAAACACTGAATATTGAGAAATGAAATTTTCTCTTAGATCGGATAAGATATTTCAGATGTTCAATATGCTGGTCGGCTTGAGTTGAGTTATTAAACTACACGAAGCACTTTTCACCGACTTGCATCTTGGACTGCTTTACAGTAAACTTGAATGAATAATAGTATTCCATAAAGCTTTACAGTAAACTTGAATGAATAATAGTATTCCGTAAAGCTTTACAGTAAACTTGAATGAATAATAGTATTCCGTAAAGCTTTACAGTAAACTTGAATGAATAATAGTATCCCGTTGTTATTCTTAATCTAAATCCTTATCAATGATGTTTGTTATTTAGATCGATTGAACAAATATTAATTTTAGAATATATACGACAACTGACCCGCTTTCATTAATCAAAGACTATTGAATACTTTGTCAATATTAGTCAATTGCGAAGAAATTCCGAAAACTCAGTTTCGTCCACTATTTTAATTCACCATTTCTCTTTTGAATGTCTATACTAGAAAAGTTATGAATTATAATGGATATAGACTACTATTTATTCTTTCAAATATAACGTTTCATTACACATACAGGTAACGTTTCATTACACATACAGGTAACGTTTCATTACACATACAGGTATCGTTTCATTACACATATAGGTAACATTTCATTACACATACGGGTAACGTTTCATTACACATACAGGTAACGTTTCATTACACATACAGGTATTGTTTCATTACACATATAGGTAACGTTTCATTACACATACAGGTAACGTTTCATTACACATACAGGTAACATTTCAATACACATACAGGTAACGTTTCATTACACATACAGGTAACGTTTCATTACACATACAGGTAACATTTCATTTTACATACAGGTAACGTTTCATTACACATACAGGTAATGTTTCATTATACATACAGGTAACGTTTCATTACACATACAGATAACGTTTCATTACACATACAGGTAACGTGTCATTACACATACAGGTAACGTTTCATTACACATACAGGTAACGTTTCATTACACATACAGGTAACGTTTCATTACACATACAGGTAACATTTGATTACACATACAGATAACGTTTCATTACACATACAGGTAAGGTTTTATTACATATACAGGTAATGTTTCATTACACATACAGGTAACAATTGATTACACATACAGGTAACGTTTCATTACATGTAACAATTGATTACCCATTCAGGTAACATTCCATTACAAATTCATTACTCATACAGGTAACGTTTCATTACACATACAGGTAACGTTACATTACATATACAGGTAACGTTTCAATACACATACAGGTAACGTTTCATTACATATATATAAATATATATAAATGTCCTACGAGTATATAATAAAATAAAGTATATAAACTTATAGTCATACTAATTTTTGGAATGAGGCCCGAGGCTCAGGGGTTGAAAGTACGGTTGGAAAGTGTTGGGGTGGGGGGGGATCATCCTCCTGAATTTAATGTGTCTAAGTAGATGGAACTTATTGACTCCTGTTTATTTAGAATGTAGAAGAATCGAATTATAGAATTTCAAAAATTAAACGATTACCCATCTCATCGAGGGATTCACTTTAATGGCCCGTAATCCGTTTGAAGCTGAAGATGACGGATTCGTGAATTTAGCTCTCTCTTTGTATCGGTAACAACAATATTTAAACCGCTATAGTCTTTTCATTAGAAACAACGAGATTAAAAGCGTATCTCAATAAAAAATATCTTCAGGCAAATCATTGTAAAGGTTAAATATTTTACTAAGAACAAAAAGAAATTATTGGTAAATGTAAAAATTAGTGAGTCGACAAACCGAGTTGTAAAGTTAATAAACGTACCAGGGTAAATATGTAAGTTAGGGAAATATACGAACATCACTATTCACTTAGTGATATTTATTCACTATCGATAGATCCAATATACCATAGTCAACAATATATTTACTGTGTATTATCATACTCACCAATTAATCGATTAACTCAATCAAAGATATTAATTATAGATTTGTTTAATTGACTTCCACTAAAATTATGTTTTTTTTTCTAGTTTTCTACTACAAAGAGTACTGACATTGTTTTTTTATAATTTGACAAACCATGTAGCTGATCCACACTAATAAATTAACATAGATCTAGTGCGTTCGTTATGTCGTTAGTGAATCGAATTTTACCGATTACTTCTAAAGAATTTTATCAGCATTAAAATAGTACTGTTGGTGCTTAAAAACAACCTCTTCTGTTACGAGTTTTTCTTGATATAAAAAATATCACCACAAGTCAATATATAGAAAATCTCTTACAAGTCTTTCTTGATATATAAAATATCACCACAAGTCGATATATAGAGAATCTCTTACAGTCTTTATGATATAAAAAATATACCACAAGTCAATATATAGAGAATCTCTTACAAGTCTTTCTTGATATCAAAAATATCACCACAAGTCAATATATAGAGAATCTCTTACAAGTCTTTCTTGATATCAAAAATATCACCACAAGTCGATATATAGAGAATCTCTTACAAGTCTTTCTTGATATCAAAAATATCACCACAAGTCAATTCGATTTGATCAACAATGGTGATATTTTTTATATCAAGAAAGAGGCGCTTAAGATTTTATTTATCACCCAATATCGCTGTTAGTAAATAAAGAAATTTATAATACAAATAATTTAAGCGTACGTTATCTCCAAGTAGAGTAGATATTGTGCAGCATCATACAAAAAAAAAAAAACACCTATCGACTTTCTCATTAGGTGTTAAAATGAAATTGCGATGAAAAAATATATAAACACCATTTTCATTCAAAATTCTTAGCATTTTAATTTTCCATGGAGGGAATTGAACCTCTCCAACTCTTCCTAATGTAAAGAGAAAATAATGTAAATTTTTGATGCCTCTTTTCTTTTTGAATGATAATTATAAACAATTTCCCTTTTTTTTTTAACTTGTCTACTCATAAGAAACCCCTTTTGTCTACAATTTTGAATAACTTTCTAACTAAAGATGGTTATTCGACACATTGCCGACCAAATCTTTCGTTTCGTTAAAATCAGCCACAATTTTAATTTTCCAATATGGCAGCGCCCATTATTAGAAATGTTTTCTTACAATTAAATTCATTATAGATTGACAGTATAGAATTATCTCGATTTTAAAGCATGGAATCGAATTTTGTTGTTATTGTTCCATCCAAATATGCACAACAATCAAGGTCTGTACTTGTTTATCTGAAGTAACTATTTTCTTATTTTCATTTTG
Source organism: Nipponacmea schrenckii (assembly GCA_030562195.1). NCBI lineage: Eukaryota > Metazoa > Mollusca > Gastropoda > Lottiidae > Nipponacmea > Nipponacmea schrenckii. The sequence continues at coordinate 37,064,535 of CM060201.1, forward strand.
CATGGCTGCCGTAAAATTGATGTGTAATTTATAAAGGAAACGAAACAATACTGTATGTTTATTATAATATTGTATATTGATGATGTCCGATGATAAAGATGACATATTCATGGATTGCATTACTTTAGTTTAGTTTGTATACAGTAGGTAGTTAACAAGATGTGAAAATAAAAGAGCTTGATTTGTTCCATATCAACATTATAGAACATTTACTTCCAGACAAATGTTGGAGAAGAATGGAATATGGGATGAAACTAGAAGATTTCAAGCTGTAGACACCAGCAGGATCGCCATTCCCATTCTCACAGACAATTTTGATCTGAAAATTCTTCAGGGCATCTTGACAGAAAATGAAATTAAAGTGTGTAAAATGGAGTTGCCTCCCTCTAAAAAGACTTGTGTTAAAAAGAAATCACCAGCCTCTATATTAACAGAAAGCCTTAAAGAATTAGTTAAACAATCTGGTAAAGAATGGAGTAGAGAGATGGAGGAAGATTTACCTTCAAGTTGGGAAAAACATGGAGATCTGGTCTTATTCCATGAAGGCTGTTTTAAATCACCTGTTTGGAAAGATCTAGGTAATTTGTTTCTCTCTGACGCTCAATCTTTCACTGTGTTTTTTCCCCTAAGATCATGATTTTGTTAAAGGTTTTGCTAACCATAATATTTTTAAAGTGGACAGAAAGTTAATCATAAAAGTCGATTTTGTAAAAAACTATTTGAGAATTTTACACACATAATAATAAGTAACTCTAGTGAGAACATAGGATAAATTCAATACCAAATGACTAAGAACACTACAGGCATAACAATTTAGTAAGATCATTGATGGCAAGTGGAGCAAAAAGTATTCTTTACTTTGAAATTGGCAATTCTACGTTAATACTAAACTCAACTATAGTAAAGGAGTTTGGGTTTCTCTGAAACTCTTGGTTACTATGTATATTAGGCAGGGCCATATTTGGAAATCTATTCATGCTTCCGATCCCAAACTGATAGAGAGTAGTGACTGAACCGAGGTTGGTTGCGGACGAGTGGGGGTTGTGGGTGGGGGTATCTCTTTGTTTTGCTTTAGATTGGTTAATTTGGGCGCCTGGCACTTTGGGCTCCCTATCGTTTTCCTGAAGCAAAACAGCCCTAGATTCGGCCCTGTTAGGGCTACGTTATTTTGGCTGAAAATGGTATTGAGATTCATTGCGATACATCTACCTGTATTGCGATACATCTACCTGTATTGCGATACATCTACCTGTATTGCGATACATCTACCTGTATTGCGATACATCTACCTGTATTGCGATACATCTACCTGTATTGCGATACATCTACCTGTATTGCGATACATCTACCTGTATTGCGATACATCTACCTGTATTGCGATACATCTACCTGTATTGCGATACATCTACCTGTATTGCGATAAATTGCAAAATGTTGTTAAGCTGATATTTCACCTTTTTTTATTTGAAACAAACTTGGACATTAATTTATCAGTCTTATTTGCCATTTTTTTTGCACACAGATCAGTATCGATAAATACAACTTCGGGTTATTCTGTATTGTAATATATATAACCATTATTTCTGACTGGCTTGTATATTAATTTGATATTTAATTCAGGTAGTGAAGTATGGACTGTAGTAGCTGGTAGTTTATCCTGTAATAGACTAGCTGTAAAATCAGTAGTAAATAACAATGGTTATAGAACACCTCAGGTTAGACTGGTGTTAGGTGATAATAGTTGGGTAGAACAGGTTGATAATAAACTTAGGTTAGTACTTTACTTACTATGAATTAGATTCTATGTAACCAGGCATCTGTATCAGTCTTTTAATGCTGTAAGAGACTTTGGTGCAGCTACTTCTGTCAGTACTTAACTTACTGACCTTACTAAAAAATTGCTGTCAAGATAGAGCTTTCTGCTTTTCTCCCCTCGTGAATAGAATAAACTGCCTTTTTCTATCAAACAAAGTTGCTCTATTTCAATCATCAAACAGAATCTCAAAACATACTGCTCTGTATTTTAACCAGTGATTTGACTGTTAACCTTTGCTTTACTGTAAACTATATTTATAAATATTTGATGTTCGCCATGTACCCGAGCTATACAAGATGGATTATTATGACATAGATTCTAAATCACCAAGCATCAATGTCCAGATTCTAACGCTTTACTACAGTCTACTGTGATTGGTGCTTATCTTTCTTGATATAACTAAAAAACAGCTGTCAAGATTCTAATTCACCAGTCAACTGTGCTACACTCTAGGTTCGACTTATCCTTATAAACAGTGTCAGTATTTGACCACTCTGGAGAGTAGACTGAGAAATAGCTCGTCTTCAATTCTAACCAGGGACTTTATTCATGAAAACTTCACAGACTATGTAATAATTAATAGAAACACAGTGACTGTAGCTCTATTTACATGTTTCAGGTTCACCTACGATATAAGTAAATGTATGTTTAGTATTGGTAATATTACTGAGAAATTAAGACTAGCTCAGTTGAACTGTTCTGGTGAAACAGTAGTTGATTTATATGCTGGTAAGTTGAAAATAAAACTAAAGATGTATTCCTGCATTGTTTAGGATGTTAAATCAAGCTTACTAATTGATTATTTAGTGTTTCTAATGAATATTCAATGGATCAAAACTGTATGTGGGCGTATAAAAAGCTTGGGCCATTGAAAGAAATTATTTAACACTATTTTTGGATGTTTTATTTATTGCACTAGGTAATCAAAGAAAGATAATAAGTTTTGAATAACATGGGAAAATAATTTCAGTTTATTTTGAATTATTGCCCTTGTTTTCTAGGAATTGGTTATTTCACCATTCCCTATCTAGTCCATGCTGGTGCCAAACATGTCTATGCCTGCGAGTGGAACCCTGATGCTGTGGAAGCGTTGAAGAAGAATTTAAAACTAAATAAAGTTGAAGAGAGATGTACTGTTTATCTTGGTGACAATAAAAAGGTTGGTTTGAGGCAATAACTCCAGGTCCCCGTGTGATACAGGCTGTAACTGTTAAAGATCTCTTGATAGATGGAAATCACAAAAAAAACAGATACACTGGCAAAATTGTCCTCATTGCACACTGCATGGCGTTGCCCATCTTCATCAGCCCATAAGTTTGACCTCACAATCTCATTGAGGCAGATAATATCTTAGGGTCTTTATGCTAGTCATTGAAAATGTAAAGGGTGCAAATTTATGATATCAGATTCACATAAAACGTGCAGAAGTGTTCCTTAGAATCCTTTTGTTGCCACCTATATGGATGTATTTGCCACGATTTAAACCATGTTCCTCAACTTGATTTAATTAACTCCTGTTTGTTTCAGGTTTGTCCAGTGAATGTAGCTGACCGGGTTAACCTTGGACTCATACCCACCTCAGAATACGGTTGGCCAGTAGCCTGTTCAGCTCTGAAACATGATTCTGGTGGATTTCTTCATATTCATGGTAATGTGACCTCAGTACATCAACCTACATCTAAACCTCAATTAAACGATGTTTGTGATAATACTTTTAGTGAAATTGGAAATCTTCAAACTGTTCATAGTGATAGTAGTATTTCTCAAAGTTATAACACAAACTCTGAAAGCTACCCCAGTACAAATAAGTGTTGTGATAGTGAATTTATCAAACCACTATCAAATGATGATAGTAATAAGTCATTCAGTGACCAAAATGCCTCGAAAGGAGATTCACACTGCAGGACTATTTGGAAGGAATGGGCTGAATCTACTTCTATGAAGATAAGAAGTATGTTATCTGACCTACATCAAAAACCGTGGACAACAACAATACATCATATTGAACATGTTAAATCTTACGCCCCTCATGTTGACCATCTTGTGTTAGATTTAGAATGCCGACCTTTTAACCTAATAAAATGATTTAAACACAAGCCTTGTGTATCAAGTTATTACAAACTTCATCTTATACATCTTCACAATGTCAAGCTATTACAAACTTCATCTTATACATCTTACAATGTCAACTATTACAAACTTCATCTTATACATCTTCACAATGTCAAGCTATTACAAACTTCATCTTATACATCTTTACAATGTCAAGTTATTACAAACTTCATCTTATACATCTTCACAATGTCAAGCTATTACAAACTTTCATCTTATACATCTTCACAATGTCAAGCTTTTTACAAACTTCATCTTATACATCTTCACAATGTCAAGCTATTACAAACTTCATCTTATACATCTTTACAATGTCAAGCTATTACAAACTTCATCTTATACATCTTCACAATGTCAAGCTATTACAAACTTCATCTTATACATCTTTACAATGTCAAGCTATTACAAACTTCATCTTATACATCTTCACAATGTCAAGTTATTACAAACTTCATCTTATACATCTTCACAATGTCAAGCTATTACAAACTTCATCTTATACATCTTCACAATGTCAAGTTATTACAAACTTATCTTATACATCTTACAATGTCAAGTATTACAAACTTCATCTTATACATCTTCACAATGTCAAGCTATTACAAACTTCATCTTATACATCTTCACAATGTCAAGTATTACAGACTTCATCTTATACATCTTCACAATGTCAAACCATAACTTGAACTTATACCTTGACTGCAACAGCCACTATTCTTGTATCATGGAACACAACAATGTTTGAACATTTTGGCTTGTACTTTTTACATTCTTTGTGTTTAGGCCTATTGTGTACTTACCAATCAAACGGCAACTTGATTTAAACATAATTTATTGACAAAAATCAAAGGGAATCGGACAAAAGTTGCGAAAACTTTATTTTACAAACTATTGTTGTCAAGGTGATTAATAACCTGTTATTTTACATTACCACCCACCAATATTCAACACAGCTTTATAGTTTCTAATTGGACTTTACACTCGTCCACATTATCTCAATGGTCTATCAATAATGAGAGTCGATAAATTTCAGAAGATAGCTTGTCAGGCAAGGTAATATACGCCCACTGGCAACATTGAATTTGAATTAAATCACCAGAATGAAATATTCAACCTTCAGTTATGCATATATAACCTTGCCTGGCAAGCTATCTTTTTGAAGAAACTGGTACAACCTAAGAACTCTTGCCAATTTTTATAACTGTTCTCAATAGTGGTTTTAAACAGCCTCTGTATTGAAGCAATGGATAACAATGTCAAGAACTGTGTAATAAGCCATGCTCTTATATTGTGGAATTAATGCAACTTAAAGAGCCTAACAGGAGTTTATGTTTTAGGTGACATTGTAATCAAAACTTGCACTTAATGTAAAATATCTAACTATTAAGAGGTGTGATTTGGAAATATTTGTTATTTTATGGAGTTCCTAGGTTATGATGACAAGGTGCATTTGGTACCAAGGAATATGCGAGTATATTGTATGTATGTAAATGTACTCATTTTTCAATAAGATTTCCTGCTGATATTAGAAATTTCTTTATATAGACAGCAGAAATTTCAATTATTGTTGAATAAAAACACCACAATTTATATCTTTTTAATTCTAAAATATACACAATAATATTCATTCAAGCTACTAAATAGATGATCCTTCTTCCTTCCTTTTATGTTTTTATCATTTCATCTCAAACTTTCTATAACTTTCTTCTGGTCTCATATCTACAAATATAAAACAAAACAAGTGTTAATCATTTATACAATATACCATCAATACCCTACTGCTTGTAGAGTTCCACTGTGTTCACAATTTGGCAATTTTGGGGGATATTCGATCTATATATACTACATTTGTAATTGAATCAATCAATTGGCCTAAAATAGGATTTATTAAGCCTAACAATTTTGTCTAAATTATTTAAATGAAAAAGTTTAAAATCAATCGAATATATACCAATAAAAAACTTAAATATATTTGTTGTTTCTACTATTCTATAACGTTGCCTAAATGAAGAGATATATATTTAGAAACATGGGTTGTTACACTAATACAATATGTCATATTAAACCTATTATTTCACCTAAACGCAGATTCTGATCCAGGTAACGGAATTAAAAAGTTAAAAATTTAAAATTGGAATTTAAAATTAATTTTGAACAATCTAAATTGGTTATCAGTTCAAAATATCGCTTAACATGATTTGCGAAATTTGAAAGTTTTAGGTATTTCTGTGGTTTATAGAATTTAGGAATCTATGTGTAAGTGTGTTAAGGTTAGGTGTAGAGTTAGGATTAATGTTGAAGGATGCTGAGGAATAGAAAAATCATTCCGATATAAATTCCTAAATTTTACAGACCACAGAAGTATAAAATTAAAATATATTCCAATGAAATATTTGACATGAAACCATTCTAGATTGTACACAAATTCTTCAAATACCAATACAAAATTTTCACATCAGAAGCAAAATTTCGAATTCGGGTTATTTAACCTTTTTCAATAATTTTTGTATGATATCCAAATGTTAAATCTCGGGACATATAACTTTATGTAACCAATTACACTTCTAAACAATAATCTATATATCATTTGATGGCTCCGTTTAAAATAGTAGGCCCTATTTCTCACGAGAAATGCGTAAAAATGGTTCAATTTGACCGCAGAATCAATATTGCAGTCTATTGAAACCATTATAGTGAAATTTAGAAGTTATCAAGTAATTTTAATCAATTTAAAAAAAAAATGGTTCTAATATCGATCATCGAAAAAATGACTGGAAAATATTCAGAGATATGAAATAGATATTCTAACCAAAAAAGGGTTTCAAAACAATTCAAATCATTAAAAACTAAAATAGATTTATCACAGAATCAATATTTCTGGTAAAAAAAACACGAATTCATGAAATTTGAAAGATATCAAAGTTAATTCAACAGAAAATTTGGTCAAATCAAAAATATTCTTTGGTTATTTCTAACCATTACAAGTTTATAACTTGTAGAACACAAGCTTCATTGAAAAACTAAATGAACAGAGATAAATATGATTTTCTTACTTGCCATAAGATTGAACCAGAATACAAACAGGGTATATATTAAATAATAAAATTCATTTGAAAGAGAAAAGCTCATCTCTTTCTGTTAACAACTGTTTCTGATATACAGTAGAACAAGTGAACTCACTGAACAGTAGTGGGAAGCAGTAATGGTATTGATGGTATCCATATAAATATCAAGTAGTTAAATTCATCTAATACATATACATACATATTTAAAAAACACATAAAGCATTATAAAATTGACGATTGTCAAAATAAATTCCTGTAAGCCATGCATTGTTCAAGCATAAAATAGTACTCAATTCCTGACTATCATATTTTTGAGGTTCTATAGCAGACTCAGGGTTCCAGTTGACCCAGCTGTAAATGGGTAGCAACAATCCAGGAAAGAACAATGGTTGGAGGTTGGAAACAAAATAAAGAGATTGATATTCAAATGGTTGTTACATGATGCTATCACTTTAGAGTTTAGTATGCCACCCGATAGACGCAGGACCTGCCCAAGTTTGACCGCCTTTATCCAGTGAACACATGAAAACTGAGAATAATTTAGAAAAATATCTGGCACTAGTCTAGTTTTGATCCCCCTGAAGCAAGGTATAAAATATAGAATGTCATTTGATTTTTTGTTGATCTAATTTGCAACCGTAGGACTTCATGACCACACCTACTCAGTACCGCCCTGCAGTAATAGTGGCCCCCACACCTACCACATGCTTGCCTTCAGCTGTCATGCAGGTTGCCGTCCCCTATCCAGTTTAGTAAAAAACAACATTATCAATCTTATAGCCATTCCTACAGAGGGAGAATTCCTAATATATAAGACTGAAATATGTCCAGTTAAAGCCAAAGTTTAGATTAGACAACTCCCCTTATCCTAAAGAAGTTGTTTTTAAAACAAAGCTCCCTGTTGAACTTGGAAATACACTCATACTTGAAGTTGATTTCATGTTGAGTGACTAAAATATTGTCCACATAAAATCAACCTTTATAAATCTGAGAGCTTTAAACATTCATTCTTTACATCTTATATGATACACAGCTCATCAGATTATAGCCACAGTGGGGGTAAGAATTGAATTGGGAAGAGAAAATTTGGCCAGACTTCCCTTATAACCTAAAGAAGTCATCTTTTCTCTTCAAACAAAATAGAATCTTTAATTTTGACTTGTATAAAAACACATTCACACATTTACTGAAAACTTCAACAGGCAGCATAAATAAACCCAATAGATTCTCAGATTCAAGTGTTCCGTTCCCTAGGAAGTTTTTTACAAGATTATACTTTTACCTTCAGTGTATTATCTTATATTAACCATTCCTTAGTGGATAAGATTTATAACAGTTAACCCATGTGATTATCCTACTATTAAGACATTTTATCTTAGAAAATGTTATTAATCATGAATGTTATAACAATATATTCTTCGTCTTATTCATATATTCTTATGTCATTCCTTCAGTTTTTTATTAATTTCATTATCATGTCCTTCAGTTTTATTATCATATATTATAACATTATCATTCCTTCAATTTTATTATCATATATTATAACATTATTATTCCTTCAGTTTTATTATCATATATTATAACATTATCATTCCTTCAGTTTTATTATCATATATTATAACATTATCATTCCTTCAGTTTTATTATCATATATTATAACATTATCATTCCTTCAGTTTTATTATCATATATTATAACATTATTATTCCTTCAGTTTTATTATCATATATTATAACATTATTATTCCTTCAGTTTTATTATCATATATTATAACATTATCATTCCTTCAGTTTTATTATCATATATTATAACATTATCATTCCTTCAGTTTTATTATCATATATTATAACATTATCATTCCTTCAGTTTTATTATCATATATTATAACATTATCATTCCTTCAGTTTTATTATCATATATTATAACATTATCATTCCTTCAGTTTTATTATCATATATTATAACATTATCATTCCTTCAGTTTTATTATCATATATTATAACATTATCATTCCTTCAGTTTTATTATCATATATTATAACATTATCATTCCTTCAGTTTTATTATCATATATTATAACATTATCATTCCTTCAGTTTTATTATCATATATTATAACATTATCATTCCTTCAGTTTTATTATCATATATTATAACATTATCATTCCTTCAGTTTTATTATCATATATTAAAAACATTATAAAAAAGATTTCTAGTTTTGATTATAAAGTTATTGAAAATATCATATAGAAATAATAATAATATTGGGGATAAAAATAATATAAAAAATGAAAAAAGAAATAGTGAATAGTATCTCTGGTAGAATATAACACTTTGTCCTTGACATTGGTATATCTACCGTCTGATAAAATCCACAGGGACAAACTGAACTCAAAGTTAAAAGTTTCACCTGTTTATTTTGTGTTAATAATATTAGGAATAATAATAACAGATATAAAAATAATAAAAACAGGGACAAAAATAATAAAGAAAATAAAACAGTGAATAGTATCTCAGGTAGAATATAGCAACTGTCCTCAACCATTGATCATGGCACGATTTTAAAGCCGCACTTAAGGTTAGACATGTGAATAACTACCGTCTGATAAAATCCACAGGGACAAACCTAACCATGGCACTCCAGTCTCGATTTGAACCCTCTCAAGGAATTGATCAAATGAATAATGTCAGATTTATAAGGTTTCTAATCTTTGCCGTGGGTCACATGACACTACCTTCGAGGATCATGTAGCAAAATGGCCCCTCACCTACTACATGACCACTTCCAGAGTGACTCTGACCGACCATCCAATTTAGCAAATGGCAATAACCAATTCATCCAAACTGTGAGAGGGGATTTTCTAAAATAAGACTTTACAATAAGTACCATTTACCTACAATTTAGACAACTCCCCTTATCCTAAAGAAGTTGTATTTAAAAACAAAGCCCCTGTTGAACTTGGAAATACACTCATACTTGAAGTTGATTTCATGTTGAGTGACTAAAATATTGTCCACATAAAATCAACCTTTATAAATCTGAGAGCTTTAAACATTCATTCTTTACATCTTATATGATACACAGCTCATCAGATTATAGCCACAGTGGGGGTAAGAATTGAATTGGGAAGAGAAAATTTGGCCAGACTTCCCTTATAACCTAAAGAAGTCATCTTTTCTCTTCAAACAAAATAGAATTTTAAGTTTGACTTGTATAAAAACACATTCACACATTTACTGAAAAGTTCAACAGGCAGCATAAATAAACCCAATAGATTCTCAGATTCAAGTGTTCCGTTCCCTAGGAAGTTTTACAAGGAGTCCTGTTACGCTTCGGAGAGATTATGCTTTTTATCCTTCTAGTGGATAGGATCTTATATCGTAACCATGGGAAGATCCCGTTAAGAATGGGAAGAAGATTTGTAATTAACAGAATGTAACAACCAATATGATTACTCTCTTACTATTGATTCTAATGTCCCATTCAACGAGCTCCTTCAGTTTTATTATCACATATTATAACATTATCATTCCTTCAATTTTATTATCACATATTTATAACATTATCATTCCTTCAATTTTATTATCACATATTATAACATTATTATTCCTTCAGTTTTATTATCATATATTATAACATTATCATTCCTACAGTTATATTATCATATATAATAACATTATCATTCCTTCACTTTTATTATCATATATTATAACATTATCATTCCTACAGTTTTATTATCATATATTATAACATTATCATTCCTTCAGTTTTATTATCATATATTATAACATTATCATTCCTTCAGTTTTATTATCATATATTATAACATTATCATTCCTTCAGTTTTATTATCATATATTATAACATTATCATTCCTTCAGTTTTATTATCATATATTATAACATTATCATTCCTTCAGTTTTATTATCATATATTATAACATTATCATTCCTTCAGTTTTATTATCATATATATTATAACATTATCATTCCTTCAGTTTTATTATCATATATTATAACATTATCATTCCTTTAGTTTTATTATCATATATTATAACATTATCATTCCTTCAGTTTTATTATCATATATTATAACATTATTATTCCTTCAGTTTTATTATCATATATTATAACATTATCATTCCTTTAGTTTTATTATCATATATTATAACATTATCATTCCTTCAGTTTTATTATCATATATTATAACATTATTATTCCTTCAGTTTTATTATCATATATTATAACATTATTATTCCTTCAGTTTTATTATCATATATTATAACATTATCATTCCTTTAGTTTTATTATCATATATTATAACATTATCATTCCTTCAGTTTTATTATCATATATTATAACATCATCATTCCTTTAGTTTTATTATCATATATTATAACATTATCATTCCTTCAGTTTTATTATCATATATTATAACATTATCATTCCTTCAGTTTTATTATCATATATTATAACATTATCATTCCTTCAGTTTTATTATCATATATTATAACATTATTATTCCTTCAGTTTTATTATCATATATTATAACATTATCATTCCTTCAGTTTTATTATCATATATTATAACATTATCATTCCTACAGTTTTATTATCATATATTATAACATTATTATTCCTTCAGTTTTATTATCATATATTATAACATTATTATTCCTTCAGTTTTATTATCATATATTATAACATTATCATTCCTTCAATTTTATTATCATATATTATAACATCATTATTCCTTCAGTTTTATTATCATATATTATAACATTATCATTCCTTCAGTTTTATTATCATATATTATAACATTATCATTCCTACAGTTTTATTATCATATATTATAACATTATTATTCCTTCAGTTTTATTATCATATATATTATAACATATATTATCATTCCTTCAGTTTTATTATCATATATTATAACATTATCATTCCTTCAGTTTTATTATCATATATTATAACATAATCATTGAAGTTGTATATATCATGCAGATCCCACATTAATAAATTACCATTCTTTTAGCTATATTACAATATTCATTCAATTATCATATGAGCCTTAAATTCTAAGTTAACTATTGTCAAAAATCATAACCTTTAATTCCTACAAAGTATTATACTGTTTGTATATATTACAGTCAATGTCTACAATCAGGCAATTTGTACAATAGCTGAAATAATAAGTCAAATACCTAGTTCCTAATTAGCAACATATATTGTATATATATAACAAACATAGAAAGTTATTTAAGGAATCTAAAATTAGACCTACCTCAGAATATAACCGAATTTCTTTTGGTTTTTAGATGATGTATAGCTGTAAGATAAAAGAATTATTTTTCTTCATAAAAGGTCTCAGGTTACTGGTATATTCAATGTGCAAAAAACAAAATTCATGGATAAAATTGGGATCTTAGCTCTATTTGGCATTCCTATCATTCTTGTAGGTGACTGTATTCACTAAGTTTACTTTCAGATTCTTGTCTTTTCTTATTCAAATATTCAGATGGAAATATTATCATGCTATGAATATTAAATTAGATTTACCTTATTAATAAATGGTGTTTACTCTTAGCATTAAATCTTTGATTATAATTACATCCTAGGATATCACTTCTACTAAAAATTCATACACTGAAAGACATAAATATATAAAATAGAAGGCACTTACACCAATGTCCAGATTTCAAACACATTTTTTTCAATAAACACAAAATATTACAATCAGGAATATTAGAAATCAGGCTAGACTGAAAGGAAAATTTCTTATTTATGAAAGATATTATTAAATTTAAAACTAAAAAATAGAATGAAACAAATGAAGGCTTACCAAAGAAAACGCCTGAAGTCCAAAAAGGTAATTTTCTGCTATGTTTCTGACATGACAACAAGAAGTGAACTCTGGGATGTCTGCAGTCTCAATGAACATACAATACAGGATTAGAGGTCTGTACCCTATACTGATTTTAGCTCACCCCATTAACAATACAGGTGTAGAAAGGTCTCTACCCTATACTGATTTCAGCTCACCCTCAAGCTTTGAATTCACTCTTTTTGTTTAAAATTTCTAGAAAACCTCTAATCCCTGAACAAAATTCACCCTTTAACATTTTATTATCTTTATACTCCTGAACATATTTCATTCTTAAATCAAACATTTTAACTCAACACAATAGTTGAAGAAATTATATTACTTCAGATAATATTTCAGAGACATCCATAATTAACGCATCTAATTATCCTAACCTTTAACTTGCACCTTGTTTTATCATAAATCTTTACTTTGTAACCTAGGCCAGTGCTTTTATGAGACTATGTCCTCATCACCATCTAACACAATAACTGAAGATTAATCAACTCTGATAGTGGATCAATGTTATACATTGGGAAAAACAATACATTTTAACTTAACTTTCTTTACAATATAAGATATATGGCCCAGATATACGCCCACTGGCAGCATTGATAATGAATAAAAAATTAAATATTCAACTTTCAATCAGATACTTCTTTTCTAGGGTGATAAATGTACAATATTCCTAAGTTTCAATAAAATCAGTCAAAAATTCTACCTAATAACAAGACAATAACTTATTTCATATTTTTCAGTATTTTAAATTATTTAAAAGGTTCGCTTTTGCCTCATAACAAACAATTTCAACAAAATTCATTAAATTTTTTAAAGAACATGGGCAATAATTCATATTAAGGGGCACAGGCTTGATTTGTTTCGGACAATCATCCGACAGCCTCAAACACATGAAATCTTTTGTTTAGCTAATCAGACATAGTCTACAGAGCTTACCTTTGAAATTTGAGCCTTCAAATCCATGGGTATACATATTTATCTGTGTTTGAAAATCATAATGTCTTAAGATATTATGAACGTCCCGCCATTTTGGAAAATCAAAGAGTTATAAATAGACTACTGCGCAGGCCCACACTGATAAAACAAAAAGAAAGTACATGTAATAACAATTGTAGATTTTGTCAACAGGACACACAATTTTCAGACTGACTGAAGACCAGCCGCGTACAGCACAGAAAAAAAATAAAAAGTGAATTTTTTGAGGTATATTTCAAGGTATTTTGCGATTTTCTTAGAGCTTGAGTATTTCTGAGGACTGTTTAAATGTAACAAAGGCCCAAAACGACCACTAAAAATCAAGATTGTGCCCCTTTAAATATTTTGTTATATTTCTTATTTTAAACAGGGTTCATCCTTGGGTGAATATTAACAATTTCAGCAAGTTTTGTCAAAATCAGTCAAGAATTGTACCTTTTAGAGTCTTTTCAAGCCAAAAATTGAATGTGTTTTCAAAAACAAGGGCAATAACTGATACTAATTTTTGGGGGATTTTACTGATTTCAATAGGGTTCATCCTTAAGTGATAAAAAATTACTCAAGCCAAGTTTCATCAAAATCCATTAAGAATTGTTCTCTCAAGAGTGTTTACAAGCTAAAATTGAAGACGTTTTCAAGAATAAGAGCAATAATTCATACCAAAGATTTTTTGATTCCGCTGATTTTCAATAGGGTTCAGCCTTATTCTCACACCAAGTTTCATCAAAATCCATCAAGAATTTCACATTGTAGAGTGTTTATGAGCCATTCAAGACCAAGGGCAAGAACTCATAATTTTTTTCCGATTTTGCGGACGGACAGACGGGCGGACATGGGTGACAACAATATACGCCCCCATTTAATGTGGGCGTATAAAAATAACACATTCTAACATTCATCATAATTTATTTTTGGATTTTAAGGTTTGAATTTGTTGTAACAAATCCTGCATTCTATATTTCATTATAGGTTGTCCTTTACTTGTTCTAATTTTAAACTTATTGTGTTTCTCTGCTTTCTTCTCATTATAGACTCTAATAGCTTCATCTCGGGCTTCCTTTTCTTTTATAGCTTCCTACAAATAAAATGAAAATGAATAAAGTTTTACGTCCTAGTCTTCTGCTCCTTATGGGCTGATAAAGACGAGCAATGCCATGCAGTGTGCAATCAGGTCCCTCCGACCTGCATCACTGAAAAATCTGAAAGTTCATCTCCACCTTTCTCATGATTGAATGCTGCACCAATAACTTTTTGAGATGCACGAATAAAAATAATGATCCTAGGTTTACCTCTTTCTGCCTTAATTCTTCAGCTTTCTGTTTTTCAAATTCTTCTTTAGCTTTTGTGAACCTATTTTGTTTTTCCCTGAAATTGAAAATAAGCACAACAAAATAAAAGCAAACATTTTATATATGGCATGAAAATCTATATAATTTTGCTAGCTGGGAATTTTCAGTCTAAAACGTGGGCGAATCTTATTTATAATGTAGGCTAATTTGAGAGTAAACTTATATCAAATATTTTTTTTTTATTATTTGTGAAATGAAAGAAAAAGTTATTTCTGGGATCTCTGTAGTTAGAATCAATCAGTGATAGAAAGTTCATACTTAGAAGATTTTTGTGGGATTTCGTTTGTAGATTTTTCTTCATCATTTAAATCAGCGTCACTGGAATTTCCATCTTTCACTTGTTTAGCTTGTTTGGCTTTTTTCTCTTGTTTTTTAATCAATTTATAATAACCACGTTTCACTTTCTGTTTTCTTAAATCAGCAAAACCTTGACCTTCAAAATATAATAATATTTCATGTTATTCATCCAGATCCAGGCTAGTGATTACAGCGTGTGATCATTTATCGACCTTCACCTTTTCTGCTTACATTATTTAGGAACCATTCTGGACACGTTCGTTAGGGCCTATCTATTTTGTCGGTGTAAACGGGGTAAATTTGTGATTTTATCACAGCCTGGTCCAGACCAAGAACGAGTCTTATGCTTATGTGTTCCTAATAAACTAAAAGAAATAAAGAGTCATTTTGATCACAGGCATTCTTGTCTGTAATGTATAGAATTAGAAGGCACATCGTGACAACGCTTGTGCTTCGATCAAAGTAAGGTCCGAAGTGGACTAGAATATTACTATAAAACCACACTAACAAGTCCACATCATTACCTTCTGATTTATTTCCAGTATGTTTTTTATACTGTCGTGATTTGTCATACGGCTTGTGTCTATTTAAACCTTCTTTTACAAACTTCTTATCTATTTTGGACATTTTTCTACAGAATTAATCAGTTTGTTTACTTTTTTTTACTTTCCAATGTGGTGATTCCGTTCAAATAAATATAGTCAAATATTCAGAAACGAAAGATAAAAAGAAATCAGCAAAATATTGATAAGAAAGTTTCTAAACAGTTTATACTATCAAAAACAGAGGATTAGACCAAACAGCGTTGATAAAATTCGATTATCCATAATTCTGATAATCAAACACAATTATTCGTTTTACGTTTTTGAATTTTAAATTTTTATTATTCTTTGTTATCCAGACATTTTGTCTTTTAACTACAGATAAAAAATATTTTGAATGTTTGTTGTTATAGCTAATAACAATGTTTGTGTTTGTGATTGGCAAATTAAATGCAATTTATGTACAATAAAAGAGAGGAAAATGTCTTGTCCAATTTTGATTCTATCGTAGACCTGCTCAAAATTTAAATTCAGTACTGAAATTTGTCGGTTGTAAAAAGTCTACTTGTTGACGTCATCATCGAAATTTCCTAAGAAGAAGAAAGAGGAAAATGAATTTTTGATGCGGAGAATTATTTTTTGACGAATTGGGCCTAGATATTTTCTTGGTCGATTTGTAAGGTTGCTTTTCAAGTATGTTACGTTCTTCTGAAAGTTTATATTGTTGGGTTAGGAGGCCAGATTGTCTGTACGTAGGAAGGTTTGTCGTTGATACCGGATGAAAAAAAATGTGGAGGGGGCTTTGACCTATTTTTGATTGAGGTTGAGGACAACCTTACGAAATTTTTCCTGGTTGTATAGGGGAAATTTCTATCATTGCTAGTAATTGTGTAAACATGAGCTTCACGTCAGCTATGCCTTACAGTTAATGAGATAGCCCAGCCGTATTATAAATGAATGAATGGCCTTGGTTGAAGAAGAGCACAGGTTAGGCTCTTACTAGGGTAACAATACTCTCGAGTCAAGAGTAGAGATGCTCTTATATAAAATAAATATATTTAGTTGTTATGCAACACTTTTAGTTTTGATAGTCCTAGCCTAGTCTAAAGTAGACACAAGTATTTTTCCAGTCCTAACACTAACACTGGCCTGTGACAATATAATATGAGGTCTGACTGTAGAGATGTTTGTTTTTCTGTAATCTAAGAGTTTATTATAAGTCTTCCTTCAAAGTTCTTTGTCACCAATTTGAATAGTGGATACAGTCTGGCTGGACTAAGTACCATTGCATGATTAATAAGTTTCAAGAGATCAAGGCAGTAATTAATAAATAGTGAGGTGTGCACATTTACTCAAAGCCAAGGTTTGTTGAAGGTGTCCTAGAGATAAAATGTCTACAATGGATTAGTTCCTCAGGACTGTCTGAAGACAGGGCTGTTGAGTTGAATACTGTTTTTAGTTGACTTTTTTTAAAAGTTGTGCACCTTGTATTGATCTAAGTTGATGTTAATCAAATGATTGGGAGGGGGGGCGGAGGGTGGAGGAAGGGGCATTTCATAACCAGTACCCACAACAAATATATTTGGTCTTGATGATGCAAAATTCCTTTTTTGATAGCAATATACTCCTACTTTTTTTTTCATGAACGAAATTGAGTAAACCTTTTGAATATTGTGATTTCAATTTCTGTTTTTGACCGAGAGTCCAACCTAATGAAGGATGGGGGAGGAAGGGGGATGGGGGAGGAGGGAGGTGAATAATTTTGGGCATTAGTGTAGATAGTAATAATTCCTGAGTGGTAGAGGATAAGATGTACAAAATTGGAAGGATGTTGGGAGTTTTAAGTCTAGGCTGGATTTGGGGGGGGGGGTGGGGGTGAATCTGATTGGTAGATGTTAAAAATAAGCTTCACCATGCTGACTCTAGTCTGGTTTTATCTGGTGGAGCTCAACCATTTCTCTTTATCATTGAGTAAGTATCAGTTCTATGTTAAAATATTTTGATGAAATATGAATGTCTTTTTGTTCTTTGTTAATTGAAGTAAGATGGTTGTAAAGAGGTTTTCTTATTACCAGTACCAGTACATACAAAAATAATTTGGAACTGTTGTTTTTTTTTCAGTTTTGGTTAAATGAATTATGAAGAGATGTCATGGTTATTGATATTTTCCTCCAACATTGGCGCCAAATACATATTTTCAAGGCTGTCAGCATTTTCAAATCTCCAGAAGATTTTTGGATTCTGCCAACTGGAAAAAGTGTTTTGAAATTCCTCGATGAAAGTTTTAAAAATTAAAAAATCCCAATTTTGGATGCTCTCCATGATGTTTAATAATGCGAAATCTATTTTGAAAAATTCAAGTATCTAATTCTTTGATAATCTACACAGAATCGAGTGGATAATTGCTGTTATTAAATTGTGTTCATAAGGAAAGAGGTCATAATTAACTAATTCAGGATTATATTGGATTGTTTCCCTTGAAAAGTTTACGTTAGCCGTTGGTATAAAGTTTATGTTGAATTACCTCCCCTTCAGAAGTCGTCATCAAGTTAGATTGCCAGTTTTATGTTTACCACAGACAGAACTGTAAATTATTATATTGGATTGTTTCCCTTTGAATAGTTATTGTTATTACCATAGATACTCATAGAAAACCCATCTTGTACCGTACAGCAATGTTTGAAGATTAAATTCAACCCTTTCAGACGTCTACTTCGAGTTTTATATTCCTGAACACATTTCTGCAGACACCACATACTGGATTATCTTCTCATACTAGCTTCAGACCACACCAAAATAGCTCCTCACCATCTTTGACTCATCATATTGAAAGGACTACATGTTAATTGATTAAAAAAAAAATCCGAATCCAGCAAAAATTTAGTGTGTAGAAAAACCTATATTGGAAGTTTAAATTTTAAAAGAAATTTTTACAAAACATACCGACCAAAGCTGACTGATCAAACCCTGTCCCTATTTACTGTATGTTTTAATTTACCCTTTTCCCCTTTTTTCTCTGTAACAGAAGATTAAATAGCTCAAGGAAGTAGCTTATTTAACGAAACTGAACAAAACTAAGACAACTCGAGCTAAGGATATCCAGGACCAAGGTTACAGTTTCATCTATTTATTGCTAGTTGCTAGTTAAGGAAGCCATAATTAACGGAAGAAAGTCTGAAACAAGGGAACCAACCATACTGGATATTTGATCTTTATCAGAAGTGAAGAAGTTGACAAAAGAAGATCTTAAAAGAAGAAAAGAAGAAATTAAACGTCGTTAGTGAAACAGTTAACAGAAGATATCACAAAACAAACAGGATGTCCTTATATGGAGATGATTGTTATTTTTACTATTATTCTACCTGTAATAAGGTTAGTTATAATTTTAATTAGTGACTTATAGACAGGACTTATTCTCATATACTTAACCTAAACAAGATTTTAAGAAATACAGTACGGTAATCTGATTGGATTATACAAAAATAAATTTAAAATCAATTTGAGTGATTGACTAATCAGATGACTGGAACACTAAAATTATCTTAAATTAATTTTTGTCAATATATATTAAGTAGATATGACTATATTGATCATATTTATTATATCCATGGGAAGACAAATAAAACATCATCTGTTTGCAAATATCAAATTTATTCAAATACATATACTTACATGTCAAGTCAGAAAGAGTTTTATTTCATCCTGAAATTGTTTAATAATGTTTCAGGGCACTGCATGTCCTTATCGTCATGTACCAGAAGCCAGAGGCAATGAAACAGCCTGTACTTTATGGAAAGCAGGACAATGTACCAGACCAGCCTGTAGATATCGTCATATGGAAATCACTGTAAGTATAGACAGAGAGGATGGAAGCACTCTAATTCCAGTTCTGTTTGATGCTAGTTTTCTCTAATGCCCCATCTTTATTAGCCCATTAGGTGCAGAAGAGTAGGACGTATAACTCCATTCATTTTGTCTTAGATGCCAGTTTTGTTACCAAAATAACCCATGTTGATGACTTCAAACTAGTTCAAAGGTTGGCCATAATTGTATGTGACTTGAGAAATTGATATTTTTACAACTTTCTTGTGTATTTATATTTACAAAACAAATCATACAAATTCAATTGATAATTAAATGGTTCAAAACACCATGTACGGTAGTTCTCTTTACTAAAAAGATAAAAAGTTGAATAATGAAATGAGTTTGATTGTTATATATAGAATGTAACTCTCTCTATTTACCAGTTTTATTTGGTATATTGTAGGTTGATAGAACCAACATTCCGTGTTACTGGGAGAGCCAGCCTACAGGATGTACTAAACCTCACTGTCCCTTTAAACATTTTACTGAGAAGAGTATATATAAACCTGAAGATTCTAATACAGAGCAAGGTGGGTTATCTTTCAAATCATAGCCTTAAATTCACCTGGTCGGTTTATTTATTCAATCTATTCTTATTGAAGTTCTGAATTCTGTTTTATCAAACAGATTTATAAAGATTTGTCCAATGTTTCTTTAAAATAAAAAAGTTCATTGAAGTGTTTTTTTTTAAATTCTGAAATGGTTTCCATGCCTTTGTATGTGTTTCATAAACACTAAAAGCTTCTATACACATCTTTTTTCCACAACCTTATCATAATCTGAAAATGCAGGCACCATCTGATAGGAAATTTGAAATTTTCAAATGGAACCTTTATCTGTCTGTGAATACATACATGGATGATATGACTTGTATAATATATTGTTTATTTCAGAGCGTAGTGTTGTAGCACCAGTTAGTAAAATAATCAATAAATCTCTAGATAGATCAACACCCAGTCCTACTTCTTTACAACAACAGAATAGAGCAAGTCCTAAAATAGAACCAGTAGTTGTAAATCCCTTCTCAGATGGTAAGATATTCTTCTTGACCTGTTAGATATCAGATGGCAATGTTTCCCCCATTAGTTGTATTTCGAATCATGTTTTGAGGTACAGATTATTAGTACTGAGGGTTTTATTTTGTTTTGGACAAAATAATCAAACAATCTAATTGGTATTCTAGTTCAAGTGCGTTATTTTTCAATGTGAAACTCTACATTTCTTACAAATTGCTTGAGTTTCAAATTGGCAACTTTAAGAAATAAGCTTAAGAATAAAGTTTAAAAATAACTATTTATAAAGATATAAAAATTTCTATAGATATTTCAATAACTTGTCTTCATTAACCCATTAGGTGCAGAAGAGTAGGACGTAAAACTCCATTTATTTCATTTCTTTCAATAACTAAACTAATATTTTACTTTCCAGATTCAGATGAAGGGTCGCCGTTAAAAAGACAACAAATAAAAGAGATTATAGATAATAAAGCTAAAATTATTACTTTTAAAAAAGATGCAGGTAATATATATATATGTAGGTTTACTTATTGCCTTACAAATTGTGTTGTAACAGGTTACAGTGTTTTAAAGTGTCTTTCAGTGAGTTAGGGTGTGTTATAGTGTTTTAAAAGTGTGTAACAGTGTGTTTCAGTGTGTTTCAGTGTGATACAGTGTTTGATAGTGTTTGACAGTGTGATACAGTGTTTGATAGTGTGTTACAGTGTTTGACAGTGTGATACAGTGTTTGACAGTGTGATACAGTGTTTGATAGTGTTTGACAGTGTGATACAGTGTTTGATAGTGTTTGACAGTGTGATACAGTGTTTTTAGTGTTTGACAGTGTTTTACAGTGTGTTAATGATATTAATGTCTGTTTACAGATGAATCAGCCAGAAAAGCTGATGTTAAAATTAAAAGTTTAGCTGAAATCCGAAGAGAAAAAGAAATGATGAGAATTATTAATGATAGTTTAGGTAAGTTAAATCTTGGTATAAACCACACAGGCGGGATATGCTGGCTGGATGGATACGTATCCGTAAGTGTAAGCGTATGTGACCTTTACATTGTGCGTTCCACTATCCCGTGCTGGTTATTCTCTATATTTTCATAACATGAGTACCCCAGTTTCAGTTGTGGTGTTGCAGACGTCTGAAAAGACATCCCGCGGACTTCAAATTTGTACGAAGTCGAACACAATTCTACTTACATTGCCTGTAAACATCAATCACATAATGGGGCCCGTGTATTTCTAGATCTGCGCGACTGGTGCAATGAGGCAGGATACAACTCTCACTTCAGATCTAATTTCTATCAATCATACTCCACTG
This sequence comes from Nipponacmea schrenckii, assembly GCA_030562195.1. Classification (NCBI taxonomy): domain Eukaryota; kingdom Metazoa; phylum Mollusca; class Gastropoda; family Lottiidae; genus Nipponacmea; species Nipponacmea schrenckii. Next base: position 37,086,761 of record CM060201.1, read on the forward strand.
TTCGAACAAGCATGCATGGAATTTTCCCCACAAATATATATATACATTTCTGACGTGTCAGTGAATGATTTTTGGCCTAAATAAGCCGAAACTGTATCTGTACCGGTACTAACGGTTATGGCAGCTCATATCCAGGCAAGCAGGATATCCACGAGTATGCGGATTATGAATATGTCACAGCTACACATAAAGTGATGACGTAACCTGCTGTGTTGGGATAACCGGCCCGTTGCGGAACCTCTCTATTAACTAAATACTGAATACTAATACTAAATACTAAATATTGATACTAAATACTAAATACTGATACTAAATACTGATACTGAATACTAATACTAAATACTGATACTAAATACTGATACTAAATACTGATACTAAATACTGATACTAAATACTGATACTGAATACTGATACTGAATACTGATACTAAATACTGATACTAAATACTGATACTAAATACTGATACTAAATACTGATACTAATGATACAAATTGATACTAAATACTGATACTAAATACTGATACTAAATACTGATACTAAATACTGATACTTATTAATACTGATACTAAATACTGATACTAAATGACTAGATACTAAATACTGATACTAAATACTGATACTAAATACTTATACTAAATTGACCTAATCAAGAGGTACAAGGTAGAAATATTGTTACAAATAGATTGAGTTGATGGTGGGTAAGGCTTTAATCTTTTAAAGTGATACTGTGTCTTAGAATGGACATTAACTTCTTAAGAATGGTCAATATGGGTATATATTCATCAGTGAACTTACCTGGTGTCATAAAGTAACAGAATCTCTGTAAAATCTGGTAAACTCCCAAAACTAAGTTATTATTGAAAAACGCTTGGTAAATTTATTAAATGTTTTTCAATAATCAGTTGCATTTTTAATGATAATTACTAAGTTTAATCATATTATATAAGGATTCTGTATGACAGCAGGTTTATCTACTGATCAATATATACTATATACAATATATTTTACATTTTATGTTCATTCTACAGGCGCAGTATTCCTTGTAAATATTTGTGATTAGTAAATTGTGAGCTCTATAGAAAGAGAGATATCTTATTGTAATTTGATTTCCAGAAACACCCCTTGAAGATGATAATAATGAACTAGAAATATATAAAACATTAGAAAGACCTACAACAGTGACTACAACTAGACGTATAGTACTGGATAATCCAACAACACAACAACCGACTCTCAAACAACAAGGCAAGTTTAAAAATAATCTATTATCTCGTATGATAATCTTGTCCAGTACTTTAAAATGAAACGTTACCGTGCCAACATTCAAGACAAGACAAGAGTTTAGTGTATTAATACTAGAATTATCATTGCCAGAATAAACAAATTATTAAATCGTTAATAAAATACACAAACATTACTTTAAATATCGTGTTTTTAATGGTTGTGATATTTTATTTATTTACAGCACCAGTTAAGAGAGTCCCTATTTTACAGAAACAAGTTCCAGCTCCTCCTGTAGTACAGCCTGCTGTTAAAGGTGATTATAGAATCTATAAATCCTTGTAAAATAATCATCATTTTGATAATATCATTTCCACTGGTTCTTTACAAGGAAAGTCTCTTGAACTTGTGATCTCCATTCACTAATTAGAAGTAATCTTCACTCTAATTAAAAGGTTAATTAACTGATGGTATTGTAATTGTAGGTGATATAAAAAGTAGACTAGGAAGAAAGACAGTACCCAATAATAATAATAATACAGATACAACTAAACCTGAACCTACGGTTATAGATAAACCTTCTCTCTCATCTAGATTAGGTCTTACACAGAAAACTAAAGGTAGGTAGAAATAGGTATCATGTATTACAGGAGGCCCTTCACACTGTAGCCAGCCCCAGTTGAGAGTGACATGTAAGAATAACAGTCATAATATTTTAACACAACACACTTTCAACTGGTGATATATAGTGTACAAAATTGTCCTGTTTAACCCTTTCAACCCTAGAAGCCGGTAAACCGGCTGTTGTCAAGTGACGTCATACAACGTTAACGTCATACAAATTAAGAAATATTTCAGATTTGTTTTGTTTTTCAAATAATCAGATAAAAATATTACGTGTTTTATATTCTTCACTGATGATGCTCTAGGTGATGCCCTAGGTGATGCTCTGTGTCATCATCTATGTTTGTTGAGTGTACTTAAGTACAAAATTTCCCTCATAGCACACTGCATGGCGTTGCCCGTCTTCTTTAGCCCATTAGGTGCAGAAAAGTAGGACTAAAACTCCATTCATTTTATTTCATTTCATTTGTACTTAAGTCACTCATTCATATTAACACACAAAAAACACCTGCTGTAAAAACTTGATCGGTAAATATGATGAGTTGTTGATAATTTAATTAAACACTATTTGTTGTCATTATAGAAAATAAAAAGGAAGTTACTGGCAGTGAAATAAAAATTAAAAGTTTAGAAGAAATAAAGGCTGCTAAAGAAAAGAAATTAGCCTTGAAGAAAACAGAAGAAGAACCCAAGAAAAATGCTACTGGTAACAAAGGTAAGGTATTTTTTAATGTTTTTTTTTTTTTACAGTACACATATATTTAGAGGTGTATATCTAATCATATTGTATCAAAAATATGAGGGTTTTTGTTTAATTATATTTGAAAAAAAAAACTAACAATATTTTCATCATATAAATATGAAAAGGATTGGGCCTACATTGCCCCTTTAATTTTTCTATGCCCCAACACACTGGAGAATTTTCAGGTTATTATTTCTATAATAATAATATTATATTGAATAGGTTTTAGAAGAATTACACTAGTAGAAACAGAGCCTGTAAAACCTGTTATTATTAAACCTACTTCTACTATAGCTGATAGAAAACTACGTGCTTTAGAATCTCTTAAAGCGACAAATACACCAGGTATGTTAGTTCTTAAAAACTTTACACTAACCTGCTCTGACTAAACTTCTTGGTATTGATCCAGTTTTATCTATATTTATTTTCAACCCAAATTAGAAAATTAAATGGAGTTTTACGTCCTACTCTTCTTCACCTTATGGGCTAATGAAGATGGGTAACTCCATGCGTTCATCTTGACCTTTGCCAGGATTGAACCCTGGACCTTCAGGTTCAGTCTAAATTAGAACAATTTGTTATGAGGATTATAGTTTATAACATTGCAAATTTTAAATGTTACAAAAACACAGGCCCAGGATGTAATAGGTTCTGGAGTAATTTCGACCAATTGCCAATGACTATTGATAATGGTATTTTGTAGAAGCTGAAGAGAATAAAATATTAAAAAAATCACCAGAAGAAAGAAAAAGAAAAATAAGAACAGTAAAACAAGAAAGAGCTATCTATGTTCCACCAGGACAGAAATCAGGTCAGTTTTATCTTTTAATCATTTTCAAGGTGTGGTTTTTATCTGTATTACTTTATTGGGCGATTTTCTACATGTGCTGGGTTTTCTTTTGTTCTTTCTTTCTTTCTTTCTTCTTGACTTGTTTTGGTGTATTTTAATATTTTGATGCTTCTAAACGATTGTTAATTGGTTTAATTGTTATTGTAGACAAATCATCGCCATCCACCTCACCTATTAAATCGTCATCAACGATATCACCTAGTAAAAGGTTAAGGTTATCTACTGACTCTGAAACTACAGACGACAGTCTTGAGGTATAGAACAGAATTATTTTATTTTTGATTATTTAAATTTATGTTTACAATCCCTAAGTTATTGAAATATTATATTGAACAAGTGCTTGTAGGTAGGTCAGATCTAAAATAAATAGTAAACAAGTATTGGTAGGTCAGATCTAAAAAAATAGAAAAATATAGATTAAAATAAATGTAAACAAATGGGAGGTCAGATCTAAAATAAATAGTAAACAAGTAGGTAGGTCAGATCTAAAATAAATAGTAAACAAGTAGGTAGGTCAGATCTAAAATAAATAGTAAACAAGTAGGTAGGTCAGATCTAAAATAAATAGTAAACAAGTAGGTAGGTCAGATCTAAAATAAATAGTAAACAAGTATTAGAAGGGTTTAAAGAATGGCAATATAATTACAACCATATATGATACATGGGAATAAATTATGGTATAACACACTTCTATGGTAACAAAGGTATATAACACACTTCTATGGTAACAAAGGTATATAACACACTTCTATGGTAACAAAGGTATATAACACACTTCTATGGTAACAAAGTATATAACACACTTCTATGGTAACAAAGGTATATAACACACTTCTATGGTAACAAAGTATATAACACACTTCTATGGTAACAAAGTATATAACACACTTCTATGGTAACAAAGTATATAACACACTTCTATGGTAACAAAGTATATAACACACTTCTATGGTAACAAAGTATATAACACACTTCTATGGTAACAAAGTATATAACACACTTCTATGGTAACAAAGTATGTAACACACTTCTATGGTAACAAAGTATATAACACACTTCTATGGTAACAAAGTATATAACACACTTCTATGGTAACAAAGTATATAACACACTTCTATGGTAACAAAGTATATAACACACTTCTATGGTAACAAAGTTTATAACACACTTCTATGGTAACAAAGTATATAACACACTTCTATGGTAACAAAGTATATAAGAACATAATTTACACTGAACATAACTTGTTATTAAAGAAGTTTTTTATACGTTAATTTATTCTTTTGTGTTTTTATACGCCCACATGAAATGGGGGGCGTATATTGTCGTCACCCACATCCGTCCGTCCGTCCGTCCGTCCGTCCGTCCGTCCGTCCGTCCGTCCGTCCGTCCGTCCGTCCGTCCGTCCGTCCGTCCGTCCGTCCGTCCGTCCGTCCGTCCGTCCGTCCGTCCGTCCGTCCGTCCGTCCGTCCACAATTGCTCGTAAACACTCTACACGGTGTAATTCTTGACGGGTTTAGATGAAACTTAATATGAGTGTTTATGATCACGCAAGGATGAACCCTATTGAAAATCAGCGAAATCGGAAAAAAATTAGTATGAGTTCGTGCCCTTGTTCTTGAATGGCTCGTAAACACTCTACAACCTGCAATTCTTGACCGATTTTGATGAAACTTGGTGTGAGAGTATGTTATAACTCAAGGATAAACCCTATCGAAAATCAGCGAAATCGAAAAACATTTAGTATGAGTTATTGCCCTTGTTCTTGAAAACGCGTTCAATTTTAGCTTGTAAACACTCTTGAGAGAACAATTTTTAATGGATTTTAATGAAACTTGGCCTGAGTATTTGTTATCATCCAAGGATGAAGCCTATTGGAAACCAGTCAAATCGAAAAAAAATTAATATCAGTTATTGCCCTTGTTTTTGAAAACGCGTTCAATTTTTAGCTTTTAAACACTCTACAAAGCACAGTTATTGACCGATTTTGACGAAACTTGCTGAAATTGTTTAGTATAACCCAAGAATGAACCCTTTTGAAAATAGCACATATCGAAATATATTTAATAGGAATTATTGCCCTTGTTCTATAAAATGTGTTGGATTTTTGCCTTGTAAACACTCTACAAGTCACAATTCTTGAGCGATTTTGACATAACTTGGCATGAGTAATTGTAATCACCTAAGGATGAACCCTATTGAAATTCAGTTGAATCGAAAAATATTTAGTATCAGTTATTGCCCTTGTGTTTGAAAACGCGTTCAATTTTAGCTTGTAAACACTCTAGAAAGAACAATTCTTAATGTATTTTGATAAAACTTGGCTTGAGTATTTGTTTTTACCCACCTTTTGAAAATCAAATAAATCGAAATATATTTAGTGTCAGTTATTGCCCTTGTGTTTGAAAACGGGGTTAACTTTTTGGCTAATAAACACTCTAGAAGGTACAATTCATGACCAATGTTGACAAAACTCACTGAAATTGTTGGATATCGCAAGGGATGAGCCTAATTGAAAATTAAAAATATCAAAATATATCTAATATGAATTATTGCCCTTGTTCTTTTAAACGCGTTCGATTTTTGTCTCGTAAACACTCTACATGAAACAATTCTTGATGGATTTCGATGAAACTTGGTGTGAGAGTGTGTTATAACTCAAGGATGAACCCTATTGAAAATCAGCGAAATCGAAAAAAAATTTAGTATGAGTTACTGCCCTTGTTCTTGAAAACGCATTCAATTTTAGCTTGTAAACATTCTAGAAAGAACTATTCTTAATGGATTTTGATTAACTTTGGCTTGAGTATTTGTTTTTACCCAAGGATGAACCCTATTATAAATCAAATAAATCGAAATATTTAGTGTCAGTTATAGCCCTTGTTCTTGAAAATGCGTTCAATTTTAGCTTGTAAACACTCTAGAAAGAACAATTTTTAATGGATTTTGATGTAACTTGGCTGTGTTATTTGTTGTCTCCCAAGGATGAACCCTATTGAAAATCGAAAAATATTTAGTACAAGTGATTGACCTTGTTTTTGAAAATGCTTTAACTCGTAAACACTCTAGAAAGAACAATTTTGAATGGATTTTGATGAAACTTGGCTTTAGTATTTGTTTTCTCACAAGGATAAACCCTATTGAAAATCAGATAAATCGAAAAATATTTAGTGTCAGTTATTGCGCCTGTTTTCAAAAACGCTTTCAACTTTTGGCTTGTGAACACTCTAAAAATTCCTTTTTGACAAAACTCGCTGAAATTGTTTAATATCAACCAAGAATGAGCCTTATTAAGAATTAAAAATATCAAAATATTATTAAGGGTGAACCCTATTGCAAATCATAAAGATACCGAAAAATATTTAATGAGTTGTTATTAGGTACAATTCTTGACAGTTTTTAATGAAACTAGAGACCCTAGAAAAAAATAGGTTGGAAGGTTGAATATTTCATTCCACTTATTGTAACCTTACTGAAAAGTTTTTATTTGAAATAAATGCTGCCAGTGGGCGTATATTACCTTGCCTGGCAAGCTATCTTTTGTTATATAATCTCCGCTTCTAAATATAGTTTAAATCTTATTATAGTTGTATACCGATTTACAAAGGTTAATAAGTGTTTAAAGGTAAATGTGATTAAAACACGACTGTTTGTAATGTGTTTTTATCTATCCTGTTTTATTATTTAAACATTAAGCCACATATAGTCAATGAATATATCTGTTATCCAGGGAAAGGTACGTGTGAAAACATTTGCCGAGTTAATGGCGGAGAAACGGAAACGAAGAGAAGAAGAAGAGATGATAGAACAAGAGAAACAGAAATCATCACCTAAAAAATCCCGAGGCAGTAATTTTAAACCTATTGTATTTGATATCGATCAAAAAGGTGAGATTTCTGTCTAATGTTTTAAGGGAAAGTCAGATTGTAATTACAAGTCTAATTGATTATAATAAAATTGGGTAGGTTTAATAAGGAAATAAATATTATAACAGTGTTAGAAATTAAGACCCAAGGATATCCTAGAAACAGTGTTAGAAGTTAAGACCCTAGGATATCCTAGAAACAGTATTAAAAGATAAAACTCAAGGATATCCTAGAACTCAGCCTGATTAATGTGAAATAGAATAATGGTCATTCATACTCAATCTACCTGTTTTTCTTTTCCAGATAAAATGGCTACACCAAAAGTGATAGCTGCCACCTTACCATTCCGACATAAAAAATCAGCTTTGGTGGCGCCTGTCCAAAATATAAAATCATCAGAATCATCAGAAACAATAAACACTTCAGATAGGAAACTTAATTCTATAGACTCTGAAGACATCAATTCTAAAACGTCCAACTCAAAAGATGTCGTTGATGGTTTACAAGATGTGCCAGGTTCTATCTCATCTACGCCAGTATTAGACTCGAAAACTCTTTCAAAGGAACCTGAATTAAAACCATATGAAAAAGTCACTGTGAATCATACAGTACAACCATCTAGTGCTATAACTCAAGTCGATACAGAGACCATATCCCAGCCAGCTTGTGACTCTAATATCAAGTCTGAAGTTGACTCTAACTCTAGTATAAAACAAACAGTAGACTCGAGTATAATAGTCACACCTTCTAACAATACAGTTACTGAACTCCAATCACCAGCGTCAGTAAAACGCAAATTATCTAGCCGCGATTCCAGGTAGGGTTTATTTCTTACTGATTTAGATTTTTATCAAAGGTTTAGGATCTAATCCCAGCAAATGTCAAAATGAACTTTCAGATTTTTTCAGTCTGGTTTCCCCTTGTTAGTGATGCACATTGAGGGATTTATATGGAAAAAGCATATAGTCGTTCCAATGGGTAAATAAACCAATGCCCCATGGGTTACATACTGCACAAATTAAAGATCCCTCGACAGTTTTTAAAAATGAAAAATAATGTTAAGTTATTTATTATTTCAGTGAAAAGAAGAAGGCTAGAACGTCGATATTATCTGATGATGATATCCTGCTAGGGGATGATGATGATGATGATGATGATAATAACTTCACTCTAACATCAGACAATGATGATGATGATATCCTGGGAGACATTGAAGCTCTGTTGGCCTAAATATAAACTGGACGGACTTCTAGTGTTTCTCTACAACAGATACAGTGGTCAGAATTACAATGGTCAATATTCAATCTACAACCTTAGACTTGATTAACTAGAGGTTCTCTGTTGGCCTCAATATAAATCAGACAGACTTGTTTTTCTATTCTATATTTACAACAGATACAGCCATCAAAAATTACAATGGTCAGTTTACAACTCTAGGTGTGATTTCTCTGTTAGTCTTAAACTAATCAAGAACATTGTGATTTACATTAGAGTCCGACTGATGGAACAAAACCTGACCTACTGCCATCGTATCCTGTATACAGATATTGACATAGTGTTGTTAAACTCGTATTAAACTTAGCCTAAGATACATAAATAAACCAACCAGAGTTCTACACATTGATCAATTCATAAAATACAGAACAGGCGAAATGAAGAAAGTTTATATAACATGCTACTGTTTTATTTAAATCACACGAAACAGTATGTTTTACAAGTTTTTGTGTTGATCTCAATCTGTTCTTTGTTTTATTAACTAGAGGCTGAATTACTGAATTTGTTCTGTCTTCATAAACTTTAGAAACTGAAAACGTCTTTGAACACTGAGTTTCGGTAAAGTAAAAGATCATAGATCCTTAACCCTTTAAACACCGAGTAATAGAAAAAATAAAAAATTACCAATAACCCTGAACATTTGGGTTAAAATAAAATAAGAGATTCATATATACTCTATAAATCAAGTTTTATATCTAATGTATGATGTTAACATGTAACATCCATAGCTATGTAATATGACATGACTGATGGCCTGGGTAAATACCCTACCTGGCTATATAACGATGGTAGAGAAGCCATAAGTCCTGTCCCAATAATTTCTAGGCCTTTAAATAAAGAGTTTTGTATTTATGTGTCTTAAAGGTCCTAGATTCGAAGTTTGAATCCTGACATCATTTAGTTTTTAATGAAGAAGTGTAATTAATTGAATCATTAATTATTGTTGACGAGTTTTTAATTAAGATACAAGGATGTCCTACACTTTGTATTATCATATGTAAATTTGTATATTTTTTGTTAATTATTATCTGTTGAATTTCTCTCCAAGTTAAAATAAAGTTTGATTAAAGTATTTTTATTTCATGTCTTCATGGGTTCAATCCCAGCAACGATTGAGATGAATTTTTGGATTTTTCAGCATGGTTTCCTCTCGTCAGGGATGCAGATTAGAGGGACTGACATAGAAAAAACCACAGTCCTGGCAAAATTTCCCTCATTGCACACTACATGGCACTGCATGTCTTCAATAACCCATAAGGTGCAGTTGAGTAGAAAGTAAAACTCCATTTCTTTTCAGTTTTTTCTTGTATAACATTAAATACCAAATTTTAATGTAAATGTACGTTTTTAATGCATTTGTATTAGTTCTGTTGAAGAATATAATTCTTTGTGATAAATTTCAGCTTGCATTGAAATGAATGACGTTTTATGTCCTACTCTTTTGCACCTAATGGGCTAATATAGAGCTTGCATTGAAAGTACAAGGGTAGCTGCTCTTTTCCCTCATTCCCCACTGAATGGTGTTCATGTGTCAAGAGCTTAGTTGGATAAATCTGTTGTTTCAAGCTGTTTGTGTTATAGTGATGTGTAAATATATGCCAAGAATCAGTTAAACCAAGAGAGAATTAGTGAGTCATATTATATAAAATACACAGAAACTTTGATCGTTAATAATTTAATACTTTAACACAGAAAACAGTTCCTGTCAGGGGAGATTAATACATCTGGAGCTGATATATTAATATACAAATCTGGGGTATCATTCTCAAAAACTTTTAAAAACCTAATTTTTAAAAAATATAGTAATTTGATTGGATTACAAATCAATTTTACTGATTGACCAATCAGATGACTGAAATACTAAAATCATCTTAAGTTTTTAAGAACAAGGCCCTAGACTTTCAATAACTTTCAATAAATAGTGTTTTATATACCGGGACCTTATTCTCTAAATCTTAACTTCAAACAATTTTAGCGTTCCAGTCAGACTGGACAGCTCTCGGACTGGACAATCACTAACAGATTTTATATTAAGTATTGTAATCCAATCAGATTACTGTATTTCCTCAAATCTGGATTTTATTAACGTTAAATTTGAGAGAATAAGGCCCTGAATTACATTGTGTATAATACTGTTGACCACTCCTCACAAAATATAACAGACTCTCCAGGTAATAGTTTAAAACAGTCCAGATATCTGGACTCAATTTAACACAGTCAAACAAACACTCTATACCAAATAGAACATTGTTATATAATGTATCACATGATTGAAGTTTTAAAATCTAAAAACACCTGGACAGAAGTAAACATAATATAACATTGGAGGCTGGATCTTGGATTTACAATTTTAAAACCTCTTCTAATGAAGAATAACCATGGAAACTATAATTTTGGCTGAAATTTGTGAGAAATAAACTTATTCAAAACACAATTCTTATGGTCATTTAAGACAGAAAAGTTGAATTATTTTTAAAAGCAAAATGAAATATAAGGATATGTGTATAATTTGGTGAATTGTGAGAAATTTTACAATATTGTCAGACATGACTGGTAAATATATATTTTTAATTCCATGGTTTGCCTGATGTGATCAATATGTCGACTTTCTACTTAAGTTATAGACCAACAATAACAGTTCAGTCATAGTATAGTTTTAAATAGGCCAATTTACGGTGGTATTTCTTCTCTTCCTTCGTACTGAACAACTGAAATATACAATAAAACCGGTTTAATTCATTTATATATGCACCATAATTTAATATAAAAGTGAGATCTATTGTAGATATTATGAAGATCAAAATACCCCCTACTAAGACAAGTGACAAAACCTACCTTGTCTGTATTTTTATTAATAGTACTCTGAACACTGATTTCAGGTGTTTTTATCGGCGCTCCACCAAAAGACTGGTGCCATTGTACTTGTCTATTTTTAGGTGTACTGTGTTCATAAGCTCCAGGTCTAAAATATAAAAATATCCATTATTAGTCCAGCTTTAAAAGGAGAAAAATGTGAGATTTCAAGAAATACTGTAATCTGATTGGATGATAAAACTAAATTTAAAATCAATTCTACTGATTCATGATTCAGGGTCCTAGAATTCTTCTAGAACAAACTCTATATTTAACATGGTGGTTTATTTTTAATAAGGAACAACAAGTGATCCTATAACTAGAAGCTAAAATCTACAAGAACCTTTTTCTCGAAAACTTAGATGCAATAATTGGATTGGAGGTACAAGTTAAATTAAACTTGATTTTAATGATTTACTAATCAGATGACTGGAACAACAAAATCCAAGTTTGTTAAAGTTTCTAAAAAATATGTCCCCTGATAATAGCCTCAATAACTAATTAACTTGCCCTACCCTGGCCCTGCTTCTGTTTTCTGTGATATAACTCTCTCAGCTCCAACTTCAAAAGGTTTTTTAGAGGTAGTAAATGTTTTAGGATCTGTACAATGTGTCTGATAGGAGGTTGGACAGGGCGTCTTGGACTGGAAAATAATTAATCAGAAATTCAGTAAAATCATTCTCGTCACTGACTAGCTCATAAAGGTCAATGATCAACGATTATCAAACAGAGAGCCAGAAAATACTTGTCTTATAATATATTTTAACATCAACTCTTCCTAAATTAACTGCCAAGATTAAAGTCTATTAATCCTTGACCCTAAGTCAACTATTTTAACAGAAACATTGACATACATGCTGGGTCAGATTTCAAATCAAAATACTTAAGTTCCTGAAGCTTAGTCCAGTGTTAGAGGAAAGGTTTGTACTATAACGTGAAGGTCCGGTGGATCTAGTAAAGTCTGTGGGGTGGAGAGAGAAACTACCTAGGCTACTTACAATTACAACTTCAGGTATTCTAGCAGCTGTCCTAGCTCCTAGAGTATAACCCTTTTCACTGGTTATCTTATGTTCTATTCCATACCAAAAATTAGTTTTCTGAAATTGAAAGAGAGTGTGAAATTGAATTTTTCTTCTAACCACAGAATTTACATAAAGAGAGACGTGCGAACACTTTACAAAACTAGAGAAAGAAGTCTTTGGAAATATAAATACTTACCTCTTCGTTGTCATAACAACCAGGGCCTCGATGTGGAGCACCTCGTAACGGAACAACTTCATTTCCAAATCTATTAGGTGGCATCTTCGTTGGGAATAATTCACGGTCTAATGTGGTCATAAATGACACTTTTGATTGTGGTTGTTGAACTGAAAAAATTAGTGTCCATGCTGTAATAATTTTCATATATATGGTAGAGATCTATGACTATCATTATATCATGTCTTGGCCTAATTATGAATAAGGTTGCAAATCTTGGCAATGGTTTGTTGAAACAATAATTAATGGCAACACGACTTCCTTCATTGTAGGCGTCAAAGCTTTCTTTTTTTTTTATCTCATCATCCTCATCACCTAGATTAGGATAAAATTGACATAAATATTTTGTAAAATGAAAAAAATTTAGGACAAAATTTCAATAAATAAAAATATGAAACGCGGCCTACCCTCCATATTGAGTTCTTATCCTCTAGACCAAGTCTATATCAATTTATATTTATCTTGGTTTAATCCCCGGATGAATAGAAGTGCCCCTATCATGAAAGGAGCTGCCCTTTAACTATTTTTCTTGTGAAAATCACAAAAGCGTCCTTGGTTACTGTTTACATTAGAACGTTGCTGTGTAAACTGATTAACGGCATGTCGTAAATTACCGTAAGTAGGTCAGGGAATGTCGTTATTGATGTTCACTTCCGGTTAAAAAATGTGAGCATGAAAAAATTCTTCTATCGGCTTCTATTGACATTTTTGGCAAATTTTTCACGAAAATCGCAAAACTCTCAATTAGGAAATGTTGTATCGAAGCCATTTCATCATCCTCAAATAATTTTTAATATTTTTGAATTGAATTTTTCCTGAACAAATAATTGAAAATATCCTAATTCGGCTAAATCGCAATGGGCCAATGGCAATGTGAATAATAATAATAATCTTTGGCAATGACACCGGCCTTGTTCTCTTTATTTATTTATGCTACAAAGGCACTTGTTTCTTTTTCTCCATAACGTTACAATTTGTGCTCATTATACTCTATATTATGATATATAGATAGTCATATAAAAGCAAGTGCCTGTGTCTTTAAAGCTACTGACCTGAACTAGCCACTCACTGATGGATTGCCATAAATAAAATCTGTCATGTCAGCATTTTTAGGAACATAAAACTGATTTTACTCCAAACAGGTATAATAGAAAATATAGAAATAGTTTGAGGTATTTTTGTGAATTTTTAATACTTCTTGAAATTTTTATATTTATGACCCAAATCAACACCAGAAAAAGGTGAACCTTGACGTTAAATTCAGAAGCTTTCTCTCTATCAGGCGTCAATTGTTTCCTACTCAATAACTTACATGATAAATCTTGTATTTCAGCGTAAATATATTAAATATGTCTCGTTCATCAGAGGAAGTATTATTAATAGTGAACAATGTTCGACAGAAGAAAACAGATGGTACAATGTATTTAATGGGAGAACGACTGGCCTGGATGCCGGGAGGAAAAGATACTTTTACTATCAGTCATTCTTATTCAGATATAAAAAGTAAGTTCGTTACCTAGTTCTAACTTGATATACTTGTAGATGGAAAATGAAATGAATGGAGTTTTACGTCCTACTCTTTTGAACCTTATAGTCTAATGAAGACGGGCAACGCCATGCAGTGAGGAAAATTTTCCTAGGACAGTAGCATTAGCCTACTCTTTTTGGGACTTACAATTGTCAAGGATCTCTAACATGTACAGCCTGTAGCACAGGGCTTTGATTTATTGTCCCATCCAAACCACTTTTCATGTCAGTCACTCAGACCTGTATCACTCACAAGGGGAAACTGGGCTGATTTGATTTTTAAGATATTATGATTATATTTAAATTAATTTATAATTTGACGTTCAGGTCAGAAGATCTCTCCTGACACGAAAGATAAAGTCCAGTTACAACTGGTATTTAATGATGGCGGTGCCAATACCTTCCATTTTAACAATCCTGAAGGACGACCAGCCATGATAAAAGATAGAGACAGTGTTAAAGAAATACTCCAACAACTTTTACCCAAATTTAAACGTAAAATTAGCAGTGAATTGGAAGAGAAAAATAAGTATGTATTTCCTTCTAGTCTTTGTTATTATTCTAATAGATTTATGTGTTCACTTGGCTAATTGGACAGTAAGCATGTTTGGGTATGGGTGATTTTAATTTTCCTGTCGCCTATTTTAGTTTCAAGTACATTCGTTTCAAGACTATGTAACTCAGGTTGCTTGTCTATTATTTGGTTACAACCATCTATTCTAAAAATAAGTGAAGCCATTGTCCTTTTTATCAAAATATATCAAACAATTCTCTTATCATGTACTATAATAACATTTTGTTTGTCTTGGTAGAATTCTTCAAGAAAACCCCGAGATATTTCAACTGTATAAAGATTTAGTTGTTAGTCAGGTCATCTCAGCTGAAGAGTTTTGGTCCACTATTTCTAATGTAAGTAGTCAAACCTCATCACTCCTTGGATCTTAGCTTGTGAACTCAGACATGTTGTCGATTAAGATCTTGGTCTGCGTGTGAAAGTCTGATGATCGTAAATAAGTCATCTCCACTCATAATTCCAGTCCACCTATTTATAAATGGGAATGAAAGAACAACTATATTTTAATAGGATAACAACTTCACAGTTAAGAAACCTTTCAGCTGGTCCTTGGCCTTACCTCTTAGCATTGATCTTACCCAGATTATCCGTACCTATTTACAGCTGGGTGGACTGGAATTATGAGTTATTCAAGGTTATCAGACTTTCACACTCCGGTTGAGATCAAATTCGAAACCCAGAGGCACTATTTACTCCACATAAAGAAACAAACAACTTCATGTAAATACCAATACTCGAACCAACTGCTATAGAACCTAACGGAAAGAAGGATCATTACCAAGAGGACCAGCCAAGGACCAGCTGTAAATGAATGTAATAATTTGTTTTGTTTGATGATTTAATGTGTTTAACACATTATAATATTTTGTAGAAATTAGCTAGTAACAGTAAAGTGAGCACACCAAATCAAACAGTTGGCGTCTCTCCTGCTTTTTTGGTAAGTTTATTTATTTTCAACTCTCCTTCAAAGATTACAAGTGTTTCTCTAGCTTTGGTTTATATCAGCCAATTCTCAGCACGAGAATCTGTGCTATACCAAGAAAGTGTTATCCCAATAACGAAAATATTGTTGCAACACCACTTTCTAAATGACATTAAATTATCTCTTGGTTTATCAATCTATGTTAAAGAAGATGAAGTTTTTCAGTATACCAGTGTCAAGTCACCTACATATTTACTGTTTGTTACTTCATAGTTCTATATTACCTCCTGTCAATTGATAAGTCAAGATTTAAATGAATTTTTAAACTTAGCCCTAATGACTTCTGTGCATCAGTGAACTTCTCTTATTGATCAAATTTGAGACTGAAAGCTTATATTTTATGTTCAATCTAAGAGATATTATTCTATTCTTTAGTAATTACACCTGGTAAATCTAACTGATGAATATATATACATGTTAACTAATTAACTATTTGAGACTGTATATTTAATGTTGATTCAAGGAGGTAGTATTCCTGTGGTATGATATTTTTGTTAAAATATAAAGTGATTTATTCTAGGCTGATATTAAACCACAGAGTGACGGATGTAACGGATTGAAGTATAATTTAACAGCAGATATTATAGAATCTATATTTAAAACATATCCTATGGGTAAGATATTTATCATGAGTTGAAAGTTAAATACCAAAAATTCTGAAACAAACTTGGTTACTGAGTTTTTCTACTTGTCCAATGTTTGAAGGAGTCTAGAATAACAATAGCTAGGTTATCAAGGAAATCAAGTTGACAAATCCAGCCATTGGCATAATGAGGATTGCTTTAATTGACCAAAAAAAAAAATTTGACAGGTACCATGTTTGATGCCCCACCCATCAAATAAATCTTATATTACAACTAGAACATCAAAGAAAATTCTACTGTCGATGTTACAATGTGTTACAACATGTTACAATATGTTACAACATGTTACAACCTGTTACAATATCATACAACATGTTACAATATGTTACGATATGTTACAACATGTTACAATATGATACAACATGTTACGATATGTTACGACATGTTACGATATGTTACTATATGATACAACATGTTACAATATGTTACAATTTGTTACAATATGTTACGACATGTTACGACATGTTACAATTTGTTACAACATGTTACAATATGTTACGATATGTTACAATTTGTTACAATATGATACAACATGTTACGATATGATACAACATGTTACGATATGTTACTATATGATACAACATGTTACAACATGTTACAATATGTTACAACTTGTTACAATATGTTACAATATGTTACAATATGTTTTTGTAGAACTTTTAAAAGTATAATGGTTTAATCGGGATTCTATTTCAGTAAAAAAGAAACATGCTGAAAGTGTACCTCATCAACTTACAGAGAGTGAATTCTGGACCCGATTTTTTCAGTCACATTATTTTCACCGGGACAGGATGAATATAGGAAATAAAGATCTATTTTCAGATTGTGCCAAAAACGACGAGGATGGTAGGTCATCTTGTTTAAATTTGTTTCTTACGTTTAATTTTTTGGACCACTGGGTATATTGATTTTTAAAATAAAAGACAGTTTTGGTGGCAGCATCACTAGCCTTGCCTCCATTTGTTGAGGATCATTACAACATATTGCCTGTCCCATTTGTATGAAGAGACAATCTCACACCACTCCTGGGTTTCTACCCAGGTCCTTCAGGTAATATAAGCAGACATTCTCTCAGCAACTACATCTCCATGGTCATTTAGAATAAAAAACAGTGACCTATTGTCCTGTCCTGTTGTCCTAATCCTATTGTCCTGTTGTCCTATCCTATTGTCCTATCCTATTGTCCTATCCTATTTTCCTATCCTAGTGACCTATTGTCCTGTCCTATTGTCCTATCCTATTGTTTAATTTTAGAAATGAAAGAAGAAATGTTGAAACAAGTTAAAAATCCTATGACAGATTTAACAACAATATCAGACAACTCATTGGGCGATGTGAGTAGATTATAAATTACATATACATGATAGAATGAATGTTCATGTGGAAGAGTAGTTGTGAATAGTTGACTGGCAATAAGAAACACCCCTAATGTATGTGTGGAAGGGTGTTGTGCTATTATTTAAATAGATAATTGGTAGACTGTATGATGCCATGCAATGCTCAACACCCCTTATCATACAAATAAATTCTTCTTATAAATACAGGGGAGCCGCGGTGGCTCAGTGGGTTAGACGCTTGCTCGCTAAACTGAAGGTCCAGGGTTCAATCCCGGCAAAGGTCGAGATGAACTTTCGGATTTTTCAGCCCGGTTTCCCCTTGTCAGTGATGCAGGTCGGAGGGACTGACATGGAAAAAGCGTCTAGTCGTTCGGATGGGACAATAAACCGAGGCCCCGTGTGCTACAGGCTGTGCACTTTAAAGATCCCTCGATAGTTGGAAATCGCAAAAAGAGTAGGCTAATGCCGCTGTCCTGGCAAAATTTCCTTCATTGCACTCTGCATGGCGTTGCCCGTCTTCATTAGCCCATAAGGTGCAGAAGCGTAGGACGTAAAACTCCATTCATTTCATTTCATTTCTTATAAATACAGTTTCAAATTGATAGAAAGATTGGATTGTGGAAGAGTCTAATAGAAGTTTAGGGATGTTAAATAGAAAATAGCCGTTCTCAGCACTTGTTATCAGACTTCTACTACAGGTTTTGAAACAAGGAGTTAACTAGAAACCTTAAAATGGAAAATAGTTTCATATCCAGCTTTTACACATCAACGATTTTTCAATAATAATTTTTATTACAGGAATATCGTATGATATCGGAGGGCGGGCTGAAGAAATCAACCAATCAGATTAATGTATCTATGATAAAACGATTTAACCATCATTCAACGATGGTATTAAAAGCGTGTGATATATCAAGTTTTTCTAAACAGACGATAGGAGATAAAAACACGGAGATTAATAATAAAGACACTAACGGAGTCAATGGTCAAGGCAGCGTTAATAATAATAATAATATACACAATGGACATATAGCTAATAAATCATTACCATCTACTTCTACTGATGGTGAACCTCCACAGAAAAAGGTACGTTTTCAATGTTTGATGATCAAGTAAGAAGAGCATTCCAAACTATCGCAACGTTCTTAAGTCATAGAAATAACAGACAAGAAACTAATTGGAGTCCATTAAATTACAAGGTTAAACTTAATCAGTTGAATGATGTCAAGGGTCATGATATTTTTTGCAATTACGTAATTTGGCAAGGTCACACCTAATTATCCTTGTATCCTGATTCTGGTAACGTTTTCTCATATGGTAAGAAGAGATTCCAATCAGACAATTTAAACAGCAACAGGATCTGCCTTAAAGTATGTTGCTAGACCATTTGTAGGTGGAGAGAGTAATGCAATAGAGCAAGGATTCTGAAAGGGGTGACAGGAGGTAAAGTTTGTAAGCCCCTATAATAAACTGTTAGAAATGTAGATTAAATTATTACAATACTTTCCTAATTATACACCTGTGGTGGAGTATTGCAATCAATAAATGACGCTAAAAGGGGTGACAAAAGACAAAAGAAGATGGTTGTAAACTCATACTAGTAGCTAGTACAATATCTTCCCTATTTGTACACTGCATGGCTTGGGCCATCTTTATTAACTTATTAAAGTATATGAACTAGAAATAATTATTCTATCCTGTGATAAATTACAGAGAATGATTCAAGAGAAATTACAATTTCAAGATTTAGAAGATGACAGTAATAAAGACAATGTTAGTTTACGTCTGGAGAAGATGGAGAGATATTTACATGGCCCCACCCCCGTTACAGCTAGTAGATATACTAGTAGTCAGACAGTATTACACGCCTCCCAGACAGTCAATAACGATATCAGCACCTGGTCGCTAGATTTTAATAACGTAAGTTTTAATCTTGGTATGATAGTCACAGGGACTCAGTAAGTCTGACGGTCCAGGGTTCAATCCTGGCAAAGGGTGAGATGAACTTTCAGATTTTTCAGTCTGGTTTACCCTTGTTAGTGATGCAGGTCAGAGGGGCAGATGGGACAATAAACTGTGGCCCTGTGTGTTACAGATTGTGCATGTTTAGGATCCCTCAACAGTTAAAATCATAAAAAAGGGTAATGCTGTTTCCCTCATTGAAAACTGCAGTGTGACTGTTAGATGTTTGTATTTGATAAGTTGTTGTAATATTATATAAAGACTATTGTATATTGTCTAGATATTAACGGGAAACAGTGCAGTAGGTGTTTTAGGAGAACTGTCACCAGGTGGAGCCCTAATGCAAGGAACAAGTCATCAACAGTTACATCGTAAGATTTTCATTTTATCTTTAAAACAATCTCATTAGGGTAAACTTTCTAGGGTTTTTTATTGACCATATAAAATCAGTTTTCCTTTTTTGGAAAAAGTTGAAAAGACCAATCTAAGCAGTTTTTCAGTTTTTATCAGATTTTTATAAGACATAGAAACAGATGTAGGTAATTAATCACAAGATAAATAGTTATACTATTTCTGACTGTATGAGGATGTGAAACGTTGAGTATATAAATATTACAGGTAAATATATCTATGAGGTTTTAGTTATCAATTGTATAATTGTTTATTTTAGAAATGATACCCAAAGAAATTCAGCAGGAAATACGCCAGCAATATTCAGCGCTCTGTGAATTATTACGACATTTCTGGAACTGTTTTCCAGTCGCGTCCAAATTCTTAGAAGAAAAGGTATGAATGAATGTTCTTATCTGATAATTAAGATAGATTATAAATGGTAGCTGGGCGTGTAATAAAGGTGAAAGTTTATCTGTCATTAAATATATTGAGAAGTCGTAGAGGAGACGTTACTGTGGCTAGACATCTGAAGCTATCGTGTCTTTTTTGCGTCCATTAAATAACAACACCAGATTAAATCAGTTGAATGATGTAAAGGGTCATGATATTTTCTGGTATAGAAAAGTAGTTCAGCGAGGTCAAGTCTTTAAAATATTACCTCATGTCCTCATTCTGATCAGATCAGATGCATTCTAGTATGTGTGGGTGGTCATGTAAGCAACAGGTTCAAATGGGTTATTATCCCTGACCAGGAGAAATGATATATAGACACCCCCAGAACAAAACAATTCTCATAACATATATTTATATAATCAGTTATTCATCTGATTGGATTCAAATCTCAACTACAGAATTTTACCCGATTTCATACAGGCAAGGAAGGGGTGCGCATTGTACATGCTTGCGCACTATATTCGGAATTATATGGTAAGTCTGTTAAACAGGTTTGTGGCCCCAGGGCCAGGGCCTGTCTAACTTTTACCTCTTACCCCCAGTTGTCAATATGCTGAAGAATAAGATTTTTTATGATTTAGTTTTAAATAATGTCTGTTTTATTACAGGTAGTGAAAATGAGATCCACATTAGAAAGATTCCAACTAGCTAAATTAAACCCACTGAAAGATAAATTAAAAGAAAACCATTATAATATTAATGTAAGTTTTAATATCAACTTGGTTTTAAACATATTAAAACAGAGTTTAAAACTATGAGATGTTCAGACCATCTATTTCAGTCTAGTCTCTACTGAAGTTAGACAAATTGAACCTATTATTTAAAATGGTGCAGTATTATGGAACAAAAGTACAGTTTTCATTCAAAAATAACTTATCTTGCACACCTACTAAATAAATGATTGACATTATATCACACTTAGTTTTTAGTGGAATCGCAGAAACCACAGACATCTATTGTTTCTCTGAGTTTCATGCTATGAGATCTTCAGACAACTAAAACAGAACCTGAAACCTGAGATCTTCAGACAACTAAAACAGAACCTGAAACCTGAAACAAGTTGTACCTCAGAGTTTCATGCTATGAGATCTGAAGACAACTAAAACAGAACCTGAAACAAGTTGTACCTCAGAGTTCCACACTGAGATCTTCAGATAAATGTGTCTTTAAGGAGTGACATTATTACACAGTTAGTTTCAGTGGAATCGCAGGAACCACAGACATCTGACTGAAAAAACTAATGTTGCAATCTTAGCTAGCGGTGTCCTCAATACTTTACCATTAAATTGAAATGTTGGATAGATTAGATTTCTGAACTATAGAAGAATTATATATGTTTAATTTATCAAATGAATGGTATTTGTGTAAACCCAGTTATTATTTATATCTTTATCAAAATTGCTTGTTTTTCTTCTTCTAGTTAATGGGTCATCTGGAAGATATGTTAAGTGCAGCTTATACCAAATTTGATACATGGCAAATGAAGAAAAAGTCAAAACGGTGACAACTTGAACTTTTAAAAATTGACATTTTTTTTTTTGTTATGGTATAAACATTCAGCTAGAATGATGGAAAGAAATGGACAGAGATTTACCTGTGAGAGTGAACCTCGGTAGAAAGTAATAGTTTAGAGGTGTTGAAGAGTTTGATATTGTTCCGTGTTTTAAACCCATCTGTTCTATTGAAGATCAACGACGGAATACAGTTGAATGAAGAATCTTGGTTTCTGATATGGCGGTTAAATTGTTTTAGGTCAATTTAACAAGTATTGAGAGAAAATATGGCTGACAAATTAAATATTAGATAAAATAGGTGTATTGGAAAATAGGCCATGTTTGAATGAAATTTAAGTTTGTAGCAGCAGTGAGTGGGTTTGTTAAAAATGAATAATGAGTCTGAATTTACTTTGATAAATCATGCAAAAGATTTCTCCATGTTTTTGAGACACCAAAATGTTCACATTATATTTTTGAATATGCAACATGTATAAAAAGTGAAAATGACGAAATTGGTGCATCATGGCAACCTGATTGATTAGCCAGTAGACTGAATGGTTCTGTGAGAGAATGAATAATAATAAAAGTGTGTATTCTGGAATGTTTGGGTTACCATGGAAACCTGTGATATTTATTATTATTGATAATTCTATCATTTAATTAAATTTCTCCCAAAACCAACTATTAAATTTGTCAATTTTCTCTGTTTTCCCCCCCAAGATATTTTCTTAAGTTTTTTTGGATGTAAAATACCCTGGAGTTAAAGTTAAACATTCTAATTTGATTTTAACCTCTAGCAAAGTAAGAACTTTAGCAGATGTTGCTAGGAAGGGCTTGTCCATAAAACAAAAAAATGCAAAAATGAAATTTATCCCAATTTTCTCTTTAGGTGACATGAGTTAATCTGGATAATCAAGAACAATTTATATATCCACTGGTAGATCGCGACTAGATAAAATCACATGGCTAATTTGCATAAAACTCCCAGCACTCTGTCAACTTCCGTCCTGGCTTCTGCGCATGCTCCAAAAACAATAATAATGGCGTCTTTGCAGTGTTGTAAAAATGACGAAAATCATGAAATAAGTTGAAAAATTGAATTATTACCGAATCTGACACCCTTTTAACCATTCCGGGACTTGTATCTAGTCGAGATGGATGTAGACAATGAACTAAACGATCTAGATGGGAAACTATTACAGCAGTTTAGCTCTATGGGCACCACAGATCGCGATGTTTTGATCGCAGAATTCCAAAAACTGCTGGGAAATCAGCTCAATCCCAGCAGTTGTGCTTTTTTTCTTGACATGAACAATTGGTAGGAATTTAATATCATGTATTTACAGAATTAATTTTATAAAACCCCCATTCATTATGAAGCTAATTTCAATGATGTGGCACTTTTGCCAACAAATAAACAATGACTTGACAAGTCAGACTTGTAACTGTTGTTGTATAATATTATAGTTAGGCAACCCTAGTACGTAGTGGTGGTGATGTCATGGCTGTCTCATCATGAGAGCTGGACTAATTACAGTTTTACCCTAGTCTATATTAATCTAAGACTAATGACATTTGGAAGTGAGGAACACATATATATGACACAGGATAATAATTGTGGGATAAATACATACTTCTTTAATACATGGGTACATAACGTTTCAACACAAGGTACACACTTCTTTAATACATGGGTACATAACATTTCAACACAAGTTACACACTTCTTTAATACATGGGAACATAACGTTTCAACACAAGATACACACTTCTTTAATACATGGGTACATAATGTTTCAACACAAGTTACACACTTCTTTAATACATGGGTACATAACCTTTTAACACAACTTACACACTTCTTTAATACATGGGTACATAACGTTTCAACACAAGTTACACACTTCTTTAATACATGGGTACATAACGTTTTAACACAAGATACACACTTCTTTAATACATGGGTACATAATGTTTTAACACAAGTTACACACTTCTTTAATACATGGGTACATAATGTTTTAACACAAGTTACACACTTCTTTAATACATGGGTACATAATGTTTTAACACAAGTTACACACTTCTTTAATACATGGGTACATAATGTTTTAACACAAGTTACACACTTCTTTAATACATGGGTACATAACATTTCAACACAAGTTACACACTTCTTTAATACATGGGTACATAATGTTTCAACACAAGATACACACTTCTTTAATACATGGGTACATAACGTTTTAACACAAGTTATACACTTCTTTAATACATGGGTACATGATGTTTCAACACAAGATACACACTTCTTTAATACATGGGTTCATAACGTTTCATCACAAGTTACACACTTCTTTAATACATGGGTACATAAAGTTTCAACACAAGTTACACACTTCTTTAATACATGGGTACATAATGTTTCAACACAAGATACACACTTCTTTAATACATGGGTACATAATGTTTCAACACAAGATACACACTTCTTTAATACATGGGTACATAATGTTTCAACACAAGTTACACACTTCTTTAATACATGGGTACATAATGTTTCAACACAAGTTACACACTTCTTTAATACATGGGTACATAATGTTTCAACACAAGTTACACACTTCTTTAATACATGGGTACATAATGTTTCAACACAAGTTACACACTTCTTTAATACATGGGTACATAATGTTTCCTCACAAGTTACACGTGTCTTTAATACATGGGTACATAATGTTTCAACACAAGTTACACACTTCTTTAATACATGGGTACATAATGTTTCCTCACAAGTACATGTGTCTTTAATACATGGGTACATAATGTTTCAACACAAGTTACATACTTCTTTAATACATGGGTACATAATGTTTCCTCACAAGTTAACATCTTCTTTAATACATGGGTACATTATGTTTCAACACAAGTTACACACTTCTTTAATACATGGGTACATAACGTTTCAACACAAGTTATACACTTCTTTAATACAAGGATGTACACTAATGGTTTTTGACAATATATAATGTGTACCTTAAAGCACAGGGGATCAGAAAATTATTAGAAGTCATGATGAATTGAGGTAAATGGTTCTTTAATGCAGTTCAGCTGTCCTAATGAACTTTTTACTGCTTAGCTTTTTACCTTACACAAAAATGGTCCTCAAACTTCCCATCTTCTCCTGAATGAAGCCCTAGTCAATCCCCACAGAAATAGATCTGTTCTGCATCCTATCTCGAATACTAGGAATGTTATATACTAGGAGCCCATTAGGTGCAGAAAAGTAGGATGTAAAACTCCATTCATTTCATTATATACTAGAAGGTATGACGAATGAAGGCGTCTTTTGAACAAGATGAACTGTCTTAGTAGGTCAAAACCCTCGAAACATCTTTCTAATATTACCATCTTTCTAATATTACCATCTTTCTAATATTACCATCTTTCTAATATTACCATCTTTCTAATATTACCATCTTTCTAATATTACCATCTTTCTAATATTACCATCTTTCTAATATTACCATCTTTCTAATATTACCATCTTTCTAATATTACCATCTTTCTAATATTACCATCTTTCTAATATTACCATCTTTCTAATATTACCATCTTTTTAAACTAATATTACCTATCTTTCTAATATTACCATCTTTCTAATATTACCATCTTTCTAATATTACCATCTTTCTAATATTACCATCTTTCTAATATTACCATCTTTCTAATATTACCATCTTTCTAATATTACCATCTTTCTAATATTACCATCTTTCTAATATTACCATCTTTCTAATATTACCTATCTTTCTAATATTACCAGTACACATTTTACCTCACACACTCTACAACACTTGATTTCCTCATATTGTCCCTTATAAACCCTTAAACTATAGATCATGTTTATTACATTTTCTAGGAACTTACAGGCAGCTATAGGATCGTATTATGACTTTGAGCAGCCGCAGTTACGCTGCCTTCCATGGCATTTGTTAAAGATATAACTATCGGAGAAGGGGAGGCGATTCCACCTAATACACCCTTCGTTAAAACATGGCGGATTAAAAATGGTGGTAAGTAGCAGTTTACTTTCTGTAAAAAAAAGAAATTATGGAAAATCTTCATATAAGGGCCTATATATTTTTTGCTATTATGTTGATAATCCTTGTAAGACATTTAGAAGTATCACTGCACATTAAGAGAGAACAATTGTTATGGATATAGACTTCTATTTATTCAACATGATGAAATTATCACTTGAAAACGTTACCTGTATGTGTAATGAAACGTTACCTGTATGTGTAATGAAACGTTACCTGTATGTGTAATGAAACGTTACCTGTATGTGTAATGAAACGTTACCTGTATGTGTAATGAAACGTTACCTGTATGTGTAATGAAACGTTGTGCTGTTGTTGAATAAATAGAAGTCCATATCAATAATAATTGTTCTCTCTTATTTTGTTGATGTTTCTTTCCTTCCTTCGTATTATTTTTATTAGTTGAAGAAAAGTAGGTTCATTGCATTTTCTCCTAATTGTCAACAAACTGATAATATCAGAACTCTCTGGCTTTAAACGTTACTGACCTATATTTGATGAACGAGGGGTCCTAGTTTCAATCAGCAGTGTTATATATACAATATATGACCAAATCAACAGAGCCCTACTTTTTAAAGGAAAAATCCTAACTTATTTCCTATCCTTTATTAAGTCAGAATGTTGTTATTACCAGGTACCGAAAGTTGGCCACCGGGGTGTTCGTTGAGATTTTGTGGAGGAGACAATATGAGTAGGACAGATCGGGTAATGGTAGATAGACTGGCCCCCAATGAAGAATCGAATATCAGTATTGAGATGGTGAGCCCAGGAAAATCGGGCGTGTATCAGGGACAGTGGAGAATGAATACCTCAACCGGCACATTATTTGGAGGTTTGTCTTACAATTCTTTCATCATTTCAATTTATCTATTCCATCATTACCCCATTAGGTGCAGAAGAGTAGGAAGTAAAACTTCATTTATTTCATTTCTATTTATCTTTTTGTTGGAAACTATTGTTATATGTCTCTCTGCCAACACACACTTTGACAGGGATGTTGATTGTAATGTATTTGCCAGTGGTGTCTGATTGGAGTTCCAAAATGACTGGCTACAATTTTGATATTTAGGACATTTTCTATGTAAATCTGTTTTAATTTTTGTATTTTTAGTCTTTCTTTACATGTTAAAATGTCTGGTTTATTTTTTTTTTAAACCAACAGCACTTCATCTTAGGGATCCTAGCCTTCAGAATACATCGTCCAGGCTTTATCCCTTGCGTTCAATATTGAATTTTAAATAAGGTTGCACCCACAGTGGACTAAGCATAATAGCAAATATATTCGCTTTGTGGCAGCGACGATTGCATTCAGTTAGATAAAAGCGTCTAATCATCGAAAACATATTTGGATCACAGTGGGGTAAGACTCCAGTCATTTAGATTCTTCCTTTATGTTTCAGATTTAGAAAATACAGGTTGATAAATGTAGCATACAAGGGATTTTAGATCTAACAACAAATTTTGATGTTATGGATTTTAGAAGATTTTGTTGAAATAGTAAGTCCACCTCATATAACCCATTATCCTTTTGATTGTGCCATCACCTGAAAAAAGATGTTGACTGAGTCATTATTTTTTTGTTTTTTACAGTATCACCTTTATTAGTCAAAAGAAATTATATCCAGTCCACCAATGCTGTTTGGTGAAATTTTGAAGCTGCTAAGATGGTTAATATTTGCATGAAAATATTTCTTTTGGTAGTATTTAGTTTCTCCTAGATTGTCTATACAATTATTGATGTTATGAGCACTATGTTATATTTCAGTAGTTATTTCTAGATATTAGCTATACCTACAATAAATATATTGAATATTTTGACACTGGTATTTCTATATTCTCTACAATTATATATTGAGCACTATTATTACAGTGGTATTTCTATATCACTCTACAATTGATATATTGAACACTATTTTGACACTGGTATTTCTATATTACTCTACAATTGATATATTGAGCACTATTATAACAGTGGTATTTCTATATTACTCTATAATTGATATATTGAGCACTATTTTAACAGTGGTATTTCTATATTGCTCTACAATATATATATTGAACACTATTTTGACACTGGTATTTCTATATCACTCTACAATTGATATATTGAGCACTATTTTACAGTGGTATTTCTATATCACTCTACAATTGATATATTGAACACTATTTTGACACTGGTATTTCTATATTACTCTACAATTGATATATTGAAGCACTATTTTAACAGTGGTATTTCTATATCACTCTACAATTGATGTATTGAACACTATTTTGACAGTGGTATTTCTATATCACTCTACAATTGATGTATTGAGCACTATTTTAACAGTGGTATTTCTATATATCTCTACAATTGATATATTGAGCACTATTTTAACAGTGGTATTTCTATATTGCTCTACAATTGTTGTATTGAGCACTATTTTAACAGTGGTATTTCTATATCACTCTACAATTGATGTATTGAGCACTATTTTGACAGTGGTATTTCTATATCACTCTACAATTGATGTATTAAGCACTATTTTAACAGTGGTATTTCTATATATCTCTACAATTGATGTATTGAGCACTATTTTGACAGTGGTATTTCTATATCGCTCTACAATTGATGTATTGAGCACTATTTTAACAGTGGTATTTCTATATCACTCTACAATTGATGTATTGAGCACTATTTTAACAGTGGTATTTCTATATTGCTCTACAATTGATGTATTGAGCACTATTTTAACAGTGGTATTTCTATATTGCTCTACAATTGATGTATTGAGCACTATTTTAACAGTGGTATTTCTATATTGCTCTACAATTATTGATGTATTGAGCACTATTTTAACAGTGGTATTTCTATATCGCTCTACAATTGATGTATTGAGCACTATTATAACAGTGGTATATATATCACCCACCAGAACCAATAATAATTCACGGTGTACTAGATTAAAGAGCTATATTAACTGTATATTAATAATGGTGTTGTCTAACTTGTAATGTTGTATTTTTCAGAATAGTTATGAAGCAGGTAGACAATCTGAACATTCCCAAGATACTGAGATGTCCTAGCAGTAATATACACCATGTTGGACTATCTTTATTAGTGTGATTATCTTCTACAGGGTTGAGTCATAGTGGTCTACTTTAATTGACTTTATGAAATACAGTAATCTGATTGGATGATAAAATCAAATTTGAATGATAGACCAATCAGATGACTGGAATACTAAAATCATCTGAAGTTAAGTTTTCAAGAATAAGGTCCCAGATGACTGGAACACTAAAATCATCTTAAGTTAAGTTTTCAAGAATAAGATCCCAGATGACTGGAACACTAAAATCATCTGAAGTTAAGTTTTCAAGAATAAGATCCCAGATGACTGGAACACTAAAATCATCTTAAGTTAAGTTATCAAGAATAAGATCTCAGATGACTG
The DNA here is from genome assembly GCA_030562195.1 of Nipponacmea schrenckii. Lineage (NCBI taxonomy): Eukaryota > Metazoa > Mollusca > Gastropoda > Lottiidae > Nipponacmea > Nipponacmea schrenckii. The sequence continues at coordinate 37,116,354 of CM060201.1, forward strand.
GAACACTAAAATCATCTTAAGTTAAGTTTTCAAGAATAAGATCCCAGATGACTGGAACACTAACATCATCTTAAGTTAAGTTTCAAGAATAAAGCCTATGACCTAGCCCTAGGCTCTTAACAATTCTGATACGAACTCATTTTACCCCTAATGTTTACACATACCTCGTTATTTTACTGGGTCTTAAGACAATAAATGACTTATTGCCTTTCTATGTTATAAAGTTGTTATATTTACAAGGGATCTAGCCAGTCATGTCTGATTTAGAGGTCTGAAATTAATCGAATTAATTGTTATAGACTTACTCAGTGACTTTCTTGTTACTTACCTTTTAACAGGGTTGTTGATTTAGTGTATTTGCCAGTCATGTCTGATTTAGTGTATAAAATTCCTTATAGTTTAGGACCTCACAATTCTATTACTACCCATGTTGTTGTTGATCTGGAAATATGAGCAGGGTTTAGTAAGCTTTAAACTTGTAAAATTAGGCATTCAATATAGCTGTTTTTTCTTTTGAAGATTTTTGAATGCTGCTTCAATTGATTTCCCCTTATAATGAACATAAAATTTTAGTTATCAAAAATGGTCAATATGAGTATATATTCATCAGTGAATTGACCTGATGTCATAAAGATACAGAATCTCTATAAAATCTGGAAAACTCACAAAACTAAGTAATAATTGAATAATTTATTAAGGGTTTTTCAATAATTAATTGCATTTTTATGGATAATTACTAAGATTTATCAGATTATATAAGGATTATGTTATGTTATTTATGGTAGCAGATTTATCTACTGATGAATATATACTCTTACTGTCCAATATATACTGTTATTGCCAGGATATTCCTTTCAATTTATCATGACAACTTGGATTGTTTGAGTAAAATAGACACTGCTTGTATTTATTTGGTTACTAGGATGTAAGTAAACCTGTTACCCTGACAACCGAGAATTCTCTGTTCTTACCATTCCTAGGACTTACTAATTGAATAGTGGACAACTGCTAGCATGAGAAAATATAGCCAATATGTCTGTGGCCGTGACCTGCTCCACAAGGCAGTGTTTGAAGAGTAAACTGTCCGTACATTAATAACTTAACACTAACCCTGGTACTTATCTCTCCACTCCATTGCACACTGCACAGTTTGTTGTGTTAATGAAACCTAAAAATTATAACAATTACAAAGTTCAGTTTGAAACTATAACAATTATCTAATAATCAGTCCAAAATAGATCCAGTATTAGTTTGAGATTTTTTTATGGGAAATATTTAACTGTTTATAAAGTTTTCAAAATTCTTTTGTGAAATATAAAAACAAAACCACTGAACCAACTGGAAAACTAAATTATTATATATATCCTAACTGACAACAACCTTTGTTCCATTATAATCCAAAAATCTAAAGCTATTAGAATTTTTTAAATCAAGTGGTTTTTCTGATTATTTTTCACCAATAAGTTTTGAAGAAGTATTCTCTATTATTGTATATGAATTATGTTATTTTTCAACATATCTGACTTGTTTTTATTCTGAAGACTGCATCCAATTAAACATCAAGACCTATAACTTCTTGTTAACCAACTTTCTGTCGAGGCCTCTTAATCGCCTTTATTCATTAACATACGAACCAATATAGTCTCTTTATTAACAAACTTCTTTGACACAAGGAAGGTATCTATTGCAGTCAAGGTATCAGTACAAAGTTATAGTAGCTTGACATTGTGAAGATGTATAAGATAAAGTTTGTAATAACTTGACATTGTGAAGATGTATAAGATGAAGTTTGTAATAACTTGACATTGTGAAGATGAAGTTTGTAATAGTTTGACATTGTGAAGATGAAGTTTGTAATAACTTGACATTGTTAAGATGTATAAGATGAAGTATGTAATAACTTGACAATGTGAAGATGTATATGATAACATTTGTAATAACTTGACATTGTAAAGATGTATAAGATGAAGTTTGTAATAACTTGACATTGTGAAGTTTTGATTGGATGCAGTCCTACATCATTAATTGTATAAATTAAGAGAGATTTTAATTGTTACTGTATAAAAAAGGTATGAATGGTGAAAATGAAGTTTTTTTGTTGAAATTTTGCTTTAAGATTTTTCCAAATTGTGTTGTTTGATTTATTCTAAAACTCATCTGAATTGATTATAAATTCTGGTGACATTTCTTTTGATGAATCCTATTATAAATAGACTCTTGTCATATATATATAGTAGGACATTCTCCTAAAGAAGCACTGGCCTAGGTTATTATAAGAGATATTCTCCTATTGAAGCACTGGCCTAGGCTATTATAAAAGATATTCTCGTATAGAAGCACTGGCCTAGGTTATTATAAGAGATATTTTCCTATCGAAGCACTGGCCTAGGTTATTATAAGAGATATTCTCCTATAGAAGCACTGGCCTAGGTTATTATAAGAGACATTCTCCTATAGAAGCACTGGCCTAGGTTATTATAAGAGATATTCTCCTAAAGAAGCACTGGCCTAGGTTATTATAAGAGACATTCTCCTATAGAAGCACTGGCCTAGGTTATAAGAGATATTGTCCTATAGAAGCACTGGCCTAGGTTATTATAAGAGATACTCTCCTATTAAAGCACTGGCCTAGGTTATTACAAGAGACATTCTCCTATATAAGTACTGGCCTAGGTTATTATAAGAGATATTCTCCTATTGAAGTACTGGCCTGGGTTATTATAAGAGATATTCTCCTATAGAAGCACTGGCCTAGGTTATTATAAGAGATATTCTCCTATTGAAGCACTGGCCTAGGTTATTATAAGAGACATTCTCCTATAGTAGCACTGGCCTAGGTTATTATAAGAGATATTCTCCTATAGAAGCACTGGCCTAGGTTATTATAAGAGACATTCTCCTATAGAAGCACTGGCCTAGGTTATTATAAGAGACATTCTCCTATAGAAGCACTGGCTTAGGTTATTATAAGAGATATTCTCCTATAGAAGCACTGGCCTAGGTTATTATAAGAGATATCCTCTATAGAAGCACTGGCCTAGGTTATTATAAGAGATATTCTCCTATAGAAGCACTGGCTTGGGTTATTATAAGAGATACTCTCCTATAGAAGCACTGACCTAGGTTATTATAAGAGACATTCTCCTAAAGAAGCACTGGCCTAGGTTATTATAAGAGCCATTCTCCTAAAGAAGCACTGGCCTAGGTTATTATAAGAGATGTTCTCCTATTGAAGCACTGGCCTGGGTTATTATAAGAGATATTCTCCTATAGAAGCACTGGCCTAGGTTATTATAAGAGATATTCTATAGAAACACTGGCCTAGGTTATTATAAGAGATACTCTCCTGTACAACCACTGGTCTAGGTTATTAATCGCAAGGAAAGTAAATGACCTAATACTTGTGACCTAGGCCAGTGTTTCTATAGGAGAGTATCTCTTATAATACCTAATACTTGTAACCTAGACCAGTACTTCTATAGGAGAGTATCTCTTATAACACCTAATACTTGTGATCTAGGCGAGTGCTTCTATAGGAGAGTATCTCTTATAACACCTAATACTTGTGATCTAGGCTAGTGCTTCTATTGGAGAGCATCTCTTACATTCTGTAGATAGATTAGATAGGGGAAGGTTTATGTCTGGAGATTTAACCAGCTTCTAGACATAGTACAGTAGGTTATTGACTTAGAAAGGTTCTTCACTTGTTGACATTGAATCAAAGATGGTTACAGGAACTCATTTGTCTTGTGAATTTCAATCTTTACTTCTAGTTGATATCCTATAACCTGGCTTTTTAAAGGGATACCGCGTCTGGGCATGGATAACAATCCAACATCTCAAGAATGGTCAATATGGGTATATATTCATCAGTAAACTTACCTGGTGTTATAAAGTAACAGAATCTCTTAAAATATGGAAAACTCACAAAACTATGTCAATTTTGAAAAACGCTTAATCAATTTATTAAACGTTTTCAATAACAAAATGCACCTTTATAGATAATTATTAGTTTTTATGTTATTTATGGTATCAGGTATATTTACTGATGAATAGAGCCCTTATAAGCAGAGTTTCAAATATATTGTATGTTTAATCTAGGACGTATTGTCCATTTAAATACCACTGCTTATCTCTATTTCTATTTATATTATGTATGTATGTACTATTAATGAGTGGATGATGAATAATTAATTAAACTGTTTTAATTAAAGATTGTTTTCAATATTGATCCCAGAAAAGAATAATTTATCTTAAAACCTGTTTATTAGCACATAATAAACTAATATATATACACTTTGAAACACGTAACTTCAAAAACCTGAACCATTTCTAAATTTCTTACATATTTTCCAAGAATGAATTAATATTCCTGGCTTTCAACAATATACTGATGTCAAGTTAAACATTTTAAAGTTAAATTGAGGTAAATTGGTTAGAGACTAAATATATTAGAGAAAGCATACAATATTAACTTTTCTTAAGGCACAAAAAAGGAACTAGTTCTTGGCAGTTAAAGTTACACCCCTGTTTCTTTGCAGTTCGATTAAACTGCCATATCTTCATTTAAACTGCCATATCCATCTGTATTTTAGGATGTGGATTATAATCATTCAGTTCAAAATCTTCCATTTTAAAATCATTGATATCCTTTATTCCTTCTTTTAACGTCAATGTAGGGAATGGACGGGGCTTTCTCTTTATCTGAAAAATACAAAAATTATCATTTAAAAAAAACAGCAAGACCATACACATCCGAAACTATCACATCGTTCTTACATCATAGAAATACCAGACTCTAACTCTAATTGGAGTCCATTAAATTAAAACACCAAACTAAATCAGTTGTATGATGTAAAGGGTCATGATATTTTCTGGTATAGAAAAGTAATTCAGCGAGGTCAAGTCTTTAAAATTTTACCCCGTGTCCTCATTCTGATCAGATCAGATTCATTCTAGTATAATACCATACAGTAACAGGCGAACTAGACCCGGCTCTGCATATTTAAGATTCATGGATTAAAAAACTGTCCCAAACTCCAAAATACCAAGTTCAAGATCCCCCCCCCCTTATATTTTAATAAACTGTTAAGTTAAAGATTTTCCACCATATTTAAGCGCTATGTGCTGATATTAATAAATCTGATGACAGTAACGTACCTGTTCTTCAAGAGGTTTAATATGATTAACATAAACATGAGCGTCTCCAATAGTATGTACAAAATCTCCTGGCTGGAAATATATTCAATCTATATTTTATATTGTACTGGTCTATATTCAATAGATGGTTAACCATAGTAACCAAAACAGCATGAGTATTCTATTGATTTTACTTGCATTAACAGTTATAACATCATTTGCTTGGTGACATGTAGCAAATGCCAGCTGTGGGTTCCAATCTCGATTGGAAGTCCGCTGATCTTAAATAAGAAATCTCCACTCATAATTCCAGTCAACCCAGCTGTTAATAGGTAGGCCTACGGATAATACCAAGAGGTTTGGGCAAGGACCAGCTGGTAGAAGGATCCCTGTCATGGCGGACATGTGAACCTAAGTTGTTATCCTCGTAAAATCAATGCCAAGATGTTTGGCCAAGGACCAGCTGGTAGAAGGATCCCTGTCATGGCGGACATGTGAACCTAAGTTGTTATCCTCGTAAAATCAATGCCAAGATGTTTGGCCAAGGACCAGCTGGTAGAAAGGATTCTTGTCACGGCGTACTTGTGAACCAAAGTTATCCTTGTAAAATATAGATAAGATGTTGCTCAATAACCTGTTATTTGAGCTAGAAAGTAAAACCTACCTTAAGATTTGTAACATGAGCTATCATATAGGTTAACAGTGAATAACTAGCAATATTAAACGGCACACCTAACCCCTGAAAATATCATTTACACAAATTATTATTATTAACAAACTTAGGTTAAAACATTGCCGATTTTCAAGTTGCCATTCGACGATTGGATGATTAGTGGAGATGAAACTTGTTTTCTATATCTAATATTGAATATTTGAAATATGTTGAACTAAACTATAATATATTTCAACTCACCATATCGGCAGAACGTTGATACATCTGGCACGACAATTCACCGTTAGCAACGTAAAACTGAACAAAACAATGACAAGGTGGTAACGCCATTTTATTCAGATCTGAAAAAATTAAATTTTATATTTTGAAACATACTTGATTTTCATTCTTTTCGAATTGTCACCTCGTTATTTTACATGGGTCAGAATTAGGTCCAATACACAAGGACATGGTCCTGTCTAACATTTAACCCATGGGGACAAACATAGACTCTTTATTTTACATGAGTCAGAATTAGGTCCTATACACAAGTACATGGTCCTGTCTAACATTCAGCCCATAGAGACAAACATAGACTCTTTATTTTACATGGTCAGAATTAGGTCCAATACACAAGGACATGGTCCTGTCTAACATTCATCCATGAGACAAACATAGACTCTTTATTTTACATGAGTCAGAATTAGGTCCAATACACAAGTACATGGTCCTGTCTAACATTCAGTCCATAGAGACAAACATAGACTCTTTATTTTACATGGGTCAGAATTAGGTCCAATACACAAGGACATGGTCCTGTCTAACATTCAGTCCATAGAGACAAACATAGACTCTTTATTTTACATGAGTCAGAATTAGGTCCAATACACAAGTACATGGTCCTGTCTAACATTCAGTCCATACAGACAAACATAGACTCTTTATTTTACATGGGTCAGAATTAGGTCCAATACACAAGTACATGGTTCTGTCTAACATTCAGTCCATACAGACAAACATAGACTCTTTATTTTACATGAGTCAGAATTAGGTCCAATACACAAGGACATGGTCCTGTCTAACATTCAGTCCATAGAGACAAACATAGACTCTTTATTTTACATGGGTCAGAATTAGGTCCAGTACACAAGGACATGGTCCTGTCTAACATTCAGTCCATAGGGACAAACATAGACTCTATATTTTACATGGGTCAGAATTAGGTCCAATACACAAGGACATGGTCCTGTCTAACATTTAACCCATGGATACAATACAATGAGGTCTAGTGATGTTACCTGGGGGGTTCCAAGCTGACATTATTATTCTCCTATCTTCAGGATTATTTTTGATTTTATTGATGACATCTTGCAACTGGTCTATTCCTTTTCCAGTATAATCTGTATGCATGTCTACATATTCTGCTCCAAAATGTCTCCATTGAAAACCATACACTGGTCCCAGATCACCTACAATAAGATGAATTGAAATGAAATGGAGTTTTACTTCCTACTCTCCTACAACTAATGGTCTAGTGAAGATGAGGCCTTGTTAAGTTATTTTTTGTTCAAACTACCTGTCCCTCCAACCTAAACATCTGACAGGGAGAAACACGGTTAAAAATTCTGTAGGTATGACACCCATGCTAGTTTGAACCCTAAACCTAGACCTCTGACTAGAGAGCAAGTATCTAACCCGCTGAGAAACCATGCTGAGAATTTAACTTCACAAACCTTCCTCTCTGTGTGTAAGTCCAAGATTATCTAAAAATTCACGTGATCCATTGGCATCCCAGATACCAACATTTTTTTTACTGAGATCTTTTCCGTTGGTACAACCTTTAATAAACCATAGTAGTTCTTCAGCTACACCTCGCCAAAATACTCGCTTAGTTGTTAACAAGGGAAAACCTGTAATTATAGGAAATAAATACTCATCTATCAACAAATCTTTTTGCAAATTTTGATGGGAAAATTGTACTTAAAGTCAAATCTTGAACCAATTTCTTGTTAACAGACAGATTCTGTGTTATTTATTATTAAAGGGAGGTAATAGATAATCATGAGAATATATATCACTATGTAATACAATGTGAAGCACGAATTAACAGGAAAGTGTTCAACTGTTGTGTATTGAAGGGGGGAAAGAATAGGAACACATCTATACAGTAAAGAGTCTATGAACTAACTAAGAAACAAGCTACAGGACACCTGTCAGGCAACTCTGGGTATCACACAGTTACACATAGTTGTATATTAAAATATTGCATACTGATAATATCTAGACATAACAGAAAGAATTGCAGATCTTTGGCCAGTTGTTGCAACCTTACAATCTACTTCGTAAAACAGACCTTACTTCCTGCCTCGAGAAAAAGGCTGGGGTTTTAAATTATGATTGAATGATATTTACGTAGATTAGACCTATACTTACTCTCTCTTAAATCATATCTCATCTGCATACCAAATATAGAGAGTGTATCGGTGCCAGTACGATTCCCACGTCTCACGCCTCTCTTGAGAATCTTTCTGATGGCATCAAGATATTCTTCTTCATCATGTCTACAGCTAGAATTAAAAAAAATTATTTTCATGTTACAAGGACACAAGGAAATATATTATGGTATAACACTTCTTTAATAACAAGGTACATAACACACTTCTTTAATAACAAGGTACATAACACACTTCTTTAATAACAAGGTATATAGCACACTTCTTTAATAACAAGGTATATAACACACTTCTTTAATAACAAGGTACATAACATACTTCTTTAATAACAAGGTATATAACACACTTCTTTAATAACAAGGTATATAACACACTTCTTTAATAACAAGGTACATAACACACTTCTTTAATAACAAGGTATATAACACACTTCTTTAATAACAAGGTATATAACACACTTCTTTAATAACAAGGTACATAACACACTTCTTTAATAACAAGGTACATAACACACTTCTTTAATAACAAGGTATATAACACACTTCTTTAATAACAAAGTACATAACACACTTCTTTAATAACAAGGTACATAACACACTTCTTTAATAACAAGGTATATAGCACACTTCTTTAATAACAAGGTAATACACACTTCTTTAATAACAAGGTACATAACACACTTCTTTAATAACAAGGTACATAACACACTTCTTTAATAACAAGGTATATAACACACTTCTTTAATAACAAGGTACATAACACACTTCTTTAATAACAAGGTACTAACACACTTCTTTAATAACAAGGTACATAACACACTTCTTTAATAACAAGGTAATAACACACTTCTTTAATAACAAGGTACATCACATTCTTAACAAACTAAAATTCTTTAATAACAAGGTACTAACACACTTCTTTAATAACAAGGTAATAACACACTTCTTTATAACAGGTACATAACACACTTCTTTAATAACAAGGTAATAACACACTTCTTTAATAACAAGGTACTATACACACTTCTTTAATAACAAGGTACATAACACACTTCTTTAATAACAAGGTACATATCACACTTCTTTAATAACAAGGTAATACACACTTCTTTAATAACAAGGTAATAACACACTTCTTTAATAACAAGGTACATAACACACTTCTTTAATAACAAGGAATACAACTTTCGAATACACACTTCTTTAATAACAAGGTACATAACACACTTCTTTTAACAAGGTCATACATTCATAACAAGTTATCACACTTTTTAATAACAAGGTACATTAACAACTTCTTTAATAACAAGGTATAAACACTTCTTTAATAACAAGGTACATAACACACTTCTTTAATAACAAAGGGAATACAATTTTTTAATAACAAGGTACATTAACACATTTTTAATAACAATATAACACACTTCTTTAATAACAAGGTACATAACCATTTATTCATAACTTAGTTTGTATATCAAACACTTCTTTTAATAACAAGGTACTGAAAACCTTTAATACAAGGTAGTAACACACTTATTAATAACAAGGTACATAAACACTTCTTTAATACAAGGTACTAAAACTTCATTAATAAAGGTACATAACAACTTCTTTAATACAAGTGTACATAACACACTTCTTTAATAACAAGGTACATAACACACTTCTTTAATAACAAGGTACATAACACACTTCTTTAATAACAAGGTACATAACACACTTCTTTAATAACAAGGTACAAGTTTATGCCATTTACATAATCTAGTTTGTTATCAAAACTTATATTTTAATATTGAATATCTGAAGAAACCTTAATTAAGTATATAGGACATTATAAAGTGATACTGTGTCCACAAAAACTTTTATTTCTCAAAAATGGTCAATATGAGTAGGCCTATAAATTCATCAGTGAACTTAAATGGTGGCATAAAGTAACAAAATTCCTTAAAATCATTTTTGAAAAACGCTTAATCAGTTTAAGAAGTTTTTTTCAATAATCAAATGCATCTTTATGGCTAATTATTAAGTTTTCTGGTAGTCTGAATACCACATCATTTATTTTTTGAATTAAAAAAAACGGAATATAATTAGAAAACTTGAATTTTCACCCATGTGTTAATTGATTTTTACCCAGGTGATAATTCTAGAAATATTTAATTAAATTTTGAAATTTCAAGTTTTTGGAGGTGTCAGATGTTGTTAGTACGTGAGTGACTGGTAGACAGATAGGTTCATTATATAATAATACTGCAGCCAACGTTCAATTAATGGTACTCGGTCAACTCGGGTACATGTCAACCCGGAGACACATTTTTGTTAGTTAACTCGGAGACAAAATTAAACTCGGAGACAATATTCTCCAGTCAACCCGGGGACAAATTTACCGATGCCGTTATCATATCTTTAGTTCATTTTTTAGGTCATTGAAATAAAGATTATTCATTGTTATTTTACATTCCGGTTGCCTCGAGTTAAACGATATAGCCGTGAAAACGTGGATAAATCACATCTTGTTGGAGAATAAATCTATGAAGGAACCATCGATACTTGTGAACAATTTAATCTGATTGAACAATAAAAGATCTATCTATTTATATCAGCTAATCATTATATTCTACTTTCGGTTTGTAGATGTCAAAGTTCAAATTCTTCTGTTCTTTCAGTTAATTAAATGATCGCTGATCATTGTTAATTAATGGATTATCAAGCGTCCGAATTAATTCATGTATTGAATAGTAGTTTTCTGCTCTATAGGTCGAAATTTGATAGCAATTTAGAATTTTGTTGAGCGGTTTTTGTTATTTACGCGAATCTGCAAGGTGGATGCATTCGATTTTTGCTGCCGGATAGACACCTCCACTATGATTTCAATAGAAAATGATACGAAGAAAGCATCGAACGCCGCAAATTCCAAACAGACTGTCAAACAAGTTCAACATTATTCATAAAATGTGCCGACAAACAAAATTTCATAAGTCGGGCATCGGACAAGTACATTACCGCTGATCTCGGTTTAAAAGAAGTTCCGATTACACATCAGTAATAATGTTTTCTTTATTAATTAATTAGTTTGTTAATCGTTTAATCGGGCCTAGATTTATCGAAACCATGTTTAAAGGAAGTTCCAACCGGGAAAAACAGAAGTTCCGATCGCATGATCGGGAATTCGAAACCAAAAGATTTTTAAGATATCACCTTTATTCCAATAATATATTATTGTCTCCGAATTAACTTATGGTTGTACCCGAGTTAACTCATTTTGTCTCCGAGTTAACTGTCCCCGAGTTGACTTGTCCCCGAGTTGACTGGTATTCCAATTTATAACTAAACACTAAAAATCAAACATAAATTTTTATTTGACACTTAACACCACATGCAACGAATTATTAGTCCCTTTTCAATAGAATCATTGTTTTTTACTAGAATTGGAAAAAAAAAATATTAATTCGTTTTCGAAATTCTAGAATTATCACACTGGTGAAAATACAAGTTTAAAAATATATTCAAGTTTTTTAATAGATCTATATCTAGGCTAATATTCAATTTTTTTGATCAAAAATTTAAAAAAATAAATGATATCAAATATGGACCATAAAGTTCTTTTGATATTTATTTTGTTAATGTTATATTTATAGCAGCAGACCCCAGGTATATTTACTGATGAATAGAGCTCTTATTCATTTCAATTTGACCAAGTTTAACATTTTCAAATTTTATGTTCATTCAACAAAAACTTATTTTCCCTTTCTACAGAAATTTAGATATTTTTTAGTGTATTTGTCTTAATGGGCCTCACCTCTCTTCTAGTTCCTCAAAAATGTTGCCATTTTCTATACCGTTGCTTAGCTCGACAGCTTTGATGGGACTTGCATGAAGAATGTCGACAGCCATGACCGGATTTTTGTTTGTGAAGAAAGTCCGCGGAAAACTTTCATTTTAAATTTCCCGCAACTTTTTTCGTGATTATCCAGATTTCTTTTTTTATCTTGGACAATCAAGTCTTTTAACTTTATTCGTGATTATCCAGATATTATTTTTCTTTTTAATTTGTGACAATCCAGTCTATAAACCTCAAAACCAAACGTCTCTCAAAATAAATATCAAAGTTTCTTTGAAAATGTCAACAAATGTAGCTTTTTAATTTAAAAATCAAAATAGATAATACTTTATAAAAACGATTTTGTCATAATATGGGATTATTTATGAACATAAATCTATACCCAGTGATTTAGGTGTATTTTCTGTAGCCTATTTTGGACCTTTGAGTGCGTTTAATGAAACATGTAAGCCCAAGTTTGTTTCCTAAAACTGATTGATATACTGATAATAAAATAATATGTAATTTAAATAAATAAAATATCGTTTAAAGTAAAACCCAGAAAATTTGAATTTGTCTTGAAGAGTATTTACAAAGATTGTAAACCGGAAATAGAACCCCAAGCTACTTCCTTTTCCTTTTCGTTCATGATCAAAATACAACGTGAGTGAACTTCAACAACTAAAATATCAAAATTATTCCTACAAACAACCCAAATAATCTGAAAACCTTTTAAAACATATTTATAAACTCCATATTAATAAGTCCAACTATATTTTGTCTCTTGCGTTGATATCTTTTCTGAAAGAAAGAGTAAAGTGAAACATGGCTTCCCTTGACTTGAGACACTCTGCTTTCGACTATTTTTGTGCACTCACCCTGCTTGGCAGTATTTGGTTGACAAAACTCATAGAGAGTTGAAAGCCCAACATTGAAAATACATGGGATTTGGGATAGAGCACTGACAGCACAACTTTGATTTAAAAAATTAAAGAACTGTACCAAAATCTAACACCAGTTGTACTTGACAATGTGAATATTTTTTAAATGAATGTGGAATTGGTGTTAGGGAGACAAGTCTCAATGAAAGCACTGGCCTAGGTCACAGAAGATATTCATCTTCAAATGTCAGGGTCGTTGGTCTCTGGTAGCCCATTCTTTTTAATAGCAAGGTTATCGTTGCATTACTTTCCATTTCAGCATGCCGCCTGCTCCTTCTAGTTTGAAGCCAGCTGCTAAAGCAAAAACTCCAGTTCAATCAGTACAAGTATGTGGAAGAAAGGTGAGAAATAGATTTTTGTCATTAATTACAATATTCAGGTACCACTACCAGGCATTTAGGATTGATTTTGTCGAAATGTGCTACAGTCTGTGCAAAAAGAGTAGGCAAATGCTGCTGGGCTGGCAAAATTTCCCTCTTTGCACACTGCATGGCATTGCCTGTCTTCATTAGCCCATTAGTTGCAGAAGAGTAGGACGTAAAACTTCGTTTCATTTTAAGAATCTGGTCTTCAGGGAAAAATCATCTTTTGGAAACCTATAATTTTGATGGATAGAAATTGTCTTTTGATAAACCACCCTTATCAGAGTCAGTTTTCATGAACAAACTAAACTACAACTAGCTGAATATTAGAACGCGTCTGACCTAGTTACCAGAATCAGGACACGAGGATAAGTAGGAGACATTTTAAAGGTTTGATTCTCCGAACTACTTTTCTTTACGGGAATATATCATGACCCTTTACATTATTCGACTGATTTAGTCTGTTGTAATTTAATGGACTCTAACAAGGTTTGGATCTGTTATTTCTTGATGTAAGACGGAAGTTTCATATTTATTAAATAAAAGGTTTGGATCTGTATAATTCTGTGATCTGTAAAGATCGAGAAAGTTTAGATCATGAGTTTTAAACGATGAAAGTTCGAGATAAGGTTTAGCTGTTATTTATTTGTAGAAAACTTCCATCGCTGTAGCCTACTGTAAAAGAGGGTCGAAGGCAACTTTAAGAATCAATGGACGTCCATTAGAACAGATGGAACCAGAATGTCTGAGAGTCAAGGTGAGGAAACTGTTCATTTATTTTAAATTTTCAATCAGACATCTGTGGTTCCTGCAATTCTACTACAATAAGTGTTTAATGATGTCACTTATGGCGAAGTATTCCTTAAGTTACAAGCATATTTTGTGGTTAGTGACTCAAACATAACTATTGATAGAATTGCAGGAACCCTAGACGCCTGGCCTAGGTCACAAGAAGAAACTATTATATGGATTTCTGTATGAAAATAAACATCGATCTGAAAAATTATATATTATTTTTGGAGAGAAGTTGAATATTACAGATGACCAAGTAATTGTACAAATAAAGTTGTTATTTGTATGAAAGATATGCCTATGTATGAACTAGAAAGCGATAGATTTGTCTAATTAAATAAAAGACAAGCTAACATAGCCTATGTTATTATTTTTATACACCTACATTGTTATGGGGTTGTATATTATTGTCACCCCATCTGTCTGCTGATCTTTTCATCTGTCTGCAATTGGCTTGTGAACGCAATCGAGATAACAGTTATCATCTGATTTGAATGAAATTTTGATGTTCGTATCGTACTAGGCAACCACTTGTTTGTTTTAAATTCTGATAAAAACTTTGTTTATATTTTAGTTGAGAGAACCCATGTTATTATTAGGTAAAGAAAGATTTGATGGTTTGAATATCCGAGTTCGAGTCAAGGGAGGTGGTATTATAGCTCAGATTTATGGTAGGTTTGTTTTAGTTAGCACTGGCTGAGGTCTGGACAATTTAAACCAACTCTCGACTGCCTGTGATATCCTACAGTCAATTTGGCATGCTAATTGTTTATTTCAATTTTATTCACTATTAAAGAACCCCAGTTAATACGACTTCCCAATATCAACTATAATCGTCAAGTGACATCCAGCTTCCCTAGATACTTCTTTACTTTCTTGATGTACGCATGCAGCCCCAGTTTACTTCTAGTATATAGGTTGACACTAAACACCATAATGCACCACAATGTCAACACTAATGTCTTGTTTTATCATAGACCTTTACTTAGTAACCTGGGCCAGTGCTTTTATAAGACTATGTTCTCATCACCATTTTACAATAATGTTTGATCAATTTTGCAAAAAAATAACTAGCCTAGGTTTAAAAGGATAGATTTATTATCTAAAACAGTGTAAAAACATTAACACCTTAACACCATAGGACTGATTCCTGTGGTAGTGCTTCCGAGATTCTGCCTAGCTTTCACCCTCAATATCTATAAGTCACGTTAGTTGTTTTTTGAGGTGAGGGGTCATACAGATGAAAACCCTGTTTCCCCAATCCTTTCCTGAATGATATAAATAAAATATTGTTAATAAAAAACAACTATGTATAATTTCTGTTGTCATATTAGCCTCGATTCTCTACTATGAATTAATCTAAATGAAATGAAGGAATTTTTCTACTAATAATTGAAAACAAAAACATTATAAAAAGAGATTTTAGAGCGAGAAGTATAATTCAGCCTATTTTCTCCAGGTCTGTATGTTAAATAATAATGTCAAGTTGCACTATAACTAATATCTTTGTATGTATTTGAATTTCAGCTATCCGTCAGGCTGTAGCCAGAGCTATTGTTGCTTTCTACCAAAAATGTAAGTAGGAATCAAAATTTTATTTAAAATAAAAAGTCAAGACTTCATTGTTCTGTTATTAATTTGAATTAATTTATTATAAATCACACCCAACTTTAGTTGTATCCGCTATGTTATCGACCTTCTTCACATGTCGGCCATATTGAATCCATAACAAGGCTCAGAAGTCACTGCATACCTTGTCATGTGACCTGAGTAATATTGATATAGTTATTTAATGATAATTCAGATTAATTTTACCCTGACATATTACTGAGAGAGGGCAATATTAAACCCTTTGATTGTTTTTACACCACATAAGCTGTTCCTTCACCATCTTTTCAATGGATGCATTATGAACCTTTCTTTCAAAGTCTAAAATCTGAGATGTATATAAGTTTAGCACTATCACTTTAATGCTCATGTTGTTGAACTCATTGACCTTACCTGACCTGTTCAAGATTTTATAACTGAACTAGACAATGAGCTTTGACTGTGATATATGAAATACAACTGCTTGCTGTATTAGAACTATATTATTAATGTATAATTTTAGATGTCGATGAATCGAGTAAGAAAGAAATCAAGGATATATTATTACAATATGATCGTAATTTACTAATTGGTGATCCCCGTCGATGTGAGATGAAGAAATTCGGTGGTCCTGGTGCTCGTGCTCGCTACCAGAAATCTTATCGATAAATTTATTCTAATAAATGTGAGCAAAAAAATAGTTGTTTTCTTTTATAGTCATACAGGCAGTAATCTATTACAGCACTGTACATCTTTACAATATCAAGATGTTATGTGTACTTATACCTAGACTGCAATATTCACTTTTAGATAAAAAATCCCCCTTGTTAGTGATGCAAGTTTGAGGGACTGACACGGAAAAAGCATTTAGTAATGCATATGGGACAAACCGAGGCCCTGTGTGCTATAGGTTGTTCAAGTTTATGATCCCTTGACAGTTGAAAATCGCAAAAGGAGTAGACCTCTGTCCTGGCAAAATTTCCCTCAATGCACACTGCATGGTGTTTGTCTGTTTTCATTAGCCCATAAGGTGCAAAAGTGTAAGACATTGACCAACCACAACTTAAGTCTTAAAAACCTGAATTTTATTACCTGAGCTAATCAGTAATAGAGTTTCCAGCTCCCAGTTGATATTCCACACTTCAAATTACATTCAAGACCCAAAAAACATCAAACAAATATACACCTTAAATTATATTGATTTATTGTTTCTTTAAAAATCTTCCATAATTTATAGCATGATACAAAATACACCCTAACTCGGACTTTAACAATAATTAAATAAAGCTTAACATTCAGACAAAATATTCTTCGGTTTCTGAAACCTGGTGGACAGTCTGGCAATAAGTCAACAGGGGAGAGAACTCTTAATAATTGTATTGAGACAGATAATCTAATACTTGTTAAAGACAATGTAGAATAAAAGAAAATATATTTCATACAGAAAGTTTTACATCAGAAATCTTCAGTAAATTGTACACTGTACATAAAATATGGTAGCATCAATTTATTCATCAGTACGAAATATTTAAATGTAAAACTCCCCACGTACCAGTACCACTAATGTTCATAAAACCGGTACAATCTTTGATGAACGATGAAACCCAACAGAAGGTTGATACCAATCACAACTTTCATCTCTCAGAAATTTAATTGGTGAATATATTGGAGGAAATATTTAAATTGTATTTCATTAAACTGTGATTTAGAATAATTATTAAATAACAACCTTCACTTAATTACAATCTTGATCTACAAGAGATCTAACTTGCCATTTCCTTCACAATTACCATTTGTGCAAATTATATCCATTTTGTGAGGTGCATTGTAAAATAGCTTGTGTATGAAAAGATGAATTGTTCAGTCACACCCATAATATCAAATTAATTCTAAACAATTATATGAATAACCTTTACTTCAATGAAATAACTTACGTTTATGTTTCGACAATTAAACTTTGTCTTGATCAAGGCGAGAATATTTTCATCAGAATGCCACCAAGTTATTTATCAAAGTAAAATAGTTATCTATATAATCATGCAGTTATTTTATCTCTAATTAATTAATGCCACTCAAGGAAGTCTGAAGGCGTGAATACACAAGTTACTTGTACAATGATAACGGATACAGTAGAAAATGGAAGAAAATAATCCAGCCTTCACTGTACTCGTGTATTATTTTCTTCTCCTGTTTCAATTATCCAGCACCAGTTCTTGTCTATTTGTGAGCATTGTAGCATTATAGATGTTTAAAGAAAGAGGTTTAGAATTTTCAGTATTTATATTACAGTTGATATGACCAGGAAACAACAAAAGCTGGCAAAATAAATACTATTCTACAAGCAAGTTTATATAGCCCCACCCCACAGCACCCCACCCCACCCGGTTTTAGTATACACATTGTTATATTGTTCCCATGCTTCTACTCATAAAAAAAATCACAAGAAGTTTTTCACAAAGCTTCTAATAAAAATATGTTAGAAGCGTAAACCATTCAGTTTTTAGGATATTTTTGTTTTAGCACTTTTAATATGTCTGTTACCCCCGTTCATTTCAATAAGTTTTTTATTTCCTCTGTTTCTGCACAGTCGATGTAGGGAGATCCGTCTGGGGCCTTGCCATTTCTATCAGCACCCTGCAATTATAGATTAATTAGATCATATAGAAGATAAAACAGACAGAAACAGCTCTAAAGATAGAGCCTTTTTTCAACCGGTCATTATGGATGTACAATCGGTCATGACAGGTAAATATGGCTAAATCAACAACCCTGGTGTGTCGTGAGGAAAATGTCCCAAATAATATTGGGTGTCGGGTACGTAATTTGTCCACAGCAGACCAGAACTAATAACGAACACTATGCCAGTACAAAGTTTAGTCTAATGAAGTTGAAGAAAAGACCTCCCCCCTCCCCCATCCACTTACCTTTTCTAAAAGTATTTTAACACATTTAACATGGCCTTCATAAACTGCTGCACATAATGGAGTGATACCGTGAGAATCTAAGGCCTAGAAATAAAATAAACAATTTTAAAATAAACAAGAGATTTTCTAAACTAAGCTTTTAGTCAGATGTTTGTGGGGCATCCTAAACCATCACATCATTCTTACATCATAGAAATAACAGACTCTAACTCTAATTGGAGTCCATTAAATTATAACACCAAACTAAATCAGTTGTATGATGTAAAGGGTCATGATATTTTCCAGTATAGAGAAGTAGTTCAGCGAGGTCAAACCTTAAAAAATATTTCCTCAGGTTCTGATTCTGGTAAATAGATCAGTTCCCCTATGGTGTAATGGTTTTGTTTAAACAAGATCACAGCTCATTAAATATTCTTTGCAGCTTTTGCAATAGTGACATGACATGATATACTGAGAAGCATTTCTTCAATCATGGGAAGCACCTATATTTGACACAAGAATACAATAGTGCAAAAACAAACCAAAAAACCCCTCTATAATTTTAAGAATATTGTGATAAAATCATCAATGGGGTCATTTGTTGCTAACATCCAAGCATTCAAATTGTTGCAGTAGCCTAGGTGAGAGAAGCCTAGGAGACAGTAACCTAGGTGAGAGAAGCCTAGGAGACAGTAGCCTAGGTGAGAGAAGCCTATGAGACAGTAACCTAGGTGAGAGAAGCTAAAACTTACATTGACATCAGCACCTTTTTGAACTAAAAATTCTATCATTTCAGGTTGACCATAATCAGCGGCGAAATGAATTAATTTTCGACCAGATATAGTTTCATTCTGTAAACCCTTCTACAATCAAAATCACACGTACATATAATAACTTGTAGGGTAAGGGACACCATGTATATAACCACATTGTTGGGACAGGACCACCATCTGTTTGACTAATCATATCATAGCTTTTAAAGAGGCCCAGGCTTGATTTTTATGGGTCGTTTTGGGCCTTTGTTACATTTAAACAGTCCTCAGAAATACTCCAGCACTAAGAAAATCGCAAAATACCTTGAAATATACCCCAAACAAAAAATTTCACTTTTCATTTTTTTTCCGTGCTGTACGCAGCTGGTCTCCAGTCAGTCTGAAAATTGTGTGTCCGGTTGACAAAGTCTACAATTCAAAATGCGTTGTAGTCTATTTATATAGATGACCGCTATTGCACGACGGGAAGGATAACTCTTTGATTATCAAGACGAACCGTTTCTAATATGGCTGGACGTTCGTAATTTCTTAGGACATTATGATTTTTCAAACACGGATAATTATGGATACACATGGATTTGAAGGCTCAAATTTCAAAAGTAAGCTCTGTAGACTATTTCTGATTAGCTTACCAAAAGATTTCATGTGTTTGAGGCTGTCGGATGATTGTCCGAAGCAAATAAAGCCTGGGCCCTTTTAAGCTGAACTACTCAGTTATGTAAAGAAGCAAAAGATAGCTCATAGACTATGGATATTCCAACATTACAGTACATTTATCTCTGACTAGATTTTCAAGTCTCAATTTGCAATGACACGAAAGCACAGCCTGCACAGTTGTATTATCCCAGTGAATCATTCGGAGTGCAGTTAAACTAAAGAAGCTTTGAGAAAGGCAAGGCCAAGCTAGTCACTGTAATAAAATTTGTTGCCCCTCCTTTTTTTTCCAATCAAGCAATTTCATTCTCAAGATCTAGCCTAAACCACTAAATAATCTACTCTCTTAAAATTTCTCAAAGGCTCAAAGGAAGTTTATGTTATTGCCTTATTTAGTCATTGATGGGGGTGGGGCACTAGCTCTGTCGTCATTGCAATGGAGAAGTAAATTATTTCTGTTCAGTTTCAGATTTAACAAACCTGTCCTTCTAAGGCTGTTTTCACTTCAGATAAATCGCCATTTTTGACACTCCAAACTACACTTTCCATTCCGATTGTTTTTTGTTATTAATTTCAAATGATAACGTTTGTCTGGCTTTAATTCAACTTTCCTTCCAATCAAGTTTTCTTCTTTTTTTATAAACCGGAAGCGATATCAGGAGGATATGACTACGCAAACGCAGAACTCGTGATCATTTGAAAGGTTATTCACACAACATCCTCGAATGATTATAATGAACACAAGAGACACCTGTTCCAGGTACGTCAGTGTCTATTTCAGTGTTCAGCCAACTGACAGTAATTTCGATTGACGAGAAAGAGAGAAAACATTAAACTGATGTGGGGGGGGGGGGGTGATGTGGTTTGGGTGTGGGGGCATTTGGATCTCAGAATTATCTAAGTGGCTGACCAGGTAATTTGTGTCCCTTTGAAATTTGAGAGTCGGACAACTTGGCTTCTGGTAAACTTTCTTAGGGAGTGGTGAAGGGAGTGGGGGACATTTTACATAAATACTGGACACTAGGCCGGGTTTTCGCCATTGACCATCTAGAAATAAAAAGTTAACAACAAGCAACTTATTCGACAATGAATCAAACTTCATTCATTCGTGAAATATTCGCCATGGGTGGTTAGTAGATATATATATAATGTCAGAATTTGATGTATTGTTAAAGTGATTATAATAGATCTACATACAAAGGTACAATAATATTTACAAAATATTTCCTTTCACTGACTTATCCCGAGTTAGCTACGAGATTAATTCCGGTATAAGTCGAAATCATTTTTCTTCAACTAGATAATCTCGATTGGAGAGACTAACATAGAAAAAGTCTAGTAGTGGATGAGAAAACAACCCAAAACTTTATCAACTGTCAACACAGAATTATCTTATTGAACCAATCCATCTAGCAACCTACAACCATTACCAACTACTACGACTACCAACAACTACGACTACTAACTGCTACGACTACTAACTGCTACGACTACCAACTACTACGACTACCAACTACTACGACTACCAACAACTACGACTACTAACTGCTACGACTACCAACTGCTACGACTACTAACTGCTACGACTACTAACTACTACGACTACTAACTGCTACGACTACTAACTGCTACGACTACTAACTACTACGACTACCAACTGCTACGACTACTAACTGCTACGACTACCAACTGCTAGGACTACTAACTACTACGACTACTAACTACTACGACTACTAACTACTACGACTACCAACTACTACGACTACTAACTACTACGACTACCAACTACTACGACTACTAACAACTACGACTACCAACTACTAGTACTACCAACTACTACAACTACCAACTACTACGACTACCAACTACTACGACTACCAACTACTACGACTACCAACTGCTACGACTACCAACTACTACGACTACTAACTACTACGACTACCAACTACTACGACTACCAACTACTACGACTACTAACTACTACGACTACTAACTACTACGACTACCAACTACTAGTACTACTAACTACTACGACTACTAACTACTACGACTACCAACTACTAGTACTACCAACTACTACGACTACTAACTACTACGACTACTAACTACTACGACTACTAACAACTACGACTACTAACTGCTGCGACTCCCAACTACTACGACTACTTACTGCTACGACTACCAACTACTAGTACTACTAACTACTACGACTACCAACTGCTACGACTACTAACTACTAGTACTACCAACTACTACGACTACTAACTACTACGACTACCAACTACTATGACTACTAACAACTACGACTACTAACTGCTGCGACTCCCAACTACTACGACTACTTACTGCTACGACTACCAACTACTACGACTACTAACTACTACGACTACCAACTGCTACGACTACTAACTACTACGACTACCAACTACTACGACTACTAACTACTACGACTACTAACTACTACGACTACCAACTGCTACGACTACTAACTACTACGACTACTAACTACTACGACTACTAACTGCTACGACTACCAACTACTACGACTACTTACTGCTACGACTACCAACTGCTAAGACTACTAACTGCTACGACTACCAACTGCTACGACTACTAACTCCTACGACTACTAACTCCTACGACTACTTCAGATGTAAGTGAACGATAACTCATCATCTTACCGACCAACAAACAAACCGTTCGTCATCCACAACAACCAACCACTTTCATCCACAACAGTATATACAATACAAGTGATAAAGGCCATTATTGTATAAAACAATGTCCTTGATTTTAAAGAGAGGTTTGATTCGGGACCAGATAAAATTGTCGGATAACGCAGAATGTCAGAATATTTAGATGTCAGATATAACGTAGTAAACTGAGGGGGTGCCCAATTACTTCGCTGTGTGGCAAGAAAAGAATATGGATTTTAGTTGTTGGCCACGGAGTACTGATCTTACGTTTTCAAGTTTCTTAATTCAGATATTGTCTCCAAACAAATCATGCTCATCCCCCAAATAATTTTGACTCTTTAAAATGTTTAGACTTCAGAGCTTTTCGTGGGCCGAATGTATTCTTCTCGTGGGGACGGATCTGAACCTCGGGTCGAAGTTTGGAAACAACTGTTGCTTGTACAAGAAAATATTGCGGTGTTATGATTCTATTTCAATAAAATTATTGGTCCAGTCGATAATAAACACGGTTAAATAAAATTATTTCTAGAATAATAAATCATTTCTTCCTATTTATTCTTTATTTTATAGTATTTTGTAGTTTCATGGTGGGGGTCAGAGGTCACGTCTCAGTGGTCTGAAACTTTCTACTGGACTATACTATTTGACTGTACCTGGTTGACACACCTGTAATTTGTTGCTAGGATGAAGGTATTTCTGAAATCAGGTAAATTTATATTTTATATTCCATAAATACTCTTTATTTCACTTGCAGGATTCTTGGATTCGTGATGTGACACCCCCGTCACTTGGTTCCAAAAATCGAATACACGATGGTCAGGGTTGAGGCTTTGGTGTTAAACGTAATGCTGGGACACTACGGCAACCCCAAATCCACCCTCACATATCGAAAACCGAAATTAACACCATTTGGTTCATTTGTTAGTTCAAATATAAAGTATTTGGGTATAATTCTGAAAAAACAAACAAACCCGCCCCGTGTTTAAATTCACATGTAAATTGGCTCTAATGAAAACTTTACATGAATTTAAATTTTCTGGTATGTAAAAGTTTTGTTGTTGACTAATCTATATTACAATCTCCATCTCAATTAAATTTCTTATCAGTGATGCAGGTTGGAAGGACTGACTTGGAAAAATCGTCTAGTCGTTCGTATGGGACAATAAACCAGCCCCCGTGTGCTACAGTCTGTGTTCGACAGTTGGGAATCGCAAAAAAGGGAGTAGGCTAATGCCGCTGTCCTGGCAAAATTTCCCTCATTGCACACTGCATGGCGTTACCCGTCTTCATTAGCCCATAAGGAGCAGAAAAGTAGGACGTAAAACTCAATTTATTACACCGTCTTCATAAGCCCATAAGGAGCAGAAAAGTATGACGTAAAACTCCATTTTTACCGTCTTTTGCTGTCTGACATGCACAAACACCCACGTGACGGTCGACAAACATATGATAACTTGATTCTCTTCAACTCCCAAACTAAATAATGTCATCTTACAATGGACAGAAGATCTCTTTTCACTCGACTAACAAAACCTTTCAATACATATTCACTCTAAATCTTATACCTACTGGCTCGGCATAATATACTCCTTTTATACTCAATAAATTACATTTACACTTTTAACGTCGGATTAATTCATAGTGTGCTTATATTAGCAACAAAGTTAACGTTTTCAACACCAAGAACAATGTAGCGGGCTGAATCAAGGCTTTATGTAGATTTTGTATTCAATATAAAAGGCTTTGACCTTTTTTAGAATACTATCTAAATACGTTTCAATGATTATTTATGATATTGCACTGGTCTTTTCATTCAACAAAAACAGAAAATGAGTCTCCTATATACAGACCTGTATACAGTATTAAATATGATGTATTATATGTTTGGACGCTATTAAACACGTTTTGTGAGACTTTTTCAAATTCAAATCGTGTTTTCCGTGTTTTAACTAGCAAACAGGAAACAATGCGAGAGTTTTACGGATTAATAACATTTTCATAAGATTATTAGTTTATTGTGGATTTTAAACTAAACAGTGTTACATCGAATACAGGTAATATCAACTTTTATTTCACTTTTGATCATTATTGAATTTGGTCTGGTTGATGTTTGATTATCCGGTCGTCATTATTTGTATTTTTTTTTTGCAAAACGATACAGAATACACCTCCTTATTTAGCCCTAAACAGTTCTACAGTGAAAAATATTATAAATTGGTCATTTCTATAACTTATACTTATAGTTCTAATTTACTTTGAGTAAATACCATACATCAATTAGGGTGGTTGAAAGGTAACACGTTACTATTCAACAGAAGGTTACAGGGATCACTAATTGTAGAGATTATGGTGGTTGAAAGATACAAGTTACTATTCAACAGAAAGCACTGGTAGAGGGTTCGTTAATTGTCGAGATTAGATGGTTGAAAGATACAAGTTACTATTCAACAGAAGGTATTGGTACAGGGTTAAAGTTGAGTTTACTATTGTTAAGTCAATTGTTAATATGTTAAATTACTTCTTACACAGACCTAAAAGTCAGAAAAAATATAAATTTAATATTTGTAAATGTAATAAAAAATGACAACTGTATCATAAACACCATATGATTAAATAAACCAACTTTTTTTACAAAAACAATTAAACACATCAGATGGCTGATCATATGTAAATTATAGATTTTCTAACCAAAGATGACAATATTTGATTCTATAACCATGGCCAAAAATGAAATGAATGGAGTTTTACATGCTATTTTTCTGCACCTTATAAGAATCCAGTCGAAAAAATGAACAGTTTAATTATTCCAGGTTCAGTTTTAACTTCTCGACTTTATTCCGGATTTTAATTCACTAAGGGTTACATCGAACACATATATTTTTTAATTCTCCAAATGAAAGTTTATGTTATAACTTTCGCGAATTAAACATGAAAATAAAATCGGTACATTATTCTAACAAAATAGACAAAAAACCCTTTAAGTAAGGTCCTAATCGACACATATAAATCAAAAAGAGTATAAATGTTAATATTTACGTAAATGTAAAATAAAATGACATTATCTAACACATATGATAAATAAACCAACGTAAATGTATAGGGTGGATTGGGACAAAAACTTAAGTCATAAACTCACATCTAGAAAGGCTGATAACTATGTCTAACATATAGATAATAATTCTAACAAGCGATATTGATCTATAACCATGGCCAAAACGTGAAATGAATGGTTTACATGCTACAGCTGAAACCCACTGTATCAACGTCAGCTATAACCTCACATGTCTTAACAACGTCAGCTATAACCTCACATGTCTTAACAACGTCAGCTATAACCTCACATGTCTTAACAACGTCAGCTATAACCTCACATGTCTTAACAACGTCAGCTATAACCTCACATGTCTTAACAACGTCAGCTATAACCTCACATGTCATAACAACGTCAGCTATAACCTCACATGTCTTAACAACGTCAGCTATAACCTCACATGTCTTAACAACGTCAGCTATAACCTCACATGTCTTAACAACGTCAGCTATAACCTCACATGTCTAACAACGTCAGCTATAACCTCACATGTCTTAACAACGTCAGCTATAACCTCACATGTCTTAACAACGTCAGCTATAACCTCACATGTCTTAACAACGTCAGCTATAACCTCACATGTCTTAACAACGTCAGCTATAACCTCACATGTCTTAACAACGTCAGCTATAACCTCACATGTCTTAACAACGTCAGCTATAACCTCACATGTCTTAACAACGTCAGCTATAACCTCACATGTCTTAACAACGTCAGCTATAACCTCACATGTCTTAACAACGTCAGCTATAACCTCACATGTCTAACAACGTCAGCTATAACCTCACATGTCTTAACAACGTCAGCTATAACCTCACATGTCTTAACAACGTCAGCTATAACCTCACATGTCTTAACAACGTCAGCTATAACCTCACATGTCTTAACAACGTCAGCTATAACCTCACATGTCTTAACAACGTCAGCTATAACCTCACATGTCTTAACAACGTCAGCTATAACCTCACATGTCTTAACAACGTCAGCTATAACCTCACATGTCTTAACAACGTCAGCTATAACCTCACATGTCTTAACAACGTCAGCTATAACCTCACATGTCTTAACAACGTCAGCTATAACCTCACATGTCTTAACAACGTCAGCTATAACCTCACATGTCTTAACAACGTCAGCTATAACCTCACATGTCTTAACAACGTCAGCTATAACCTCACATGTCTTAACAACGTCAGCTATAACCTCACATGTCTTAACAACGTCAGCTATAACCTCACATGTCTTAACAACGTCAGCTATAACCTCACATGTCTTAACAACGTCAGCTATAACCTCACATGTCTTAACAACGTCAGCTATAACCTCACATGTCTTAACAACGTCAGCTATAACCTCACATGTCTTAACAACGTCAGCTATAACCTCACATGTCTTAACAATGTCAGCTATAACCTCACATGTCTTAACAACGTCAGCTATAACCTCCATGTCTTAACAACGTCAGCTATAACCTCACATGTCTTAACAACGTCAGCTATAACCTCACATGTCTTAACAACGTCAGCTATAACCTCACATGTCTTAACAACGTCAGCTATAACCTCACATGTCTTAACAACGTCAGCTATAACCTCACATGTCTTAACAATGTCAGCTATAACCTCACATGTCTTAACAACGTCAGCTATAACCTCACATGTCTTAACAACGTCAGCTATAACCTCACATGTCTTAACAACGTCAGCTATAACCTCACATGTCTTAACAACGTCAGCTATAACCTCACATGTATTAACAACGTCAGCTATAACCTCACATGTCTTAACAACGTCAGCTATAACCTCACATGTTTAACAACGTCAACTATAACCTCACATGTATTAACAACGTCAACTATAACCTCACATGTCTTAACAACGTCAGCTATAACCTCCCATGTCTTAACAACGTCAACTATAACCTCACATGTCTTAACAACGTCAGCTATAACCTCACATGTCTTAACAACGTCAGCTATAACCTCCCATGTCTTAACAACGTCAGCTATAACCTCACATGTCTTAACAACGTCAGCTATAACCTCACATGTCTTAACAAGAGTCAACAAAAATGAGATAAACTTTGATGGATGCATTGATATTTTAGGCTATCCTCAAATATGTCCCAATTTATATATTATGTAGAATTAGCTAGTATAACAATGAATAGAACAGTGCATGACATGTTTTAAATGGATCTGTCTTAAATGAACATTTTCTTTGATGTTTCGGTATTATATAAATAAATGGCGTTGAAATGAAATGAATTTTAATGAAGACTGGCAATGCCATGTAGTGTACACAGACAGAGTAGATAAAATAAATCATCTGCAGAATCTAACTACAATAACCAGGTTAAAATAAAATCAGAAAAAAATGCTGTTTTAGCTTCCCCTATTGCGCACCGTGTAGCTTTTCTAGTCTTCAATACACAGAAAAGTAGAGCAAACAACTCGATTTCATACCAATAAAATAATTCATCCAAATAATCTTCTATTAACAAGAAATTACTCTTCTAAATCTAATCATAAAGTATCACAATAACGGTAAAATTAACATTTGTACATGGTTTAGAGTGGTAACAATGGTAGAAAATAGACGATATATCACGTTTACTATTCCACTGTCAATATTGACTATAGTCGAGCCTCAGATATACGAACAATGGAGTCCTACATCTCAATTTTTACTGACACAATTATTGTCTATAATTCCCTTCCATCGTACTATAATATATTATGATTGATAAGTGATCGTACACCTGTTATTATTTATACAAGTTAATACTATTAATTATGATTGATATTAAACAAATTTAAATACCAACATTAGGTCTACAAACATTTCATTTAAATAAAAAATAAATAAAACGATATGAAATAATCATTGTCTTTAAATTGCCTTAGTAAAGTGTGGGATAACTTATTCTTTTGGATTACAATTACTAATGTCGCTCAAATAAAGTTCGTAATTTTAATGTATAAGAACGAGTTAGTGTCAATTTGAAATAATCTTTAATTGTTATTTAGTAAAGGTATTAGATAAAACAAACTAATTCTTATAGATTACAATTACTGAATAATTACTCGAGAACAAAAAACGCTATTTGAAAGGTCGCTCAAATAAAGTTAGTAATTGTAATCCATATTGCTTGATAAAGACCAGAGAACACTGGTTGAAACGTGGCTCAAATAAAGTTAGTAATTGTAATTCATATTGCTTGATAAAGATCAGAGAACGCTGGTTGAAACGTCGATAAAATAAAGTTAGTAATTGTAATCCATATTGCTTGATAAAGATCAGAGAGCACTGGTTGAAACGTGGCTCAAATAAAGTTAGTAATTGTAATCCATATTGCTTGATAAAGATCAGAGAGCACTGGTTGAAACGTGGCTCAAATAAAGTTAGTAATTGTAATCCATATTGCTTGATAAAGACCAGAGAACGCTGGTTGAAACATGGCTCAAATAAAGTTAGTAATTGTAATCCATATTGCTTGATAAAGACCAGAGAACGCTGGTTGAAACGTCGCTCAAATAAAGTCAGTAATTGTATTCTATATTGCTTGATAAAGACCAGAGAACGCTGGTTGAAACATGGCTCAAATAAAGTTAGTAATTGTATTCCATACTGCTTGATAAAGACCAGAGAACGCTGGTTGAAACGTCCCTCAAATAAAGTTAGTAATTGTAATCCATATTGCTTGATAAAGACCAGAGAACGCTGGTTGAAACGTGGCTCAAATAAAGTTAGTAATTGTAATCCATTAGAATTAATTTATTTTAAGATAAAATGAAATTACCGACAAAAAATCTTATGATACAATTCACAGGAAAAATATAAATGAGTAAAATTTTTATTTTAGTTTTTCATCAAAAGAACACTTTCAAATTTAAGATTTCGTGTGATGTCGGGGTTTGTCACTATCTAGAAAATAAAGAAAAATATTCTGCGAATTATAAAGATATATTTATATTTTAGCAACCACAGTGTAATATTGTCCCTCTTCATAAAAACTAACACAGGGCAAAAATAATCCACAATGATCTAAATTATTACCAAATGAAAAGGCAATGTTTTTAACCTTCTTGTTCAGATTGAACATTTCAAAAAATTTATCTGAAAGTTATTCTGCCTTAAACACAAAACAAGGTGATTCGTTTCGTTTATTTCGGAAATAGTTCAATACCACCATTTTTCACTGAAATATTCGACTAAATAAATATGTTAGTATGATAAGTGTTTCTAGAATATTCGTTGTTATACCACTATTGATACCATCTATATACTATTTTCTTGTCGTTCCAAAGTCGTCAAAGTTTTGAATAATTAATAGAAGGACGGGAAAAAAGTGTGATCATAAACTACTGAAGTGTTTCTAAAGAAAGCATTTAGCTAAAACGTTCAACAACAGGACATAAGTATATATTTTTGATATATAGTTATTTCACGTTTAAACTGGAAGTCGGTACCAATTTACTATCTATCTATCTATCTATCTATCTATCTATCTATCTATCTATCTATCTATCTATCTATCTATCTATCTATCTATCTATCTATCTATCTATCTATCTATCTATCTATCTATCATATTCTATCTATCTATCTATCTGTATATTATATAGCTTCATCATAGACTAAAAGCAAAGTAAAAACTCAGGACTCAAGACTGTTTTTTAAAATATTACAGCCAATTGAAGTTCATAATACAAATATAACGTTTATTACAACCCCTATGATAAGGATGCGCTTAGCTATAAATAGATAACTGTACGGAAGTCTATAAATACAGAGTTTTACAATTTTCATCTTCGATCTGATTATGAGAAAGTTATAACTAAATTCATTCCAAATTCATAAAACCAATATTAAGCCTTGCGATACCCCCTTATAGCTATAACCTCTATAAAACCAATATTAAGCCTTGCGATACCCCCTTATAGCTATAACCTCTATAAAACCAATATTAAGCCTAGCGATACCCCCTTATAGCTATAACCTCTATAAAACCAATATTAAGCCTAGCGATACCCCTTATAGCTATAACCTCTATAAAACCAATATTAAGCCTTGCGATACCCCCTTATAGCTATAACCTCTATAAAACCAATATTAAGCCTTGCGATACCCCCTTATAGCTATAACCTCTATAAAACCAATATTAAGCCTAGCGATACCCCCTTATAGCTATAACCTCTATAAAACCAATATTAAGCCTTGCGATACCCCCTTATAGCTATAACCTCTATAAAACCAATATTAAGCCTCGCGATACCCCCTTATAGCTATAACCTCTATAAAACGACAACTGTACCACAGTCTTTAGATGTAAATACCAAGGTTAAGCTCTATGTCATCTTGCTAATATATTTTAAAATTGGGAAGTTTTTTAGAAGTTTCTAATCAATTGAAGTTAAATAAAAAAAAAAATAATAAGTACTACTCTAGTTACTGAAACCGCTAGCTATATACCTGCACCGTTACCTGTATTTATAGATAGCTGTACCGTTACCTGTAGCTATATACCTGTACCGTTACCTGTAGCTATATACCTGTACCGTTACCTGTAGCTATATACCTGTACCGTTACCTGTATTTATAGATAGCTGTACCGTTACCTGTAGCTATATACCTGTACCGTTACCTGTAGCTATATACCTGTACCGTTACCTGTATACATGTATATATATACCTGTACTGTTACCTGTATATATAAACCTACCTACGTACTTTAATCTCTGACAATATAATTCATTACTATCACACATCACACCCACCTTCAGTTTAATAACAAACCGGTTAGATCACAGAAAAAACATCAAATACTATTATAGTTTAAATAAGGTGGAGAGGTCTGAAAAAATACTGACCTGTGATATCTTGATACCCTTGAAAGG